>VWZU01012531.1:3020815-3061191 GCA_013397095.1 Sterrhoptilus dennistouni
GGCCGGGCTCTCTGCCGGGCTCCTTGTCGGGCTCTCTGCCGGGCTCCTTGTCGGGCTCCCTGCTGCGCTCACTGCCGGGCTCCCTGCCAGGTCTCTGCCGGGCACCGCCGGGCACGGCCGGCCCCGCGCCTCGGGCCAAAGGCGGCAGCGACGCCGAGATCCCCAGGGCCAGAAGGAGTTAACGAGTCGTCCAGAGAGTTACCGAGGATGAGAAGGGGCTGTGAAACAGGCTCCTGCCTCACCAGTGAAGCAGGTCTCGTACCCTCAAAGGAGGGACCCTGGGCAAAGGACCACCTGGGCTTTTATCGCACGTTCTTGTAGAGACCTCGGCTCCTGCTATGTCGCTGGCTGTCTCTTGTCACCTCTTGTGTCTCTTGTCCCCTGGCTGGCGCCACAGGCCGCCTTTGTGCATTACAAAGGGATTGGTGCCAGTTCACGGCCTCTAGAGTCCGGCAGTGGGAGGTGGCGACCCCAGAACGCCAAATCTAAAGAACAGAAGACCGAGCATGTGGACTGATTACTGTAGGAAAGGAAATAATAACTTAAGCAACAGAAGATAGGATACTAATTAGTAACTAGATACCTTGTAGCCAACGAACCGTTACTTCTTTGCTTGCTAAAATGTATATATAGTGTAAAGTTTAGAGAATTGGTATGCTTGATTTGTGGAAAACTTCCACGTCGCGCCCTGCACAGAACAAACGATGTCTCCTTCAAAAAGGAGAGGTTTAGAAACCTGTCCGTGTTTGCAGAGCCCCTAACCTGGCAGCAGCAGCAGTGCCTGAGGGGAGAGCCCCAGCTGCAGCAGCGGCCGGGTTTGGTTACAGCGGCGCTCCTTGGAGCCCGTGTGCTGGGTCGGGACAGCGTCTGCTGCTGCTGCCCCAGGCAGCTGGACCCTTTAAAAGCTGTCGGTCATATTGCTGGTGTGCTCTCCCTCAAGAAATTGAGACCTGACCTTTAAATTATGCCAATTTTCGGGATAAGTACGACTGTTAAAAATACATGGAATTAATAAGGCTTAAAGTGTGTTGCATTTTTTAAATGGTCATGAATAAGAAATTATGTTGTAAATTGTGACATCAGTAAGGTCTGAAGTGTAAAATTGGTGGAAAAAATCATAAGAGTCATAGAGTGGTTTGTATAGGAAGGGACTTTAAAGATCATCCAGTTCCAATGTCCCTGTCATGAGCAGGGACACCTTCCACTAGACCAGGTTGCTCCAAACCCCCTGTCAACCTGGTTTTGAATACTTCCAAGGATGGGGCACCCACAGCTTCTCTGGGCAACCTGTGCCTCACCACCCTCACAGTAAAGAACATTTTCTCTGTGTCTAACCTAAATATTCCCTCTGTTGGTTTGAACCTGTTGCCCCCTGTGCTGTCACTGCAGTTCCAGATAGGTCCCTCTCCAGCTTCCCTGTATGGCCACTCTGCATACTTGAAGGTGACTATGAAGTCTCGACACAATCTTCTCCAGGCCAAACAGCCCAAATTTTCCTGACCTGTCCTCAGAGGGGAAATGCTCCAGTCCCCTTAGTAACTTCATGGCCTCCTCTGGGCTTGCTTCAACAGTTCAATGTCCTTCTTGTGTTGGGGGCACCTGAACTGCACACAGTGTTCCAGGTGGAGTCTCATGACAGCAGAGGAGAAAAATCTCCCCCAAGGTCTTTCATAACCCTCTATTTTATAGATAAATATTTCTTAGACAGCATGAGCATATTTTTAGGTTTTTGTGTTTTTTTTAAGCACTGATCCTCATCAAAAAAGTAAATATTTTTCTGTTTCTTCATACAGCTTTTCCACAAGGTTTTACATTCTCAATTGCACTTGTTAGCTGGATGAGGAGAATCATTACCATTTACAGTAATTTAATACTAAAAATAACTTTAACAATGCATGTTTCATAATGAAATACTACATTATGAAATGCTACATAATGAAATATTTTTTTAAAAATTAGAAAACAGTGGTATGCCTTATGCATACTAAATGGCTGAGCAGAACATTTAAGTTCATGTGAATGGCAGAACAGAAATTATTACCACAGAAAAAAATTCAGAATTCCCATGTTGTACTTTCAGATCATTGGGGCCACATCCACAGTCCTGGAACGGGTAATATGTAAAATCTAGTGGGAAGTGTTTTGAACTGATCAGTTAAGGATCAGTCATGACTGGAAAGTAGCAAATGTGGGCCTGGCCTTGTCCTTGAGGCATTTCACAGAAGGCTTGCAGGCTGAGACTCCTCTTCTGTACTCGGATGTCTTCAGAGGTCAAACCATGCCATGCCCTGTGATCTCCATCTGTCTCTAAGTCTTTGAAGTTAGGTCAGCTGAACTTGGACTGTAATTGCTTATCTTTGAAAAGAAGAAAAGTGACCTGGCCAGCCACAGACCCTGAGACTTGGTCTCAGTCTCACTGCAAAGCTTTGGAAAAACTTAAATTTGCTGTTTTAATTCCCAAAAATATTTGATATGGTACTGCCTGGGAAGGAATGAGCATATTTGGGTTAAGAGAGAAACTGAAAAATGAGATAGCCTCAAATAAGGTTGAAAAGAGAGATGTCAGGCTTAAAGGGTTTGTTTTAGGATAGTCTTATTTGGTATTTTTTGTAGTAGTCCTGATAAAATCAGTAAGAGCACACTCATGAAATTTGGAAATAAGATATACTTAGGAAACATCATAAGTACAGAAATGTGCTATTTTGGCTGGGATAGAGTTAATATTTTTTCACAGTGACTAGAATGGGGCTGTGATTTGGATTTATGCTAAGGAGAGTGTTGATAATGCAGGGAATTTTTTAGTTATTGCTGAGCAGGGCTTGCATGGAGCCAAGACCTCTTCTGCTCCTCACCCCACCCCCTCAGTGAGTGGGCTGTGGGTTCATGGGAAACTGAGGAGGGACACAGCCAGGACAGCTGGCCCCAACTGACCAAAGCATATCCCATACTATGTGGCACCATGATCAGTAAAAAAAGCCAGGGAAAGATGAAGGAAGGGAGAACAGTTTGAAGTCATATTGTTTGTCTTCACAAGTTATGTGTGATGGCACCCTGCTTTTCTGGAGATGGCTGGACACCAGCCTGTCCATGGGAATTTGTGAATGAATTGCTTGTTTTGCTTTGTTTGCTGCATGGGTTTTGCTTTCCCTATTAACCTGTCTGTATATTGACCCACAAGTTTTCTCACTTTTACACTTCCAAATCTTTCCCCCATCCTGCTTGTTAAGGAGAGGGAGCAGCTGCATGGTGCTTAGTTGCTGGATGGGATTAAACCACCACAAGGGAGTATCTCAGGAGCTGGATTTCATTTAATGTAGGGAGGTATTCATGTCATTGTGTAAGGCCCTGGCAAAATCTCATTTGGGGTACTGTGAAAACCTAATCAATTGTTCTATAGCTGAGCTAAGGTTGAACTAGGAGAGGGCTAGAGGTAAGTCAGGTTCATCACCAGAGACCTTGAGAGCCTTTCAAAAGAACTGATCTTAGGATGGCTCAGCTTGTTTACTGCAGTAAAACAAAATCAGAGAGGAGACACAAGTGCTGTCTATAAATACATCAGGAAGGTAAACGCAAAGGATGAAAACCATTTAAATGAAGGGGAAAGACACAAGAACAAACAGATATGTACTATTCAGTAATAAATGTGTCAGGAAAGCAGAATAATGTTTCTAGTCATTACTGCAATTGACTAATGAAACTGCTTTTCCATGGAATTAGTGGGAACAAAAGTATTTCTATTTTTAATATGGCACTTGATAAATATATGAGGTGATTGTATAACAGAGCTTTTTTTTTGTAGTGGCAGGGAACTAGGCCCTGTCATTCAGGAGGATCTTCCTGTTCTGTGTTACCATGCCAATTCATAGTACAAACAGCAGAACATTTTGTTCAGATTTATCATTAATAATATGAGAAGGACCTCTCAGTTTTTTCTGAGTAGGCAAGGTTCAGAAGTCCTTACAAATGCAACAGTTAGATTGTGTTACTGTGACTTCAGTAAAGCATATGATGTCAGCATTCTATAGAAAAGAATAGAAAGAAGGAAATAAGCAAAAGAACTTTTAAGTGAGATGAAAAAAGCACAGGTAAGTTGTAGATAGTTCTTCGAGGATCAGGTCACAGGCCCAGAGCCCTCCTTGGATACCAGTACAAGTATGTATCAAATTACACCCTGGTTTTGTGCCGTGTTCTGCTTTTGTGGTACATTGTGTTTGAATTTAGTCCTTACAACTGTTAAGATCAGCCTGGTCAGAAGCTGGTCCACTTAGCAGAGACTTAAATTCAGTGTGCTGCACTTCCTTAATATGCAGCAGTAGGCTAACGTGTTAATCTGTAGACTGGCCCAGAGATGCCAGCAGAGCTACTAACCAATGTTAATTCGTGTCATGTAATCATTCCACAACTTGACCTCAAAAAACAGAAATAAAGAAAAGCTTGTCTCCTATATGTTATTGGTTGAAGGTGTTAAATTTATTGACATAACACTAGATTTGTTTCAGCAGAGAGCAAGTTTATGCCAACAAGCTCATGCCAGCAGGGAATTAAGCAACATTTCACTTGAAAAGTGGCATTGTGCATTTTCTGGAACCTTTTATAACATTAAGTGGCTCATCGCACATACATGATGCTAAAAATGACTGAAATAGAATCATTTAACATGCTGAAGTTTGAGGCTGTTTCGATGTTTCACTGTCCAAATACCTGACTTCAAAAATGTATCTGGTCTCCTGAAGAGACTCTGTTTGCCAGGGCAGGACTGATTCTATCACCTTTCTCTCATGTTTGCATTGGGTGTGTCATATTTGATCTTCAGTAACAGGGCTGAGCACTTCACTGTCAAGCCTGATGGCAGAACATCACTCTGTCATTTTTTTACTTCAGGAGCTGCTAATCAGTGATGCAGAGGGTGACTCAATTCTTTATCCTCAGTGAATCAATCCTGTTTACGTACAAGTGTGCCTATGTCATAGAGATATATATAATTCTGTCACAAAAGGCTGGTAACATTTTAAAGGTTTCCAAACTGATTTTTACATAGTCAATGCACATTCTGAGTTTTGTGATAAATAATACTTTGTTCCTTCTCTTTCATTCTTACTGTGTACTTCACATATTTGTATATGATTGCTTGAAAATCACAAGGGTACAGCTACCTCAAACCACAGTTTTACCCCTCTGTCTCTTTTCTTTCATGGTATAAATTACTAAGTAGTGTACTGTCATCAACTCTAAAAAGAAGAAGCCATACAATCTCTTCCCCAAACAATTTTAAAACTTCCGCCAGCAGTTTTTTGAAATTTGTGCTATATGTGGTGTTTTTCTCAGTCTAGAAAAGAACTACCTTAGATGGAAATATGTAGAAACTAAGCCAAAATCTTTTAGCAATACAGGTTTATATAAAGTAGAGTTGAAATAGTCAAAAAATGAAAGTCAGTTTTTCTTTCCTTGTATTTCTGAACATGCACACAGCTGGTAAATTGGCATAATGGTCTTTCAAATTGAGAGCAATAACTTCGCCAACATACTCAAGGTCCAAATATGGTACAATATTGGTGTATTAATTTTACAGTTTTATGGAAAAAGAGAGATTTAACCAATACCAAGGATTGTATACCTTACTTATGCCAGGGATACACTCTTCAGTACAATCAAGTCCCACTAGATGGAAGCACCTCAGCTGCCGTAATAGAAGGAATAAGTGGAAGTACAACAGTTTAAAACACTTGCTATGGAAAGCATGGTGGTTTTAACTAGAAAAAGGAAAAGCAAGAGGAGAGTGATAAAAATAAATCTGTAGGATGAAGAAATATGATCAAAGGCTGCCTTCAGTGGCTGTTGGAGTAGAAGGAAATCACTGTGTTTGTACCAGTATCCTGTGCTACTACACCTCGATGTTTTAAGTGGGAATGAAATGAGAAGGGATTGATGCCACAGCCAAGCAGCCTCTTTACAGGCCTTTAAATGCCTTTGAAATATTGGCAGTTTCATTGTGAGATTGACAACACTAATAAAATTGATAGTGCATAAAGCAAACAAAAAGGGAAAAATTTCTTAACTTGAAAACTTACTGAATGCTGTTTTTTATTAGTGATAAAAAGGAGCTTGCATAAAGGTAGGTTCCTTGTGAAGTCTTTCTAATGCTTTAATTTCTTTTTTATGAACACTGCCTTAGAATTCCAAAGAATAATTACATCTACTAGAGCTTTAGCTCCTTTCAATGATACAATGAGTTCAGAGATAAGCTAACTATATGCCAGTCTCCCAGTTATTTCCTGCTATTTAGTAGTGTAGATTCAAACATGGCTTACTTTTTGAAGCAAGATTTTGAAACAGTGTTGACATAGCTTAGCTGGTAAGGCTTCCAGAAGACACATAATTATTGTGAACACTGTCATTTCAGAGCAGATTTGTATTTGTGCTCAAGTATTGTATATATATTGTTTTTTAGACAGAAATCACTACATTTCTACTTGAAAAAACTGACTGGCTGTTCCTGTCATGTTGAACTCCACCAAAGCATGTTGTGAAACCCTAACAGACCGAATTTTATACTTATTTCTCCCTTTTCATAATTTTGAACAGTCTCTGCATGTTCTGGTGGGCAAACAGGAACATGCATGGAAACTTTGGTTTATGAATGGGAGTTTATTAAATGAGAGTGTTCATGTTCCTGATTAGGAGAAAGATTTGCTATCCATTGTGTTTTCCTCGCTCTGCCCCTCCTCCTCCCTCACCCGAGGCACCCCCACGGCCGAGGGCAGTCTCTCCAGGTGAGGCCCCAGCCCAGGCTGGGCTGACACTGGGCGCTGCTGCACAGAGAGGTGGGGCTGCCACAGCTCCCTCCGCCGACCTTTCAGCTGCTGCTGCTGCTGCTTTGCCAGTTGTAGAGCTGTCCCTGTGCACTGTAACCTCGGCATCCTCGGAGCATCCAGCAGCTGACAGACACTTGCAGCCCTCTCATTAATGTCTTTCTTTTTCTCCAAGTGGCTGACTTTTGTTTTTCAACGCTACTGTTTTCCATCTCCTCCCTTAAATACTGTAAGTACAACTTCTGCTGTGGCTCTTTAGTTATTACCTTTGTAATTCTTTCTTGTAGCTAATAGTAGAGGAGTTACTAGAAAGTCCCTGAGTTTTGTCGTGGTCTCTGCTCCTGTTTGTACTGTTCAAATGGGCCTTTAGCATTTCAGTTTTTAAAATGAAAATGATTAAATGAAATTACTAAAACGTGAAATCAGAACAACTCAAAATGTTGGTGGTTTCCTGGTGCTGTTTTCCTACTTTGTAGGAAATTGCCAATGTGTCCTTCCTCTGAATGCTGGTGTCTAGTGAAGTGGAAGTTGGAAGAGAAGCATTTTCATCCCTACTTGTTTCTGGAACCAGTTTTCTAAGAACCCAAAGAAGAAAAACTAATGCATGTTGATAAGCTCTCAGGATGCTGAGGCAGGTAATCCTGCTGCCTGCTGAAATGTAGCTGGCCCGGGCTTTTAGGAGGGAGCTAGGTTGGAGGGTATCTGTCTGTCTCAGTTCCTTGGGTTCTGAAGCTGAAGTAAAGGAATACGTGACTAGGGACCTCAGGTGGGTGCAGCAGTTTGATTACACATTCAAACTAAAAATTATCCCAGGACCCTGAGGCCACAGCAAAAAGGCCTATTTCAAGCTGTCCTGGTTCCTAACCCAGTTTGGTGTGAGTGTGAATTCCATGGTATCACCCCAGCTCTGTATTCTTACAGACATCCACATAAATGTTGTATCATCTATGGATTATTCTCTCTTTAATTGCATCACTAGGAGTTGCAGAAAGGATGTCAGTGTGTTAGCACTTAGAAGATATCACAGACTAACTTTTAATATTGTCAGTACCCAGAGATATTTTGAGTGGAAGAGCACACTTGCAGTTCTGGCCAAATTCCCAGTAAAATTTGCACAGCTGCCCAAAATGTTGCCTTTTTTTTTTTTTTCTGAACAAAGCCTTGCATAATTTTCATAATTATATTTTACATTCTGAATTGGAAACTGTGGGAATAAGTGTGTCACCAACTACTTGAAATGGAATTGGTTTAGGATACCAAAATAAAGGGCACTGTCTGAAAGTTTTGACTCTCTTCTTTTTCTTTGGACTTCTTCCCATGCTTTATTTTTTTTTGTTGTTGTTGTTGTTGGTTTTTTTTTTTTTTTTTTTGTTGTTGTTGTTGTTGGTTTTTTTTTTTTTTTTTTTGTTGTTGTTGTTGTTGGTTTTTTTTTTTTTTTTTTTGTTTTGTTTTTGTTTTTGTTTTTTGGTTGGTTGGTTGGTTGGTTTCCTCTTTATGTTTATTCCCCTGTTCCACTGCACTTTATCTTGATAGAAAGGGCTGATTAAAAAATTTATCAGGTGTATCAGGTGTTTTAGTGCTGTTCTGTCTAATCTTGATTCAAGGATATGGAATACACATCACAGGAGGACTGCATTTTTCCCAGGGTGAATCTCTGTATAGTAAAAAATACAGATTCTGTTGCATTTGAAGTTCTCATTATGCCTCCTGTGTTACTGGTCTTTCCATCTCCAATCCTCTAAATAGTTTCTATATTTTGCATATATACTAGAAAGAATAATGCCAAATAATGCCAAAAAACTTACTTAATTTTCTAATATAAGCCAGAAAGGAATTTTCCCTCTTCCAGTCTTGCAACAGCTGCTGTGTGAGTTTCATAACATGCCCACACTCACTCAATACAGTGTACAGTCGGATTTACCATTCCTTCATTACCATCTTTCTGAGTCAGACTTTCCAGGAATGACTGGCTGTTTATAACTGTTATTTGTTTGCAGTAACTTAAAATAGCATACCACTAGGTCTCTTTAAGAATCTGCTATTAACCTGATTTTACTGACAATCCAAGCACAGGAGGTTAAGGGAAAAAGTGTTGGTCTCAAGGAGCAGTTCTGACATTGGCTTCAAACTTGTTGCTTTGGATTTTCATGTTCTAAATGGCATTAATAATTTCTAGCTGCAAAGCTAGCTTCCAGCATTAGGGTTCATTGACTGGTATTTATTCCATGGTTTGGAAAAAAAGTACTTTCTTTGAATATATGTACAAATTATCTCTTAGGATACCCATGAGACTTATGTGACAGTGAATGCTATGGTGTCAGAATAAGTGTGATTTTATACACTTCTTTTCAGGTATCTTCTTGAAGGATGGAATTTGTATGGAAACGATGGTGGTATTTTCAGCTGGGCTGTATATTGATAGTGAATTTGGTTAATGCCAGTCTAGAGTATCAAAAAGAAACTCCTCCGAGCCTGCGTGAGATTGACCCTCAGTGCTGGGAGGTATCGTCCCATGGGTTGGTGGAAATGAAGAAACTCAAGGTAGCAGATACAGTCATTGCTCTCTGGGACTTCATGATGTTCCTAAAGGAATCCCCTAAGCCCAAGCACAACGAACTCTTCAACGATTTAGCCCAGAACTTCTGGGATATGTATGTGGACTGTGTGCTCTCAAGGTCCCATGGAATGGGCAGAAGACAATTAACATCTCCCAAATATTCTTCCACATACTTACACAGAACTTTAGAAGGTAATTATAGGATATGGTACTAGCATTAAACTGAACCAATGCTCCATCCTCATCCTTCATTGTTTAGAAAACTCAATATACTAATTTTCAGTTTTCTGTCTCTACTTGTCAAAAGTGTTCGCATCTTTCAATGGTAGTTACTTTCACAATATATGAGACACTAGTAGTTAGGGTACTACATTTCTATATTTAACAAAGTGTAAAAAATGCTGGGTATGCATGTGGAAGTGTGTGGAAAAGGATGCTGCATTCTCTGTTTATCACTGTGTGCATATAAATGACAATAAATTAATAAAGTAATTACAATACTGAAAGTTTCCTGGTATTAGGAGTTCAGTATCAGCTTTGGGGAATCATTGTTCTACAGAATGGAAGCTCAAATCCCTGAGAGTTTGAGCCCTGTTCTTCCTCCTAAAACTACTGACATAGAATGTAATGTCATGGTCACTGTGAATCACTAAACAGTGACAGATTCTGGTCATCGTGGTCGGGTTTGAGTCTGAACTGAGGTCATGTAGGTGACTTTACATCTTTCTAATCAGTCCTAGATCTGTTGCCCCCGTTCCTCCTCAGCAACAGGCTTTTTTCTGATGTACCCTATCAGATGATTCAGTTTCTCAGAATGAACATGAAGATTATTTAATGGTAGCATTTCTAACATATTGCTTGGACAGTAACTACCTGTCTTTCATAATTTTGCAGGATCTGCTTTCACCAATGCATTTTAGGCCAAAGGGGGAGAAAATGAAGATACTTAACAAGGCAACATTAAAACTAAGGAGCACAAAATCACAATATACATTGTAGATGTTTGGACAAATTCTTTGGCATTCTTTTTTTGTCTTTTCTTTTTGTATAAAGTACTTAATCACTTCTAAACTGATAAGTACATGAACCCCTACACTGTCACTTTTGCCTTCCTGTCTTGCAGTCTACCCAGCTTGCCTTTTCCTCACTGCATGGTGAATGTGTTCTCAGTCAACACCTTTGTTTTCCCATGTAAACTTTAAAGTCTGGATGTGTCATATTTTTGTAGTCTTATCTTTTCAATAATTCTTGTTTTAAAAGTTAATTTTGATGAAAACTTGATATATTTTTATACATTGTGCAACAGCAAAAATTTAAACAAACGTATTTTATACATCTTCTTGCACATATTTTAACTGTAAGAAAAAGAAAAAAAGAGGTGAGACATTAAGTTAAAGGGAAGGATTGTGCTCATTGTAATGTCCTGTGCAATCTCGACTTTGTATTTTATCATTGCTTAGCCTAAGATATGGATTAATTAAAGTATTTTTCTAAGCAGCAAGGTCTGAAGAGCAGTAGTTTTCTTGTCTATTAACATGTTATTTGATAAGCCACTACTCTGTGACATGAAGAACAGTGCTTTACACAAGACTGCGAGTCAGGTGATGCTGTCCATCCCTGTCACAGCCCTTGAGATGGGACTCATGCACCAAGTGGTTCAAAAGAGGGACAGACTGACTTGACTACTGCTCTCAGTATAAACCATTGAACGCGAATAAAATAATTCAAGGAGATTAACTGCCTACTTAATCCAATTCTTCTGAGCATAATAAAACCTTAGAAATGCTGAGTGTTCTTTGCTTTACTCCTTGGGGAATGCAGTTTGTTCAGTCTCTGTTGTGTTTTTGCCATTTATAAAATTACAGGTGGTTTTAATTATTTTAGGAAATAGTATTCATGCTGTAACAGCATATAAACCTTCATAAGTAAACAAGAAATCTATCCCACATAATGTCTAGCTCATATATAGTTTATAAAGTATCCAACAAGTCTCATAGATTTGTAAATGTTCATTTACCTAAACACAATATTGAACTGCATCTTCTAAAACATGTCTCCTCCAGTTTTCTGGAGAGGATACAAAAGTAATGAGAGATTTTTCTGACCCATGTTTCTGACTTTAAGTTCCTGGTAGAAATAATATTTTTGAGCAAATGGAGTTATTACATATGCAAACACAGCAACTTCAGGCATTGATGCATTATGATGAGCAGGACTTTGAGAGCCATCATCTAACCTGGCCCAGTTTATAAAGCTGTGTATGGCATTGCATGTGCAACAAATGTTTTAACTGGCATAAATCATATTAAAAAAAGCCCCTTGTTTACTTACATTAATCACCTACAGAAGTGTCAAAGTATAATAACATTTTAAAGGATCATTTAGTCTATTAGTTTCCCCTATCCCTCTTTTAATTGAATGCCAGAGCAAGGTATCCTATGCAGTTTTAAAAGCTTCAGCATTCTTCAGGCAGTAAGTCTGTTGTAATTAGTCTTCTGTAAGACACAAGTGTTTAGCATCAACCATAATTGTTTCCAGAATGTCTGATCAATTGCCATGGTCACCCTGTGGTGTCTGCCAAAGGGGCAGGTGATTATGAACTCCAGGTACATAGCAGCAGCAGAACAAATTCCAGATGCACATTGCTGTGGTGTACATCTATGAGAGCTGTGGAAAGCCACAACTGACTACTCCTCGGATGTCAGCATGAGGGATTAACAGATCTTTTCTTCCACCAGTATCCCCTCTCTTTCCATCCCTGGGTTACAGCAGAGACAGCAAGTCTGGTTTCTTGGTGCTGTATGTTCCCCTCTGCAAGAGCCAAACTATGGGCCATGATCATCTGGCAAAATCAAATGCTGTTTGTGCTGCTGTCAGCCTTGTGTTAGTATTGATTTATGAGGAATAAATGTAAATATTTGGGGAAATTCTCTCCTCTTCATTCTCCAGTCATTATTAATTAACATTAATGCTCAATTAACAAGAGCATTTGCATTTGCAGCTGCTCATTTGCAGTCAGGGTGTCTGTAGCATAAACAATACAGTTGAGGGAGAATGTTGTAGGGCTCACTTTGTGCCTGATTGAAAGTAAGCAAAACTATTTTCTGTTAAAGGTTCTTTATCCATATCTTGGCTATAGGGTATTGATGTAGCTTTTGCTCAGAAATTGGAAGAACTTACATAAGTCCTTTACATTTTTTGTAATGGGCCTTTGTCTTGCTGCCAGAAGTAATGAGTAATGAGTAATGTCCCCTACACATTCACATGTGTCCATGTAAAAAGGATGTAAAAACCCCTCCAAGTGTCACAATCTTTGGTCTCAAAGTAAAATACGTATTGTTTGGTTTTAATTGTGAAAAGACAACAGACCATACATTCTCTAAACCAGTAATAAAGCAGCAAGGCTGCTGCAGAGCTGTCAGAGAAATATAAACATAAAAACACTGAGCAAGACTACTTGACACAGAGGACTTCAGTTAGAGAATCTTTATATACCTTGGCTAACCTTTCTTGTAGGCAGGCAAGAAATACACAAACAGGCTAGTTTAATAATACAAACTTTACACAGATAGTGTTGGGAGAATGTCGTAATAAAATTAGATTATCGTTAAAAATTATCAGTCAGCAGACGGTCACCAGAAAAAGCTAAATTAAATTAGCACAGCTCAATTTCTCTAGCTTTAAGTACTAGATGAATTTCCTACTCTATAATGTGATGACTTTCTTACTCAACAAGGGTTTAACAGACCTGCCCATAAGAAAAATCCTTTTGATCTTTGGAAAACACACATGTAAAGATTTTTCTAAACTTCATATACCATTTTTCATATGTATGTTTTACTTAATTATTTTCTTAGGGTTCTTATTTTTATTGAATTTAAGTAGTCAATTTTGAAACAAATCTATTTGCCTTTATTTTTAATGCCACCATTGCTATGTTTGTCTTGCTATGTGGCAAACATTTTTAAGACACACTTATACTCACACCTATCCCATCCCTCCTTCATGATGTAAAAAAAGGGGGGTTGGATTATGTTTAGCTCAAATGTATTTCCTTTTTTTCAAGCTGGCAGTTAAAAAGCAAAAGTTTGTGCTTTTCTCAAGATACTGCTGACAGCCAAAAAAGACAGTCTAAGTGCCAGTTTGTATGTCACAGCATAAAAGCTTGGAATGCCACAGAAATTTATGCCACAGCACTGGATAGCAACTGGTTTTAAAATGAAGAGCCTTGGGGAATCTTGTGCTATTGTAACATAGTGAATTCTGGCATTGACCAAATTCAAAAAGAAAATAGGTCAGAAACCGAGTCATATACACAAAGGTCTGCTGCTCAGCAGTTTGTGTAGGCATTCTAGAGGTGCCAAGGTAGAAGAAGATGAGTTATTTTTGGAGACAATAGGAACAATAGCCCAACAATTATTAGATTAGTAAGATCAGTTAAAGAGCTGTGAGCAAACTAAGGAGAAGGACGTCCCAGCACGTCTCTCCAGCAGGCTGGGAGAAACTGTTGGCACAAACAAGCTCCTTAGTGAATATTTAGATGAAAACTGGGATCTCAGAAGTCCTGATGCTAAAAGCGGCAATTCAAGAAACAAAATGGGCTTGGACAAAAACTACGTGGGTATGGAATTCAGGAAAATGTAGAACTGAAGGTGTTTATGTGAAGATTTATCACCCTGCTCAATGAAATGCTTAAAGTGCAATGTGTCAGCAAGAGATGGAAATGAAAACAGTGGACCTGCTGACAGTGGATAAAATCACACAAAATTACTAGACTAACATACCAGTGTACCATACTGTACAGGAGATTTTATTAATAAAACATCCCCACATTATATTAATAAAGGCAAAATATAATTTGACTCTTTATGATGTTCTAAACAATTTTTCAAATCATTAAAAAAGATTTCGTCTTGTATCTACATATAGGTAACTGCATATTAATATAGCACTCCTTGGAACAGCATCTATTCTACAGGTATTGATTTTTTCTTGACTGAGTCCAATGTTTTATCTCTTTTTATCTTTTTTGAAGCTCCTTTACAATCAGAGGACTTTCTGAGAGCATGGTCTGTATCAGCCAGTGGCCCTCCACCGTGCTGAGGAGGTTCACTTTTCACAGTTACAAAGCGACCAGGTCCGACCTGAAATACAAAATAAATCCATCGCTTGACTTTCATGCTAGCATTTAAAATGAGAAGAGAGTGAAATCTTCAACTGCCTTTTGAAAATATTTAGTTGGTGGAGATGCCTTCTAAGGTTTCCAAGAGCCACTAAAACTATCCTTTATACTAAATCCAGAATTTGTTCCCATCAATACAAAAGAAAGGAGAGCACGTTCTTTCAGTGGGTACTTTTATGCCCTCTGCTTTTCTGCCTTCATGTCTGATTTCTGAATTGCAAAAAAAGAAAATCAAGCTTTTATCCAATAGAAGTTTGCTGTACAATTGTTACTTGAATTTGTACAGAATGTCAGCCACAGTTTGTGACCTCAGAATTTCACCATACATTATTACTTACTACTTAAAAAAAACCCAAAAAACAAACAAAAAACAAACAAACAAACAAAACCCCAAACAAACAAACAAACAAAAAACCAGGCCCTCTTTCTCTCAAAATGCAATTGCATAGAGGTACTGCTCCAGGAAATCTCCAAGACTGAAAGACACATATCCTCTCCAGATTCTTTACTACCCTTTACACTTAATAGGTTGGGGTCTTGCAATAAATATGCCTGAGTGACAGCTCTGTCTTCTAATCATGACCTACTGAAAAAAAATGCAACTCTTTGAGTGCATGTGGCTCACACGTTTGATTACTTCACCTTGACTGGTTTGCAACAACCATCTTAGCTTAATCTTCATCTCTCCCTGCTGAGGGTGTTTGGCAGAAAGGAGGGAAGGAGGTTGTTGCATTAAAATAATTTTCAGCCATATCTGTCATTTGTTATTCTCCTAAGCAATTCCCGAGGAATGTTATATGATGTTGCTGATACACTTGTTTTCTCAATACAACTATTCTGCAAAATGGACTAAACTTTTCCTTGTTTTTACCTACAGTTATTGAAATATTGATTGTAGAACCATGAAGGTATTTTCTTGTTAAATCCTCTCCCTCCAAGATATGAATATTCTTGGCTTGAGTTTCAAACTTTTAAAGTAAAATCTAACAATATATTTCTCTCCACTAACAATTTCCAGATTACTCATGCTTATATCAAAATTTTTCAGATACTTTCTGCAAAATATTGCTGTTTAAGTGGCTCATTGTTGTTTATGTTGTTTTATTGAATAAAATTTTCCAGCCCACTTCCTCTTGCATTCACAGATATGTCCCTCCATATTTTTGTGAAGTTTAAGATAATGTGTGAAAAATCCTAGTCCAGCACTCTGAGACAATCTCCTTGCTTCCTATTAGGCTCCCTGCTTCTCCATCACATCAAACAGGAACTTATTTTCAAGTTGTGGCCACCTTAGTTGTCATTATCCATTCATGGCAGGGAGCCCAAAATAGAATCTCTTTCCTTCTCACAACTTCAAAACAGCACCTTATGTTTATTCTTCATTTTTCCTCACATGTAAGAGTAACTTATAAGCAACCAAGCAACTATCCCCCTAAAATCCTCCTTAGCTCTGATACTTACACAGAAATAATCCAGTTAGCTCAGAAATAGTTATTGGCTGGACTGAGGATTACCTCATATCTTGTCAAAACTCAACATCTAAATATGATGTTAGGTGTGAATTAGATCTTAACAAAGGATTTTTATTTTCTCACACTTCAGTTGTGTGATATAAATGAGAAAAAATGTTTCCTGCAGATTCAACAAGTGGCTTATCTGCAGGCAGTCAGGAACATGTTACTGATAAAGGACACCTCTATGGATGTATCAAAGATTGCACAGATATACTCAACAATGAAAGGAGGAGGTCTTCTTGACCTCAGCAAGTTTTTCATGAATGGCTGTTACCACAGGTACATATCACACAACATTGGGCACATCTTGCCCATTCTTTTTCAGAGTAATTTGCAGATCTGAATCTCATTCTGGCCAAGTGCTTGTCTAAGGCTATGTCAGAACTGGAAGTGGCGATTTCCAGAAGATACCAATTCTTTCTTATGTACTTGGAGCTTGTCAACATAAACATTATTAAAGAAGTGGAAGAGCAGCGTGTATACAGTCAGAACAAACCCCATATCACTTACCTGTTAATGAAAATAAAACAGTGTTATTAAAGGATTACTTACTGTTGTATGGAGTTTTGGAATATCAGTAGAATGATCTGGTCCACCGCGAATCTTTGATTTAGCTCTGGAAGCCTCTATTAATGCTTTCTGAAGCATTTTTGCTTTCTAAAGATAGCCAGAAAAAAAGGTAAAATTGTTCTAATCTGCATTGATTGTGTCATTTGCACTTATTTGAAAATATATAAACAACATGACAAAATAAATGAGGTTATAATTCTATTTGCCTTTAATTGTAAGTATCCTCCCCCTGTTTTTTGACTCTTTCTTGTCCTGACCACCCAAAACCAGAATAAATGGACGTGGCACTGTAGTGATGGGAAGGGAATCCCTGCTCGCTGTGACCTGTGGGCTGCATTCTGTGCACTGCAGCCGTGGGTGCTGTGAGCCTCCACGGCCACAAGAGCACACTGCTGCATCACGGTCAGCCTTCACCCCGCTCAGAGCACGCCGCCGCCTCTTCAGGCAGACCCAGCTGTGCTGAGGCATCTCGGTACACTCTCAGTACATCCCAGGTGAATGACTTCATATTTTCTTTTCCTGAACTTCATGAGCTTTTGGTCAGCCCATCCGTTCAACTTCTGAATAGCAACCCTACCTCCCAGCATATGGATTCCTTCCTCCAGCTGTGTCACAGAATTTCAGAATCACAGGATCATTTAGGTTGGAAGGGACCTTAAAGTTGATCTAGTTCCAACTCCCATGCCGTGGCCAGGGAGACCAGACCAGGTTGCCCAGAGCACCACCCAGCCTGGCCTCAAACACCTCCAGGGATGGGGCATTCACACCTTGAACTTGATGAGGATGGATACTGATCTAATATCCAAGTCACTAATGAAAATGTTAAATCAACACTATATTAGCAACCCTATAATTAACTCAGAGGAGCATCACCCAAAACAGACCACTAGTTAAACCTCAATTCCTGACCACTGTCCTTTAGAGCCCACCAGTCTAGCCAGTTTTTCCCACAGCTTGTAGTCGCCCTGTATGTAATCTAGTCCATATATGCCCATTTTGACTACAAGAATGCTACACAGGACCATGCTGAAAACCTTGCTAAAGCCAAGGGAATAGTCATGCCCCTTCCTCTTTTTCCAGAACAAATAATTTTATCACAGAAGGCAACTATGTTGGCAAGGCATGATTTGTCCTTGGTAAATTTGTGACAGTTTATACCAATCTCCTTCCCCCTCATGTGCCTAAAACTGTTTCCCAGTTACTCAGTTAAAACTAATGAGTCTGTAGTTCTTCAGGTCCTTTTCTGTCCCTTTTTCATCTCTAATTCTAGCATTAGGTCTAATTCTAGCATCCTTCCACAGACCAGGGAGATACTTGAATAGAAAGAAAATTGTTCTTTGCAAGTCCTTTGGGAAAAGAAGAAAATTAAATTTAGCTGCCAAAGTTTTAAAGTCTGATTTCATTCATTTTCCAACTTAGTCTGGTTGTCAAATCAGGACTCTAATATTTTTATGTTCTTTTGGGAAAGTGCAAATATTGCTAGAAGAAACTCCTTTCACAATAAAATATTTCCCATCTTGAAAGATGCTTGCTGTACTAAAAAAAGAAAATGAGGAATTAGAAAAAATAAAGTAAGAATGAACAGACCTGTAGTTTCAACAGTTTCAGAAAAAATACACATATATACACCCACTCCTCAATTGCAAGTGACAATGTTGATCCCCAACTTGTGATTGCAGTCAGAAGAATCAAAGATTGTATAACTTTTCCAATACATCTTATGGTTACTTCTTCTTTGTCTGTATGAATATGAAATTTACTATCACTTATACTTTAATACCCTTATAATTCATTAAGAAATGTGTTTGGAACTTCACAATTATTATAACTACACCATAATTGTAAATTTTTTGCTCCATCAGTTTTCTTACCTTCAATTCCTCATAGTTTGATGTCCGAGCCAAGAAATTTTCCCAAGACTTATTTATCGGTTCTCTCTGTCTAACAATAACTTGGACCTGTAATATAAATGAGATTTACAGCATGCAGCACAATCCTACTTAAATTTATTTATTTAAATCAGATATCTTCTGGTTTCATTGTTTGTGCAGTTTGAAAAGAATATTCACCTATGCCCTTTTGGCTACCTTGGCTCATCCCTCTCATCTGAGATTGGACAATAATGTCGTAGTAAAATACTTGCCCTTTAAAAACTTCACTTATGAACTGCCCTTAAAAGCAAAGAGAGGCTTACTTTGTGCAAACTAATTTTCCTCTCTTCCAACACATATGTTGGATGAGGCCCAGCTCTTTCAGGAATACTTTCTGTATATTCTTACTCTCAAATGCTGGATAAAAGAGATAGAACTAGGTCAGGTGGCAAAAGTGCAGTCATCATAATGCAGGACAATCCCTCAAAAAGACTAGCATGAGATTTCAGACAACTTGACCAACTGAACTTATTTCTCAGAAAGCAGGAGAGGGTGAGACAATAGATGAGCAAAACCATGAAATGTGTGCCTTATAATCAAAGCTGGAAAATGTCTATACCTTGTCATTCTCAGCATGCTGGGAAGCACAAAGCCCTACTTTCTGAAGTAACAAAGGTCTGTAAATATTCAGCAAGAGAGCTTAGAAAAGATACTTATATTTAATTTTAAGAAGTAACTTTGTATTGTTACCTGCTACAGATGAACACTGGCGCAATTCTATAGTAAAATAATGATCATTTCTCATTACCCCTGATGATACTGCTTCATTTTTTCATGTTGTTCTCTTAATACTGTGGAAATTATGTAAGCTGGGAGGACTGAGGTTTACCTAATCTAATTTAAAGTTAAATTTTTGCTGCTGGGACAGATTAAAACTTTTCAAGTAGTGTATATGTACAGGATTCTCAATATTATATAATAAGAAAATCTGCACATAAATGGACAAAAATGCTTAGGTGGGCTTTCCTTATTTAAATACTCTTTTGTCTTACTCCTTTGAAAGTTTTTTTCTCTTCCTGGATTTTGTGGTGGAGTTGTCTTTCAAGCGCTTCATTCTGCAGAGCAATAACTGTTCTTCCAGTATTTTCTGATGCCTTTGAAATAAGTTGCAAGATTTTCTCATCTGATGAAAGAGGCCTGAATTCTTCTTTTAGTTCTGCACATATTTCACTCCAAACCTCTCCAATCTGTATGCGACACATACACCATATAATTCAGTATTCATCTTATTCTTCACTTTCAATTATTCAAAATAAAATAAAGCAACCATATCTCTCCTTATTGTTGACTTCTCAGAACTTTTATGCAAGGTTAGACTGCACTAATACTATGAAAAAATCACTCATAAGCCTCCCTAAGTCTTCCTAAGACCAAACTTGATTCAAAGAGGAGTAACAACAATCCTGATAGCTACAGAAATTCAGAAGAAAAAGCTTCAAGATACCAAATTACAAGAGTGAAGTGTTGAGAGCCTACAAGAGCCTACTTCTTTAAATCTCAAACATTGCAGACATTATTAGAGCAAAGTGCAACATGAGCCATCAAGGGAAGCTGGAATTATCAACCAAATACTGAGTCTTGCTATTTCCTGAACACTGCAAGCTCTCACAGACTCTGGTCCTAAGCATAAATTTATAATAAACTAAAGCATCTTTTGAGCAAGACAGCTCTCACAAAGCTTGTTACCCTGCTGTAGTTTCCTATAGGCACACCATTCTTAACTTTATACAGAATGGATGGATGGATGGATGGATGGATGGATGGACGGATGGATGGATGGATACTGCATGTGGGGACAAAGGTAGCAAAGCACAGAAGAATCTTTTTAAGAATGTGTTTTTAATGTCACTTTTAATAGTGTCCTCTAAACTGACCTTATTGTGCAAGGAAACAGTCCTACTCGAGTCCTTCCCCAATTTCTTACTCCTGGTACATTCCTGTCTTGATCTGGCAAACAATTTAAACTATGTTTTTTTCTGAGTTATTTTTAACTAGCATTAGTTTCTTATTTGCTCCATGGTCACAAACATTTGTAGGAGTCTGAAGCCAGAACATGGGGATTGCTGCAATGTTGGACATGGGATTGTTTCTTTTGCTGGTGGATACTGGCTTTCACTATGTGAAATTATTGGTGAATCGTGACATAAGGGACAGCTTTTGAAGGGTTATTTGTTTGTTGTCTACTGAGATACACTTACTATTTTTGGGAATACAGGTACAATAGTAATATTTGCTTGAACAATACTCACTTTGAAGTCAATATAATGTTGTATAATAGCAAGTGTAACAAAATCCTTAGCAGATAAGCCAGGTAATTTTTCAAAACCTAAAAGAATATTAATCACATCAGTATGATGAATTCATCTTAAAATATAATATTCTAAAAAAAGACATCTTATTTGTCATATAAACACATGCAAAATATTCATCACATATACACTCTTCATCCTGAGCAGGCTTTTGCTGATAAAACCCTCCTGTTTCTCCATAATACACTGTCACTGTATACTAAAATCTTTACTTATGAATGGCTCTCTCAGCCTTCCAATCACTGGGTAGGCCAGGATGCTCCACTACTGTGGAAAGGGTTTGATTTCTGTTAAAGAAGACAAACACTTGAGTGTACATATTACAGGTTCTAAAGCAGCAGTTCAGCTTTAACTGTGAAGTAGCCAACAGGAAAGTTATACTGGTGCTTTGTTCCAAAGCTGTGTAATGAGGGTGTCCCTCTATCTTGTAGATTTTTGTTTCTGGCAATAATGCCTTGAGCATCATGACTCCATCTTTTAAAAATGTTCCCAATATGTATAAATGAATAATGTAGAGAAATATGGTTGCTGAGACTGTTTCTCTTTTTTTTTTTTTTTTTTTTTTTTTTTTTTTTTTTTTTTTGTCACACTGTGTGCTNTTTTTTTTTGGCACACTGAATGATGGTGCTTAATTTAAAAAAAATCTAAATATAATCTAGCAAATCTTTTTCTAGACTTCATATCATCTGTGTGGTAACTGGGAAAGTAGCATCTGTCTAGAGTATAATTGCATCATGTTTTGAAGCTAAGAAATACAGTAAATAAAGACCATTTACCACCACTGCTTTTCTAGACCATCGTGTTACAGGCTGTTATGGAGCTTAAGAGTTGCTGAGAAAAGACTATAAAATATTTTTATATTCCACTAGGAATACAGCTATTGTTACATTTATGTCTGAATGTTTATTTACAAGACGTGTAGAGTATCATAACTCTATCTGGCTGTGAAGCTTCTGCTGGAGTCCTGTGTTCGGCTTTGGGACACTACAGACCAAGAAGAATTTGAATCAATTGGAAAGATTCCAGAAAAAAAAATAAAATTAGAGGTTATGTTACAAAATGGAATCAAGAGTAATGTCTTTCTCAATCTAGAGAAATAAATGTAGAAGTACTAAAATATGAGAAAGAGATATTGTGTGTGGGAAAATAAATTGCAGAGAATTTCAAGCAAATTTTAGGTTTAGTCATAAGAAAATTCTTCCTGGTGGTAGGGGCAGCAAAGTAGTGGGGAAATCTTCAACAAATTCCAATAAAAAGGAACTATGCTGAATGTTTCCTTTGACCTTGGTTTGTTTTTAATAGTGACTTTATTGATCACCAGTGAACAAGCTATGTTTAATGACAAACATGACACTGACAAGGCAATTCATTTGTCTTACCTAGCCTGCAAAATAATGAATAAACTTTTGCCCGTATGCTCTCTGAAATTTCCATGATGGCAAAACTGGGACAGCTTGCAGGCAATGGAATGATCTTTTGCTGTTTCTGGAAGCTGGTTACAATAGGTCTCTTAGTGTCTAATAATATAAAAACACAAAAACGGAGTAGAAGAATGAAGAGGTAGTATTTTACCAAGCTTAGAGGAAATCCATCTTACTTTGTGGACACCATGTAAATAATTTTTATTGTTTGGCCAAGAGTTTGAACATAATTTGGGTCAGGAAATTTTAATAAGCATGACTAAAAATTTGTGAGAACAGCATTCATTCTTTTTACAACAAAACAAAATGCCTTTCGTGGAAGAAATTAAGCAGCTTAACTGTCCAGCATTAGAAAAGCTGGTTATGGTTCCATTCAATACTTGATAATTCCCAGCTGATGAAGAAAATGTCATATAATGGCCAGAAAGAAGTGAAAATAAATGAATAAATAAAATGAAATAAAAATAAATGAAATGGAAGACATTTTAGGTTTGGTTAGAATTATAGTGTAAAGCTATAAATGCTGTTATTTACTGTCATCAGAATTCAGACTACAAAAGCAAATAATGTCATTATTTTACTGGACTGCTCACAGTTCCACATGCACCATAAAACTTACCAACAATCTTTCCATCTTCATCACGTCTGACTCCCAAATCAAACTCCTCCTGTCTCCATAACTGTATTAGAAGGTTAGCTGCTGTTTGATCTCTCTTCCCTCGCCACATACCCATGTGCAAAGTGGTTTTAGGGTTGTCAGAAATTTCAACCAAGATTCCAAGAATTATATTGCACAGGTTCTTTTCCTTTAACTTGGCCAAGGAAAAAGTAAAGAAAGTTTTAAACTGTTCAAAATACAGCAATGTCTACTTTCTGAGAAATTGTGTACTATGCAATCAAGTAACTGCAAGCTTTTCATCACAAGTATTTGCACAACATTAATGTATAAACTTGTAAATCCTTAAAGTTTCCAGAATCCTGCTATGCAAAGTTCCATAAATCAAGGAACACGAGGGGCGTGATTGTAGGATCATATAAGACACATTCCTGTGTGTAGAATTACACAGTAGGTTTTGTGCACATGGCTCCAGGACCACATGCTGGAGAATCTACTGCTACCTAGGTTTATTGCTGTAAGAAATAGACTATGAAGGCAGAGGCTGAGCAGTACCACACAGCATATCTTCTGTTTTGTGGCCAGATCTTTCGGCAGCAGGTGAGAGGAGGCAAGGGCTTCAAACTAAAAGAGGGTCAGTTTAGATTGAATACTGGGAAAAAATTCCTTACTTCGAGGCTGATGAGGGAACTTGCCCAGAGAAGCTGTGGATGTCTCCACCCTGAAGGCTGGATAGGACAGGCTGGATGTGGCTTTGAGTAACTGATCTCATGGAAGGTGGCCCTGCCCATGGCCAGAGGAGATGGAACTGGATGATGTTTAAGGCCCCTTCCAATCCAGGCCATTCTATGATTTTGTTATTCTGAGGGTCTGCAGCCTTGCACTGCAAGAACATCAGGGGCTGACAGTACAACCAGTTCGAATGAGGAGTGAATGAACCAAGGAAGGTGTGTTTTGATTTTGTAAGAGGTGCCATGTCTGTGCCAGCTCCATGTCCAAGATCCACAGAAATAGCTCTACACACAAGATACATGTACAAAGTAACTCCAAACATAAAAACTGTTAAAGCCATCAAGTGCTCTTACTAACTTCAATGTAAAGAACTGAAGTGCTTTTCTAAAGAGAGATATGATTTGAACTAAGAGCATAGTTTGGGTTTTCTTTTCAAAAATAGTATAATTTTGTTAAATTAAGAACTCCCTCTGTCAAATAAGTATTAAAAAAAAGAGAAAAAATAAAAAAGATACAGGGAAGACCTATTGAATAATATCTGAGGAGATATCTCAGTCTGTCACAGGGAATAAAATATACTGGGTTTTTTTGTTTGTTTGATTGTGGTTTTTTTTGTTTTTGTTTTGTTGTTGTTTGTTTGTTTTGTTTGTTGGTTTTGGTGGGCTTTTCTGGTTGTTTGGGGTTTTTTTATTATTATTACTTTTATTACACCAGTCTTAGGAGATACTGCAACAAAAATAATGCAATTTTCCATGTTGTTTTCCTACCCTGTCATTCTAAAAAAAAACAGTAATAAAAATACCTACTGCCAACAAATCCAGAAGGAGAAAAATGCCCTGTTTTTCAATAAAACTGTCCTCTGCAATGTAACATCCAATGACACAGGACCTTAAACAGAAATAATTTCACTTATGTAGAAACACTTTTATGCTTCTGAACATTCTACAATCATCTCATTTATTTTGCTGAATTGCATACTATTTGGTATGCAATACACAGTATGCTTCATACCTTCAGGGAGTAGAAAAATCATGTTTCACGTGTCTTTTCATTTACACCTATAACTAAATATGCCCTGCCTGACTGCTCTTTCTTCTCCTGCAGGTGGCACACCTTCCTTGAAGCAGCCTAAGAAATCTGGCAGGCTCTCAATGAATTGGAGTATGTATTTGAACTGAAAGTAACTCAGTAAATGAGTTTAAAATTTAACCAGGTCATATCCCTAATCTGGTTTATTGTAGGGCTGTGTGAATATTTCTGCCAGCAAAATCGAGGGGGCGAGTCAAGCAAGAATTTTTTTTGGCAACAGTTTGCTTCTCCCAGATTCATATCACCATAAAGCCAGCATTCATGTTGCTGTTCCTTCTTTATTTCCTCTGCTATGGCCATTAACAGAGAAACTCAAGAGATCTCCCGTAACAGTATTTTCTCCCAGCAAACATATTCAATTTTTAATGCATCTACCAACCTCTGCTTTAAAACAAATTAAGTTTTTATTTTTCTCCTACATATTGGCCATCTTTAAAATATTTTTAGCCCAATATAGCCAGTTTACAAACAATTCTTACGCTTAGACACATTTTTGCTAATATTGATCTATTCTTGCCTGTTGTTTACTTCCCTAAAGTTATTTACTGACTTTAACCATATGCCTCTCTTAGAAAGCCTCGAGTGACTCTGCATGTCAGGAGGTCTGAGTGGGGAGGGAGATTGTCACACTGAATCCATATTTAGAAAATCTTACATGCAGTATATTCAATTTCTTATGCATAATTTTTAATTAGTCAAATTTTATGAAGAATTTTTATACATTATAAACAGAAGAAACGCCTACATGTGCAGAGAAAGGTCTTAGCATTGCAGATGAAAAAAATACAAGACTTGACATTTTTCCGAGTTACTGCTGCTAAAATACTTCACTAACCACAAGCAGTCCAGTGCACTGAAGAGGAGACAACTGTGGCCTAATCCACTATACAACTTCTTTGGATCCATCTTGAAGAATGGGGTAAGTACACCAATTCCTTCACAGCTGAAGAGTTCCTGTTGAAATATTAATTAAAGCAATGTTTCTTAAGCAATATTTACTAAATTTAAACAAGAAAATACAATGGAAAATGGGAAATGTAAATATTTATATTGTAATAAATTTGGTCCACTTGTTGGAGCAGAATACACATATAAGAAAAGAGATTTTCAGTTTTTCCAAAGTGCTAATTCATTTCTTAACACACTTTCATATATCACTTTCAAAATAATGTAAATCAACAATCAAATAAGTTCAACACTTTCTAGTGGACTTCTGAGTGGTTTTGTATTTTAGCTGCGTCAAGAAACACTACTTGTTAACAATGAACTACAGTTAACACCTACTTTTAAATTAAAACACAAAAGTGCAGCGTCCCTTAAAAGAAAATATAATATGTTTTGACATTTTCTCCACAGTATAAGCTAGAAAGGTACATACCTTTCTGTGGACATCATTTTCACAGAGAACAGACAAAATAAATAATATGTCAGCTTGGATTTCCAGTAGAATGGTAACTTCTTTTGCTTTAGATTTGTCTGCTGCATACTTTAAGATGTCTGTAAATGGATATATTTTATGTATATGAATGCTCCTATAATCAAGTAAAATTTTTATTACAGCTGCTGCTTTTTTAAAAACTCAGATTTACATGAAAGGATTTTTAAAGTAAGTTCAGTTTTATCTTCTGTGTTTTAATAACAGCTTCCAGAAGTGCAGCACTCTGATGCTGCAGTTTCATGGCCTTTACTCTTGATGACAGAGTTAATGATGGCAGCTTGCACTGACTTCTCCCTTGTTCAGACTCTGTGCTGCCCCTTATACTGTGTCAGTGCAAGGAATTCAGGGAACTGATATGAATTAAGGAACTCTTAGAAAAAGACAACAAACTGGCTGGTTCATGCTACTCCATAGCTTCACAGATGTTTGAACTGACAGTGGAAATGTGGGAAAGACATGAAATACCACCATTGCTGAGAAAATCAGCCTTGGAACCACTGTGTGGAGGAGGGCATTTATACACAAAAACTCCCCTAGAGTAGGAAAAGTTACTTTATTCTGATACTTAAGGTACAGTATTAATTTTGCTTTCACTAAAAGCTGTAGGTTTCCACAGAGTTTTCACTGGAGTTGAACAGAGGCTATAAAAGACTTAATTTCTAGGCTTACTATTAGGACATAGTCTTTGAATTCCAAAGGATCTTTCCTGTTTTGTTTCCTTCAGAGTACTGAAAACTTTCTCCTATTGTTACGAAAGAACTTAAACCAGTTTGTTTTGGAACTTAAATCAAAATTTAACAGTAGGTATGTGGTGCTGAACAAGAAATACTCCAAAATTGCAGGAGCAGCGATCAAGCAGTTTTATTCTGCTTTTTTCTTCACGTTGTTAATATCAAGATACCTTGTTATCAGTTTTCTTCTAAGCTAAAGAGGAGTTGTGGAAAACAACACTGTGATAGACCTAGGTGGAAAAATACTCATGGGCTGGAGTTTCTGGGGACTGCTACAATGAAAACAAGATCTACCAAATGCAGTGAGAAGGGGCAGCTTTTGTTCTGAAATTAAACATCTGGACTTTTAAAACTGTCTGTTTTGCTTAAATCATTCAATGTGTGTTGAAATGGGAAAAAAATAAATAACATCAAACCAGTTACATTTGGATTGATTGGTAGAGGATTTTTTAGTTTTTCAGCAGTCAAAGGAATGGTACACTAAAACCACAGCAAACAAAAACACATGAACATTCTTAGTGTCAACAGAAACATAATAATTAAAGAACAGTAATACAAATTGTGCTTTACCCAGTAGCTGGCTAATTGCTCCCTGGTCACACAAATTAATGCTCACAGCATCATCATAAAGGGTCACAATGGATCTCAGCACTCTGAGGCTGTAGCGCATTTGTGCAAACTTGTTGCCAAGACCATGTGTTCCATGGAAACTGTTACCTTGACCAAAGAAAGGATCTGTGGAGCAATCACAGCAAATACTCTCTTTGTCAGACAATCTATGTTCAGAATTATGTGCTCAGGAAAAATAAAAACAAACAAACAAAAAAACCAACCCAACAACCCCAAAACACAACAAAAAAAAACGTCCCACCTCTCCCAAAACCCTGCTGAAGTTAGAAATTATTTTTAAAATCATTTAGTTTAAATTATTTAAACTAAATAATTAAAATGTTAAAAAAAATCATCTAGTTTAAAATCATCTAGTAATTAGCCTTTCTGTGTAGGATTATACTTTTTACATGCATAGAAAAGGTAACATTTTGGTGAACATTTAAAATTATTATACATTTTTTAACCTTACTAGGTTCATGAGCAGTTTTGCAAACTCAAAATATGTTATGTTTAGCATGACATTTAATATCAACCTTTTGATCTCTATCCAACCCAAACAAAAATTTCTTCCTAGGAAGACATACCAATTTTATGATGAAAAATATCTATCCTTGGAAATCTGGGCAACAAAACTGAGTGCACTTAGTCATCTTTTTGCTTAGCCCACACTCTGATTTGATGCCCAGAAGCCAGCTTTAGTCTGGAACCTGACTCACTATGTAGGACCCTGAGTTAACATGTCCTGTCTCATGGCAGGAATTGCTGCTTGGACTTCTTGCCACAAGGGAAGGGTGTGGCTCACTTAAAACACAGACAGTAGAGGTGTTTGTCTGAAGAAATATCTGTGTACCAGAAATATACTGGTACACAGGGAAAGAGGCACCAGGTTACCCTTCAGTAGTTAAAAAAAAGGATGGTTGGTTGTTTTTTGGAAACATTGGTTTCCTAGGTGGCGTATGAAAAAGAATCATTCTAATATCATGGGTTTTACATTTTCCTTTCCTGTCAAAGAAAGGTGGTTTAGTTGAACTGTTTTGAGGTTACCTGTGTGATGAAAGCCATGAGTACCCACTGACCTTGGCCTATGCACCATTCTAGAAACACAAGGAGAAGAGTATTTGCTTGGCAGGACAAATATTTATCAACTAACACAGGAGCCACTGAAGCTAAAACAGCAATTGCATGAAGCTGTAATTCTTCATATTGGGTAGCAGACCAGCAAGGAAATCCAAGGTTTTGATTTCGTTTTACATAATAAAGCAAAGCTGGCATCACATGATTTTCACTGAGGAGCTGCAGAGTCCAGACAAAAGAAAAAGAGAGTTTACAGGTTTCACATGCAAAAAAGAAAAATTGAAAGGATGAGTCAACTTTATCTGTCCTACACTAACAAAATGATTCTTTTATTGAGAAACTATGTAATGAACACTACAAGTACAGGCAAAATCTTCTTATGTTCTGTAGCTTTCCCAAAGATTGTGGTTTGCTAAATTTTATTATGTTCTTCAGGTGTATTTCAACAATGCTCTGCAGTCACTTGTCAGTAATTTTCCTAAAATGGTCTAAGTTTGTAACTTTCTAAAACAGAAATTGTATGCTGGTTTCCAACAGCAGGACTTGCTCTGAAGCTATGTATGAATTCTTGATCTGAAGAACAGATAATTTCAGTGTACTGGACTATGGCAGATGGACAGATAAGTAATATTCTCATGATTCCTTTGTAATTTTTTTAAACTTATTATTTCTGTTCTGTTGCAACTTACCTGTGCAGCAGATGGGTCTTTAGATAAGATTCCTATTACATTAAACAGCAACTTCTTCATCTCAAAATCCTCGTATGAGTAGGTAATTTTAAAACCTTTTATCAAGGGATTGGGAAGTTTAACTATGAAGGAAATAGTAGAAAAGTTACAAAAAATCATAATTAAAAGCAAAAATTGTGTAATTATGCAGCATGGAATCTCTTACCTTCATAAAATGTTGCAAGTACTATCAAGAGCTCTGCAAATCCACTTTCCTAATAGGCATTCAAAAAACATACGTCAATTAAATTAAATTGCAGTGAAATTAAGGCTTATGATTTAATTTTTGTTTGACTTTTTTCTTCAGAACACAGAATTTAATGTATCCTGTGGCAGAATAAACACAATTTTATCCAAGAAGAGAACAACCATTTGGACATTATACAACAATAACTAAGGGTTATTGTTAAACCCAAAAAGTCCTAAGGGTACAATTGTTAAACCCATCTTTCATTCACTACAAGTCTGAACTTCTGTGGGGAAGTCCCAAACACAAGAATTCACTACTGTATTCTAACACATGAAAACCATATTCTCAGTGCTCTTAGAGCTGTGTTTTTTTAAATGCACTTGGTCATGTTTTTTCATCAGGGTCATCAGTACACATAATTTTGTTGCACCAATACTACCATATCACTTCGAGTTCAGTGCATTTCAAGTTCAGTGCATTTACAAGCAAACATATGAAAACTGCATGTATGGGCAAGAAGAATTTACCAATATCACATATGAAAAGCTCAGAAAATAAAATCTTGTTCTTCATACCTCCTAGAGAGCTAAGAGAAAGACAATAATGTCTAATATAACTATGGATAAGACCAAAGCCAGGAGATGTCTATGCAGCACATTAGAGGAAAAAGAGTTTTATTTCTGAGGTTAGCAATCAGCAGTTTTGTTCCAACACAGACATAATAATTAATATCATTATGAACTTTATGTATCTGTTACAGTTTGCTTGTGATGAGAAAACTTTTCCTTTTCAAAGGCTCAGACTCTTGTGCTGATTTGTGAACTATATAAAATAAAAGATGGACTTTTCTGAAGTTGCTTGGATAGTATATTAAGAAGAAAAAGGAACAGTCTGAAGCAAATTGCTCTAGTATTACCTATAAGGCAGGATCAAGTGGTAATGTTAATGTTTTTTTCTACCTGATACTTATACCTTGTAAAATCTCTAGGCAGGCTGAGAGTAAAGAACCTAAATGAAATTGTTTTAATATTTTCTTTGCATAGAAACAATTTGTCTTTCTTTTAGTATGAGGAATTAAAAATACATATCTGGTTTACTTATTTTTTAGGAATAAAATGCCCTGTCTCTACAGCCAGATAAACAATTTGAGTGTTTTAGGTATCCAATATGTTGCTGCAATAGTATAACAGACATTTCATACTAGTTGGTGTTAAATGAAAAGCTTGAATGGAAAGTATGTAATCTTCATTTAGCAATACAACCACTTGGAAAACTTCTCTTGAAGAGGAAAGTAATATTTTCCTGAACAACCAATAGATCCACAGGCATATGATTGCTCAATTATTCAGTATGTTTGTCACAACTTCATTTGAAGTCGTAAATCTCAACTGTAAAACAAGAGACTAAAGCAATATTAACACCTATAAAAAGTTAATTCCTCTGCAGGTTTCTCATAAAAACTCTGGAATATTACAAAAGAATGAGTCATCTACATTTCAGGCAAGTCATAGTAGTGCATTATGCGACATAGTCTTTAAAAGAATTTATGTGCCTCTTACTGGATCTACGTAATTATTTTCTCAGAATCTTACTTAGAGCTCCTGAGCTGATTTTTGGACACTCGTTCCGAGTTATGAGGCACACATTGAATTTGGGTCATCTGAAAATAGCCTACATCTTCAAACAACAAATGAGATTCAGTGCAAAACTCATTATAGGAGAATTGCATATTCAAGGATCCGTACAAGAATATAAGAATTAACATTAATTTAACATTAATTTTAAAGAATTAACATTAAATTTTGCACATAAATAATGTTAATATGTTTTTCTAAGTATTAAATAAGGTCAATGCTAGTATTCTGGGCTAATGACCTACAGATTTTAAGACTCTGAGGTAACAACAATTGCAGAAAGAAAAAAATGTTTTCTTGCTCAGCAAATCCAAGCAGGAAAAAAGCACTGGAGACACAGTAGAAAAAAAAAATAATAAATTAGAACCCTAATGGTGAAGAATACCAAGCCTAGAAAAGCAAAGGAGAAGTTATTAGTCTCTGGAATACAACTCTAAACACTTACAATCATGGGTACATCAGGGCTTTCAGCCAGCAGTGTGGCAATCACCAAGAGGTCATTCCGGAGCTGATGATCGCAGTGCCGGAAGCCACGTGTGACAAGGTCTAAAAATACTTCTTTCAAAGCCCTTAAAAGAAAGTGAAACGCATTTTATCTTTTCCTTTGATATTCTGATGTTGGACAGCACTATGTATATGAACCCTCATTCAGCATCATACTTATCAGAGCCTTAAGTTTTAATTGCAAGAGAAGTAACTTCCAACTTTATCATGAAGTGGATTCTTTTGGGTACCACTAGACATCCAATTCATTGATGCAAGATGTGTGTATTAAAAATTGCATCTTCCACTGTTTGTGTTATAATTAATTAATACCAAGACACAGTATTTACTTAAATGTGGAACTGAACATTGCTGAATGATTATTGAGAAGAAATAGTCTAATCTTGAATAGTTAAAACAGTCTAACTCACTAAGGAAGAACCTGTTATTTACTCCAACAGAGGTTCTAGAAATAAACCTTGTATATCATGGCATAGAAATTCCTAGTAATTTTGTAACATCAGCATTTTAACAGTGAAGGAATACTGGCCTGTTGAGCCTAACATGGGAGCTTGAAAATGCTGCAATTAACTCTTTTATGTTACAAAGCAATAGATAGAGCTATTCCTCCTGCACTGTGCAGCAGAGCACCTTATTCTTGCCCTGTAATAGCAACAACTGTATTAATACTGAAAACTTCATGAGGATGTAATCAGAGACCTATTTGTGTTTCTCTCAGTTTATTTCAAACAACATGCTACACAACAGAATGCTTTAGATGTCTCAAAAACTACAAAATTAGTTCATAAAATTATGTACTCCCTGTACTTACTGTACACATTCCAAGCTCCTGAGCTGATTAACAACTTCTTCTTTTGGGGCGTTTTCCAGCAGGTTCCACAGGATATCTGAGGAACGGAACAGCAGCTGTCCCGAGGGATCAGCCCCATTTAGATACAAACAAATCCTGCTGGCTGCTTGGGCCTTCACCATTTGTCTACAGTTTTTTCCTGAAATTATGTAAGTCGGAGTAATTAATTCTCTATAGGTCAGTAATTGTTTCAGGCATGCTCACAGAACAAACGATCTAATATCAGTGGTAATGAGATTATTGAAAGAACAGTTTGTACTAACCAGAGGTGGAAAGATGCTGGAGAGCTTTAAGTACCCACAACTTCTCAAGAAGTTTATTTTCAACTAATGCTAGTGACAAAACAAGAGCTTCTGCTAATCCTTCTTCGGCCATCTGGATTTTATAGTTTGCACTTGTTGGCTGGTAACCTGTACATACAGTAGCTTTTGTTATAATGCAGTAAATATTCATAATTTTGATTATTTCATAAAATGTTCATGCTTTCTCAAGAAAAGATTGAAAATCAAGTATCATGTTTCAAGCAGTTAGGAAAAACAATCCAATACACAAGAGCTGCTTTTCTTATATCTGAATAGTGCCTAAAACATATCCAACAGACTCACCCTCAAGCAGACTTCAATGCTCTAGAAACAAATTGCTTCTTAGAATTTAGACAATGAAAGCAAAAACAGGGTTACAGAAGTGAAAAACTTTCTTCAGTCATGAGCAAGTTGCGAGTGCACAACCTAGTTCTCTACAGTAGCCTGTTCACTAGAGAATTCCTGCATTCTATCATCATATCACTTAAAATAGGTGAAGCCGAAGTTTGATTTACAAGTTCGACTTTCTAATGTGTCCCTGTTTTTACTTTTGTCCATGCATATGCAAATCTGTATTTCATTACTGAATTATGGAGAAGGTGAAACATTAATAAATTTATATTTTTTTAATATTATGATAACTCAGAAAAGCAAATTTTATCTTAAGCAGCTTAAATATATATATGTGTATATATGTATACACAAATATATATATGTCAAATGTCATAAAGTAAAAGATTGATAAATACAGATAATGCACATGGTGAAATGAGGTTTAACTAAGCACACAGTCTGATAGGCTTCAAGCTGATATTACTTTATAGATAAAAGAACTCTGCAGGGTCAACCTTTGGCAAGATTTACATATATGCTTAGTGATTAAATATATGACTTCAAAAAATCAGACTGAAATACAGTCTTCATTTCAAGATAATGTATCTTATTTTCTAAATTGGAAGAACAATAAAATTTTTCAATAACCTGATGGAATTATTTACAGATACAGAACTAAATGCACACATAGCTACTTGCAGGATTTGAGTCTTGTTTGTAAGGTAAAAAGAGATTTGGATGCTTTCATATTTCTAGAATTTTGAAAAGGCTGTAGTAGCAGCTTCTTTAGGCCTACTAAAAGACATGAAAACTTGTAAAAGGGCACAGGAGCAGTGCCACACTGCAGGAACACAGCAGGGGAGCACACTGACATCAAGCACACTCCTTGACCTGCACTCTTGACCCACATTGCAGCAATATTCACTTGAGGTTGGCTGCCTATAAATCCAGTGCTGTCTCAGAGCATGTGATGCTGTGCCCCTCTGGGAGGGGATCCATGGTGGACATCACCTGACAACAGTCTCTGCCACCATCATAAGAGTCCAAGGAATTGTATAATAGAGGATTCTGATCATGCCTGAATTAATGCATAGCCTCTTTCTGCACAGACAAGCCACATGATTTAAACAAAACCATGCTCAAATGTATCCATATAATATGAACTCAATCAAATTTAGATAGGTTCAGATCTATTCCTCACAGTACAAGTGAAACCAGAGCTGCTTCTCCCCAGGCTACATATAAAAAGCTGAAAACTACATTTCCCCTCTTATAATTCTGATCCTGACTGCTGTTTTTTCCCCCTCCATTATCCACATTTCAGAGATCTTGTATCACTTCACAGTTTCTGGATGCTATTTAATGCTAATTCCATAAGTGTAATAATTAATTCCTTGTACACTGATGAACTTATTTCAGATTTAGAGCATGCACCTCTATAAAAACATGTTAATTGCAAGTTTGCCAATGTTATATATTTAATATATGAGATACCGTAACCATCGTTATAAAGAAAAATTAATCAATAGCTAATTGAAAGAGGCATTTCAAAGCAGTTGGGATCATTAAAAAATAAAATACTGTGCTTTACCTGAAAGTAGTTTTCCTGGTAGCTCCATATTATAAAAGCTAACAATACTCTTACAGATTTGTATTTTAACTTGAGAGCTTGGCACCCTCATCAAGTAACCTGTCAGAAAGAGAAATAAATGTAGTTATAATTTGTTTAGAAAGTATTCTTAACACAGCATTCTTCTTTTTACAGCACTTAGTATTTCCTTTGGTCATATCCCGTACAAATCTGTAATTCCATGCAAAGTTTCATAATAAAATACTCAAGAGACAGAGACTCCACACTGGAGAGGTCAAAGGCATCTTAGAGGAGTAGCATAAAAAGTTACCTTCCCTGCTTTATGGCTACAGACACTTATAAGACACTGGATGTCATACCAGAAGTTGTGGAATTTTGAGGAAAGCTACTAAGCTACTACACTAAGCTGCTGTCGTCCCTACCATGTCATTAGACACTCCTCTTCTAAGCAGAAATGATATGAAATAAAGGGAGCATAGAAGCAGGAAGGATACATGTTCCTCGATCTCATGTTTCAGTGTTTGCAGTGATACCCCCCATTTCTCAGATCAAAATGAAATGAAACAGGCTATATGCAGGTATACTTCTTCATCTGTACTGATAATGTTTTCTCGTGTAGCTTTTGACATCAGCAAACAGGTAATTCTGCTAGCCAATCTGCAGGTTAGCTGCAGAGCAAAGCGAAAATAATTTCTAATACTAAAAAGCACAGAGGACTGAATGAATAATTTAAAGAAGTTATCTACATATACTGAGGAGTAACAATAAATTAAAATCATGCTAATAATACAGTTGATTTTATTGTGGCATAATAATAATTTTATTGTGGTGTATCAGGTTACACTCACCCAGTTGTGCAATGGATTGTGAAACTTCAACGGAATAGTTTTCTTCATCAGATGATTTCTTTTTTTGAAATGGTAACCTGCAATATGAAATTTAAAAATATTACAACTACGTTTTAATTAAGTCACCAGAAAAGTTCAGTAGCTCTTCTCTTTTTCCTTGATATTTTTTTCAGATAAGAACACCTTTTCTAGGATGAACGCATTGTTTGCAATGCTGATTCTATATTGAAAAGTTCATAATCTGCAATTACATGTTGGAAATTAGTGGTACATGTTCATAGATAATATTTTCATAATTCAAATATGATGCAACAAGACATGCTGAATACACAAATGTCATTTAAATGTGGAAGAATAAATCCTACAACCTAGATACTATCAGGCTATTACAGGGCTAGGCTATGTACAGGCATATGCAGAGGTGAAAAAAAGGGATCATATCTCTGGGCAAGACCTCTTGAAATGGATAAAAGTAAACCAAATAAACTTACTCAAATAGCACAACAACAAAGTTATTTTTAAAAACAGGATATTTTTAAATACTCAGTAACACATTCAAAACACTCAGATATGACATAAACATGCAAGTGCTAAAAACTGTCTAACAGTAAACATTATAATATTATGCTAAGGTATCTGCAGTACATACTGTAGAAGTAGCTTTCTGGTAGGTTTACCTCTGTAAACATTGCCAGAGAAAAAGAAAGGAGAGAGCAAACAATGGAAGAAATGTTGGGGAAGGCAGGGGAGGGAGAAACAAGACATTGAAAAAAGAAAAGTGGGAAGAAGACAGGTAAACAGAAGCAGTTACAGAAGAGTGAAATATTTTACTGGAGAAATTAAGGTATCTGAAACTGAATTCTGAAACAAACCAGCCCCTGCCACTGGTTAAAGGCTTCTCTGTCATATGAAGTAATAGTGAATTGTGGTGGAATTTCCATAGTACAGAAATTAAAGCAAAACCCAAGGGTGCAATTTTCCAAAATATACTCATTGCAGAAACCACAATTAGTGCTGAACTGCTCTAAAAGAGGAAAAGTCTCACAGCTACATTTTATTGACTTCATACACTCATTCTCAGTTTCGTCATGCTTCTAGCAAACACCAAAGAAAATTAAACTCCATGATGTGCCCCCTCATTCCCCACTGTGTGGCAGCAAAGAAAAGCAGTACAACTGAGGCTGCTTAGGGAACTAAAAGATCCAACTGAGAAGTTCTGTGTTTATTAAACCTAATAGCTGAGAGGAAGGTATGTAAAAATGTATCTGAATATCTGTTTTACTATGCCACTAGTTTTCTATCTGGTGGTTGGTTTTTTTTGGTTCTTTTTTTTTTTCTTCCTATTCTCCTCAAATGAAATTAAATACAAGAGTAATCGTAGCTACAAGCATATAATAAATAACTTTACTGAATAATTGAGGAGGAGAAAACTATCGATAAGTGTGGATAATGCCTAAATTCTATTCTGCAGATTACTTAAAATACAAGTATGACAACAAAGATGCCCAAAAGTTCATGCAATACATTTTAAAAGTAAATATAAATCCTGTTGAGGTTCATTCTCTTCTGCAATATAGCTCATCATTTTGTAATGCTTACCTTCAGGTATTAGTGTCTTTGTGTCAAGTATTTGTGTCTTTTTAAACTCACTTAAGAGCTTGTCTGAAACAGCAAAACACACCTCAGTAACACTTAGCTGCTGAATCTTTTGAGGCCAGCAGTCCCAGATTGACTTACGCAGTAAGAGACCTTGGGGAACCTTGCTTCCCAGCAAGCGGGAGCCAAGTACAGCACAGTTTTGAATCATGTAACATGTAACTGCACAGATACTGAACTGTTAAAATAGGTTCTTCATTCATGTCACCAGAAAATGGATACAAGTAAAAGACAGATGATGAAAAGGAAGCATGATACAACAGATTCAGGTGCTTTGTAGATAAATGCTGCACAGATATGTCAGTTGCTTTAGAAAATGTATAAACCTGTTTATAAGCAGTATTTAAATCTCTAAAAGAGGGGCTGAGGTACTTACTCAAACAATTTAATAAGCGCACATAAAGGCTCAGTGAAAGCTTCTTGTTCGTTAATTTTTTCTGCACACAGGTTAAGAATTTCGGTAATTTGTGCTACATTCTTAAGAGGCTTTTAATGTGAAATTAAGGATCATATGTACCACTATGAATCAGAAGAAAAAGCTGAAGACTGTGCTCACCACACTTGAAAGACATAACCAGGAAAAAAAAGACTAATGTTTACAAAGTTAGGTGTTTAAAAGAAGTATGTGAGTCAATACTTAGGCTTTTTGAAGCAGCCTTACTTTTACATAAGTACAACTTTTGCCAATTTGATTTAGGTGTCTATTGAGCTGAACTCACTGGAAGCTCAGTGCTAAATTTCTAAAAATGGAGGATGAAAAGTGTTTACATCACAGTGTCAGATTTACTTATCTAAATTCTGAGACAGCCTTGTGATATTTAAATTGTTTTCTCCTTTAGTCCCAAGTGACTAACTGGAACTTGAAAATGGAGACCCAAATATATATTGAGATTATTTAATTTAGGGTAGAGGCACAAAATCAAAACTGAACAGAGAACTGAGACTGAGAAGTTACTACCAATCCACTGACTCACAGAAACTGCCTTTAAGTGCACAACTCAGTTGTAATGTGATGCCTTAAATCACTGTGCAGTTATCTGAACTGTATGAAATTAATCACATTTTTCCACATGCCAACACCCTCCTCAGTACTTCTCATCATTGGAACCTTTCTGTTTGTACTGTAAATATGAAAAAAAAAAGCTTCTGATAAATTAGTCTGACTTCATTTTTCTTAAAAATATCTTCTTACTGGAAGTCTAATTTTTCTTGCTATTTTATTAGCTGTTTCTTAAGTGGCAATTATCGGGCTTTCCTATTCTAAGTTTAAAGAACACCAGTTACATTTTGGACACTTTCAGCCACTATACAGGTGAGAACCCTCTATTGAATTTTGTGATAAATGAATCTAATATTCAAGAATCTTGCCAACCTATCAACTTTGGCTGTGTGCACACAAGGAGGTGAGTGATGAGAATGTATATGATCATCCCTATTCTCCATGTGGAAACACAGTACAGCATCAAATACTTTACTGAAAAGTCAGACTGTTACCATACAAAAAACACCATGGCTTCAGAATTCTAGAGTAACAAAAAGGATACAAGTCCATTTTCAAAATGCTTGACTACCTTCTTGAGAGTTTTCAGCTGCTCTTTTTCCAAATCTTTCTTAAGTAAAAGAATGAAAAACAGGTTTTAATTGCAGTTTGCCCTAGAACCTTAAACTATTATGTTTATCCCCTTTTAAGTTTAAATGAAAGTGGAAACCAGATTTAAAAGTTTACAAGACACAATGAAATTCTCAAAGTGCTTTGAAGCAGGATTAACTCCATGATGAAGCCTCATTTCTAAGTATGAAGTCTGTTCTCTTGTAACCGAAGAGGCTTTCAAAAACTCCTGTTCAAACCTGTGGACTCCTTCTCTTAAATTCTTTGTGATTCTTTGTAAAGGAACTAAGAAAACCAAAGCTATGTCACACACAATATAAATGTGAAAGCATGTAGATCTAAGTGACTTAGAGTGCTCTGCACCACTGGGAAACAGCCTTCAAATTCAAAGCTGAAAACAACAGAAGTGAGGATATGTCACTTGACGTGAGGATATGATGTGCAGTGTTCATTTCAGCTCTCCCAAGCACCTGCAACTTGAGGAAGGCCAGGAAGTTGTTTTAGGAGTCTATAAACCCAGAATCCTATAGGCATTTTATCATATATCTTATGCTCTCTACAGGAGCAGTAAACAATATCATCCTGCACCTTTTTCTTCAGTCAGTAAATTTATTCTATCAGCTCTGTATTAAAAAAGGGGAAGAGTGAATGATATAAATACTTCTCTGTGGGGCATTAATTTAAAATGTGTTAGGTTAAGCAGTCCTTATTTAAGAACATAAATTATCCATATTTTGGATCAAAATTATTTGATGGCTTAGTGAATTTAATCTTCCAAATCATCTTGTGGAGACTAAAAATCATCTGTGAAAGCCCATGAGATGATGCTTCTCCTGTGTGTGTAGGTAGTTGTATTTATTCTTCAACACTGACCTTTGCATATTTCTCCTTCATTTAAAATCACTTCCCTAGAGAAATGTTAGCAGTTAACTTCGGAAGTTACATAAATTCATGACATACTTTCAGGTTGTCTTCTGTATCTACAAGGTTGTGTTGTATATTTATTTCCCAGCTGTAGGTTTCATTACTCAAAAATTCTCAAATATGCTAGAAATTCTGCATGTCTAATTTTTGAATGCTCATGCTTTTGTCTTTGTTTTAAAGTTCCTGTGTGACCTTCTCTTTCTCTCTCTATATATTTTTTAATATAAGCCCATATAGGACACTTTTTTTTTTTTTTAAATAACAATGATCATCTTTAGAAGCATTCAAATACCAGAAGAAATACTCACCTTTGAGCTCTGTAGCTCCAGCCACCTGTGCTGGATATAATAAATGCACCTGACTTTATTCAGGGCAGGTGCTAAAGAAACTGTATAAAACACTTACCGAAGCCCCACCACTACCTGTGTGACTGAGATAGGGAGGTACCAGGATTACTTACTGAGCCTGAACTTTTGAGCAGAGTGATGATGTGATTCAAATCCACCAATCTCAACAGTGTATCCTGAAAAAGTGACACTTTTAACTTTTTTTTAATTTGGAAATTTTGCTTTTAAGGTGTTTAAAATGTGAAATAGCCGCATAAAACCGACACAAATTTACT
>VWZU01012531.1:3061836-3086466 GCA_013397095.1 Sterrhoptilus dennistouni
CGGCCCTCCCGCCGCCTTCCGCTGCCACAGCCCCGCCGCGACCCCCGGGTGTGGCGCCGTCCGCCACCCTGCCAGAAGAGTCACTTCGTGGGCTGCTATCTGTGAACGCGACCTCGGCGACAAAACCATTTCCCCACCCCGCCCGAGGGGCAGAGGCTCGGCGGTCCCACACGGTGGGCAGCTGGAAGGGAAGAGGACCGTCCATCCATAACAATTTACACATGAAAAATCCCTCCATGAGAGGCCACCATGACAAACCCCAGATAGGAGAGCGCTGCCTGGGGGAGCCTGGCAGCGGCGTAAAAGGTGAAAGGAACCTTTCCTCTGCACAGACCAATACAAAAAAGTAATAAAGGCAGGGACAGAAGGGTGAGGGGATGTAGATACCTTTTACTTGCAAACAGTGAGCAGCTTAGTTTGAGGCTTAGTCGACAGCTGAGACTCAAGGACAACGCAGAGCTTGGTGTGCTCACAGGTACTGCACTGGACTGCTCGCTTTAGCTGCCATTCCTGGGATTTGGATACACTTTGGGCAAGATGCAAACATGGCACCTCGGATATGCACATAGCCCAAGTCTTTGAGTGCAGGCACTCTTGATGCCAACCTCTTTTCATTGACAAATAATTAACTACAGTGATTCCAAACAAATATTTGAATATGTGAATAAATTTATTAAATGCTAGGATACCTGTTTAAAACTCCAGATGGCTCTTATATGAAAATAAGAGATTGATAACAATCAAGAAAGACAACTTCATGGCTCTAACTACAACCAACACAGTCCTTATTTCCATTTTTCCCAGACTGCATGCTACACCCCTCCCATTTCACACCTGCCTTCTGCAGAAATAAGGTGCATCTCACATTTTGTTCTCACATGTTACAGAGTTTTCTTTCCATCATAGGGAAAATACCCAATATCGTGTATTTGGGCATACAGAAAAACACCCATGCACATTCTGCATTTAGTAGAAATTAGTCCTGTATGCATCTCCAAAATGATGGCAAAAAATATCATAGTATAGGACTCTGAATTTAGAAAATGCAATGACCCCTTTGACATCCATAACATCCTGAGCTGTGATCACAGAACACGGGTCGTGCAAGGGCAGGAGCTGTAGCACATTATACAGTGCCCTCACACGATGTGACAATGCAGTTGCTAGATTCTTGGAGCTGGTGCGTGACACTCTTCATCCATCCATGTACATACATCTCTCCATTACTCTAACCACTTTACTGGCCTTTCCATATTCTACTTAAATATTTGTTTCTGTGAACATTCTGTTCTGTATCTGGATGGAACAAGATTTTCTATTAAGCATCTGAGATTAATTGTGCTGACTATGCTTATATTTCTGTAAGCAGTTAGCTGAAAAAGCTGGATTATATATATATATATATTCTTTTCCTTGGTGCCCACATAGGAACTGAAGTTGTTATGTATTCAAAGTTTTAAAGCTTATATAAAGAAAACCTGCTTACCTTTATTTCTATTGTAGCCTAAGTGATTTCAAGTTTGGTTGCTCTGTGTTTTGAATAACAAATGTATAGAGAATATACCTAAATTGGGCAATTTAGTCTGTAAATTATAAGCTTAAGTCACATGGCACTTGTTGGCTCACTGTTCCAAAGATCAGATTGCAAAGCTCCATTTGCTCACCGTGCACCTCCTTCAAAACAAAGCTTTTAGAATGAAAGCTTTAGGATGAAAGCTACATTATACAAGTTTGAGTAAAAGGATTCTGCTGCCCTTGGCAAATGGCAAATGCCCATCTTTAAAATCATGCAATCAACTGTGAAAATATTTACTCAAAAGTTAATAAACCCTAAATAGGCATATATTGTATTTTTATGACATCTACCTCTTCTGCTGGTAATGAAAATATTCAAGACACCAAGGCCTTATTTATGAGAGTATTGAATTTTAAGTCTTACAAATGCTAAGAAATGTTAAAAAAGTAGAGTTGATCTAAAGTGGATTTCTGTTTTGACTGAGGACAAACTACTTTGGTATGAAGACACAGTTCAACAAACTCTATTATTGTAAAACTTAAATTTCATAAAACCACAGGACTCTGAGTGTAGGACACAGAGTGTTATAAGATCAAGGTTACATATCTAGGTCTGCCATTAATCTCCTGTTGACTTTGCTGAGTGAATTGTTTCCTCTAGCACTCAGTATTTGCTGCTTTACAAATCAGGTTGTGAGCTTTAAAAGGACTGTTATTCAGTATATACTGTTCATGTGCTGCAATGGGGGTCCTTCAGCTCCAGTCAAGTGATGTCCTTTCCTTGGCTGTATTGAACCAGTATACTCTGTCCAAAGCCACCTGCACTCTTTGTCAAATATGACACTGAGGTCTTTAAAGTACAGAAATCAGAGTCTGTCTAAGATCCTTTTATAAGTCTGTTGACTCCTTGAATTCCTTTTCATTCTCCTTTTTTTGTCTGTCCTGACAGACCTTCTGTGTTTGATATTCAGAGAATAAAAGAAAAATACCTTTGAAGTGGCTGGCAGTAGACTCACTCTTAAACCTGTCAAGTCAACAGAGCTCCCAACATCTGGATTTACCTGCCTCTACTATTAAAATATAGTGCTGAAGTAATGGGGTGGTACGGAATTGAGGGGAACTTTCACACTGATCTTTATTATTGTAAGGAAACACAGTAAACCACAGGACACAGAACTTATACTCTTGTAGAGTACATAGTAAGGCTGGAGAAAGGTGTAAGTTTGGTGCCCCAGCTGCTGGCATAATATCAGTATTCAGTTAACAATATCGACTGACATATAGAGAAATAGGGAGATTAAAAAATAAAAGACAAGAAATGAAAGACTTCAAGGTCCAAAATGTTACTGTTAGGTTAGGCATGGCATAAGCCAATATTAAATGTTCTGAATTTTAAAAATACTTATATTCCATTTGCGAGTCTGGGAAGGCTATGTAACCTAATGTGAAAGCAATGCAAATGCTGCCAGCCCCATTGACCCATGCATCTTTACTTCTCTGAACTCAGAACAGTTTATGCTGCTCATGGACAGTTAAGCAGCATTATACCTCTCATGTATTGTTTTCCTTTCTGCTGGCATAAGCCTCTTAGGAAAAAAGTTATGTACTTTCAAACTAAGGACTGCCAAGTGCTTCACCTGCTTGTTTAATTTGAAAAGTAATTCTGTTTCATTCACACAAGAGGACACTTGGCAAACATACTGGTGCCTAGTAATCTCATCATGGCCAAACTTTTTGTTGAATCCAAAGTGGACTGAATATATGCTGACAGTACTGTAGTGTTCACTCTTGTGTTCTGAAAGCATGGAGAGTATTTTAGAGTAGGTTAAGGGATATAGCTATCCAATGTGTCTGTGTGAAAAAGCTGTTATCTGGATATTGAAAAATAAAAAAATTGCCCTTATAATATTTTTATGAACTCACATTCAAATTTTATCTCTCAGAGAAAATGTTTGATTGGAGCACCCATGTATTAGAAATAAACACAAGCTAAAATTTATTCTGCATAAGCACAGAAGAAAAAGCAAAATACCTTACACTGATTTTTTATTGATTTTTGTGTAAAACACAGTCTATGGAAAAATAGATAAGAGCATTACTAATGATTTATAATAGCCCTGTTAAAAGAGACAGCACAGTCTGACAAACACAACTACAAAGAGAATATTACACATGGGAGACATAGTATGCTCACTGTAAGACATTGCCAACAAGGCATGAGGAACAATATATAATGACAGAGATCATTGTTCAAGTCAGTTAATGTGTCACTTATTTTAAAGGCTGTAATCTCATTAATTCAAGCAGTATCATATGGTGATACAATATCAGTACTGCAACATTATTCATTATATTGATAGAAAATACTACAGGATGAACAGCCAAGAAATCAAAATCTTCTATATTAGGAGATGCACTGTCTGCAAGGATCTATGCATATGCATTCATTACCTCTGCATATGTGAAAATATTACACTGAAAAACTCAAATCTATCTAATTTTTATGCACCTGATATATTTAAATTTCAGAGGAAAGCTGTTTCCTATCTATATTCACACCTGTGAAATTTATTGCCACTTGGGAACTCATTGCCTTATTTAATTAACTATTTTCTTTAATGCTACTTGGGCAGCTAATACCATACAGACACAAACATAGGAAAACACTATTTTATAGGCAATTAATGCCAAATAAAAAGATTTCTTATGTTGGCACATCACATAATTCACAATGTTGGAACAAAAAATTAAATGTGGCACCAGTTCACAGTAACCATTACCACAAGCTAGAGAACTTGCAAAACAATTACAAAAGAATTAATCTCTAAATAACTCAAAAACTTTAAATAATTCAAGAACATGTGCACTTAATTAACTTGTACATAGCTGCCACTGTTAATAGAATTTAAGACACATGGAACTTGTAATAGGACTCTGGCTTAGACAATGTTAAGAAAGAATATCTTAATATCCATGGAAAACAACCTGTTGCTAAATACATAGAGGTCTCCATTTTATAATATGTGTACAATTCTGTATCACATATTAAGCACTATTTTTTAAACTATATGATAACTAAGAGAAATTAGGATTATTTCATTACTTATTTTCATTACGCAGTTAAGCAATTTATATAAAGCTCCACAAAAATAATTTTATAGCAGGCTATTCCTCAAAATATGTATTTATTCTCCTAAGTAACTAAGATGTCTAAATGAATTTAGTTGTTTATATTTAGGCAATCTAAACTAAACAATTAGCCCCCAGTATTTTTCCAATGAGAAGTCATACAGTGAGTTCTACAGAGATCAACGTGTTTGGTCACATGAATAAAAGATCCCTTGTGGGACTAAACATATGCTGGATATAAAGTTTGCTAATGCATGAGTGTCATTTACCTTCAGGCTTAACAGTGTCTTGTTAGAGTGAATTGGTCCTTAAAGAACACTACAAAATATTCAATCACAAGTCAACATGCTATTCCAGTTGGAAGTAAATACATGGCATAGCAGGAAACCATATGTCATTTTTGTAGCATAAATAGTTCACAAAATGCCTTCATATAGTTGATCTAAAAATATTGTCCATTTATTAATACTTCAGTATTTCAACCTTTCAAATAACATATAAAACTAAAACACATTTTTAATTTTCTACACACAGTTGGAAAATAGGAATGACTCATCATTATTCTCTCCAGACATCTTTGGCAGTTTAAAATTAAGCAGTTTCATCATTGTTGAAGAAATGTAATGATGAAGTAACCTTTTGCATAGGAAAGAGGGCCAATACATTTCTATATATACTGTCAGTGGATGCATTATAGTACAATATCTGTGGACTTTGACAGTAATTTTCAGTTAGTACAATATCATAGTTCTGCAACATCACTATTGCATCAAAAAATTAAAAGCCGTAGGGAACATGAATGTTAATTGCATGTTCTACAGAAATGTAAAATTACTGTAAAATAATATAGCAGCATATTTAATTTTCAAATGTAGTCAGATTGTCAACTCTAGTACTTTCTGCCTAAATCTGTTCAGTGGTACTAAATTCTACTCTCAGTTATACCAGCCCATTCTAGTGATTTTAATTAGGTTTCATGTGCAGGACTGGCACAGAACGTAGACTGGTATTTATCTCATTAAAATTCTCCAAGATTTGATGTTTTCTAAGATTTTTAAAGTTAATTTTTATTTAAAGAAATGAAGCACAATGCAATGCTTCGACCTTGTGTGGTTTCACTCTGCAATAATGAAATAGGAAACAGTCCAGGACATTCAATTCTGCAAGCCTTTTAAAAGATATACACCTTTTGGAATGCTGAATAACAGATGTGGTGAAGTTAGAAGTTGTAATTGTTATTTGTTCTTCATTTTTATATGAAAATCTCATTTGTACTAGTTCAGGCTCCTGTCTGTCTCCAGCTACAACAGGGTTTTTTCACTTAATGTCTACAATATTTGATAAAAAAGTATCGTACTTGTGTATCACCACCAGTATCACTGAAATAGCTGCATATTGGAGGAGGAACAATAAAATAAATACCCTTAAACAAACTTATTTGGTTTTGGAAAAAAGAAAGAATGCAAACATTTTTTATTTGATAGATTTATTGAACTTCTTTTTCTTCTTTGTTTTTCTGTTAAAAAATAGGAAAGTTTCAAATTTCCGAAGTGTTTGATAACTTTTTGGAGAACGTAGCTATTAAATACAGTAATCCAGAGGCAGCACCTATCTCAAATAAATCCAAAATTATTGATGTTCAAGAGGCTGAGAAGTTATGTTAGGAAAAAAAAATCACTGGACACCTGCTTTCTTTTTGGAAGCATCTGCCACTTGTCAGCTACTAGAGACAACTCTCAAAGATCTTAGCCTGATCAATTACAGCTGTTATTATAATTTATTTTTCCAAAAATGGTGAAATAAAATCAATTATTTCCCTTCCAATTGACTCCATCACCAAGGCTTAAAAAGGAGGATAAATCTGAGCTTTCCAACTAATTGAAATTGAAAATTTGTAAACTAAAAAAAGTATCAAATATCTGTTGACACACATAACATAGTTGTTTTTTCCAAAAGAAACCTCCATTTTCAAGAAGAATCCATTGGCCTCTCATTCAATACAAAATATGTCTAAAGACATATAAAATGCTTTAATTTTGAAAAAACATTACACAAGTATTTTATTTTTCATCTCTGGATTTGGTCATGCTTAAAATGAAAGGAAATTCAACTGTCTCTCATTTTGTAACAAACCCAGAGTATACACAGGATTGATGTGTATGTTTGGGGAATTTGAATACTAGAATAAAAATAAAATTGTTGTAGATATTTTGAATTTGAAATTAATTAAATTACTAACAACTAACATGAATTCTTTAGGCCTAGGCTGGCATAACTGTGGGCAGAGTTTGATTCTAAAATCTTCTTTTGCTGTAAAGCTGTTCGATTCATTAAAAGCAGAGATAATGACATTTACAGGACCAGTGATGTTTAAGGATAAAGTCAAGCTTAATTCTGTGTATTTCTGATGCATGAGAGGACAAATTCTTACAAAGTAATAAATAATAAGAGAAGGTTTAGCTAAAAAAAATCAGAGATTTTAAACAGTGCAAATATAGATAAGAAAAATATAATTTAATACAAGAATATTAGGCCCAAATGCACAATCTGATTCACTGAAATAGAAGTTTTGCTAATTAAGCAGTAGCAGCCTGAAGGTATGAGTTGAGTTGGGTCGTTAAAGAAGAGTAATTACCACTGATACAGCAGTAGTAATAAGTAATTGTGAATATTATTTAGAATCCAACAGGAAATGTAAATGTCAAAGTTTAGAGATTTTTAAGTATAAGAATAATAATTTGGTTTCTCAAAATTTCAGGCATATCCCAGAGACACTTGTAAAAGTTAGATCTTTATATAAAAATAGAAGACTGGATCTGCACAAAAAGATACTAAGAATTTAAGACACATTCTGGGAAATTCATACATAATAACTGAAACTCCAGTGTAGACACATACAGAATATGAGTATTGTGATGCTTCCAACATACTGGAAGTTTCACAGTGAAAATGGATTTTTATTGTTGCTGAATTCTCAGCTTTCCTTTTTGTTTAAAAATATTTCCTCATATTTCAAAATAATTGAAAAATCAAAAATTAGTTCACACACGTATCTTTCTATAAAGATTCACTGTTTTGAATCTTCATCATATGATGTATGAAAACAAAAAAATGCCAAAGGTCTAAAATCCTACATAATACTTTGGAAAAGAAAAAGATGGTATTAGTACAATACCCTTTGCTTACAAGATATACAGTCACACCATAATTGAAACTGGGTTTGCATATTCAAATCATGGAATGGTGTAAAACCACACACAAATAAATATACTGTACATGTGCAATGCACTTGGCCAAGTACAAGGTGCTGCACCTGGGCTGGGGTAACCCTCAGTATCCACAGGCTGGGGGATGAAGGGATGTGGAGCAGCCCTGCCCAGAAGGACCTGGGGGTGCTGGTGGGTGAGAGGCTGGACATGACCTGGCCATGGGCACTCACAGCCCAGAAAGCCAAAAGTGTCCTGGGCTGCACCAAAAGCAGCGTGGGCAGCAGGGCAGGGAGGTTTTGCCCCTCTGCTCTGCTCTGGTGAGAGAGATCCACCTGGAACCCTCCCAGCTCTGGGGTCCCAGCACAGGAAGGACATGGACCTGCTGGAGAGAGTCCAGGGCAGGGCCACTGAGATGATCAAAGGGCTGGGGAACCTCTCCTGTGAGGAAAGGCAGAGAGAATTGGATTTGTGCAGCCTGGAAGGGATGGCGTGGGGGTGACAAAATTTCAGCTTTCCAGCACCTGAAGTGAGCCTGCAAGAGAGCTGGAGAGGGCAATGCCATGTAGTGTCAGGACAAGGCAGAATGGCCATAAACTGAATGACAGTAGGTTTAGATTGGATATTAGGAGGAAATTCTTTACTGTGAGGGTTGTGAGGCCCTGGAACAGGTTGGCCAGAGAAGCTGTGGATGCACCATCCCTGGAAGTGTTCAAGGCCAGGTTGGATGGGGCTTTGAGCAACTTGGTCTAATGAAAGTTGGCAAGGCCCATGACAGGGGCATTGGAACATGGACCTTTAAGGATGATCCTTAACATGGATCATTACAAATTAATTTGTTTCAATCTCTGGTTATTTTCTAAATAAATTATTTTATATTCTGAACTCATTAACACAGAAATGTGGTTTTAATAGAAGAAGCACTGCCCAAAAAATGTCATATTGATAAACAGCACTCTGAACAAATATGCTCTAAGTCAAAAAAATATCTGTAAAGCCTGGTTCTAATAAAATACTATTGTGATATAACTGTGCAAAGGAACATTATTTTTTGATTTTATTTCATAATCATCTGCCTTCTGTAATCCAAAAAAACCATATATTTGTAGTTATCAGAAGTAGTAATTTTTTAGTTATAAACTTCTCATAGTTTGGTTAAGAGCTTGCACTATATGTCAAGAAAGACTTTACAAAGACTCCTACTTACCTAAACTCCTAAAAATGCAAGTTTATAACAAAAAACCCAAAGCCAAACAGGCACAGCAGTGTTAACAAGTATCTTCACATTACAGTTATCCTTTCTGGAGAGAGATGTGGCACAGACCCACTTACTTCTTCTATAACATGGCTTTTCTCCCATCCTCTTCGAATTCTCCTCAGTTTCCTACTTACACATGGCAAAAGTAACACAATCTTACCTAGAATTACAATAGAAGGCAGAACAAGGGCAAGAACAAAATTTGGTGGTGTATAAAATCTGTAATACTCTTCTTCAAAAGCTCTCTTCCATCCATAAATCAGTACATGGAAAGTACTTATAAGCAGAGCAATGTATCCAAGTGTAGACTGTGAAGAAAGAGAAAACAGGAAACAAAAAGATATAATAACACTTGGTCCTTCACCTGACAGCTCAAATACATTCTTTGCATTATTTTAACATTTCTATTAGACATCAAGTTAAAACCTCTCACCTATCCACTACATCAAGTTAGCAATATATGGTTTTAAGTTCACATTCTGAAATTTACAGACTGAACTGAGCACTGGTTTACAGAGTAGCTCTGTTAACATCTACAGGCCTTAGCCAAGCTGAAATGATGTCTGCTCAAATTCTAAGTAATGGAAGTCAACTTCAGGATAGTATGCCAATAAGGAACAATTCCAGTGTAGTTACTAGAACATCCATTGTGACTGGAAATTAAATTTCCTAACTATGAGGACAGATCACTTCTAAGATTCCTTATTATGGAACAATGCAATTCTGCTGGAAGAGATTTGGGCCTAAACTTGCATATTTTTATCACTCTGAGATGCACAGCTTACTTCTGCCTCACAAAGGCCTACATCCACTTGTCTGATGTTACCATGAACTGTCCCTTACCTTCTCCATCCGTTGTTGCTGACTGGTTAACAGGAATATCTGAACTGCAGAGCTTGGGCATATTAGCACAAAGTTGTGCAGTTTACCATAAACAGGCAGTGTGGGGTAAAAGGTGTGAGGGTTCCAACAGCAGCCTGCAGAGGAAGAATCCTCACCACAGAAATCTAGAGCTTGCCACAGAAGGTGGTGATAATAGGGGTCACTCACCAGCTCTGTGAACCTGCCTTTTTAAGGACCCTGTAGATGTAATGCTTCACAGATTTGACAATCCATCAACCTTAACTTTTCCCAGCCATGATAAAAGAAGACGACTATGCTTTGACTTCTGGTGGTGATCAAATGAAGAAAAACTCTTTCTGGCCAAAACTGATGTAATGACTAACTTGGGCTCAGAAACATTTGTAGAAAATAACTGAAACACAGAATGAGCATTAAGAAAGGCTACCAAGGTATGGTCTAATTCCAACAAACAGATAAGCAGAGAAAAAGGCAGCCTAAGGGTCTAAAATAGGTAGTGAAAGAATTAAGTCCTACTTCAAGATTAAGCAGTTTCTAAGGCAAGAAGAATGCCTGAGCTAATACTGTTAGCAAGGATTCACAGGTATAATGGGATAAAAGGAAAATATTCGTGTTAATTTCTTGGCATTGTTGCCTTGTTTGTCAACTTTCAAATATTTATGTATTTTTTTTGTCAATGGTTTCAGGACCATTTTTTTAAACCTTTAGATATGCTGCATACTTTTCCTTAAAAAAATAATTTGCTCTCAAAATATCCCATAGTAAACAGAACATTTAGACAAACACTTGAGGATATGGAAATGGCATATGCAGTATCTGAACGGAACTTCTGGTAAGAAATTTGGACAGCAAACAATCAAACCTGATATTTTAATATGTTATTGCAGATTTTTGTTGGTATGACTGTCCTGAATTCATTGTTATATCACTGCCAGCAGCGAGAAGGGCACAAGTGAATCATATCCCTCATTTCTTCATCAGGATCACTGATGAGAAATATAACAATTCTTGAATAAAGAAACAGAAGGGAAATATTATACAGTCATTTCCAAATATTTTTTATTTTAGTGGTTATTTTAATTCCATTTTCAAGCTATAGTTTTGAGACATCTATATATGTCTTTCTATCTAATGGTCAAAATGAAAACTAAGAAGTACATCAGTATATTTCAAACTAACAACAAAGGACAAAAAAACCATATGATGATGCACATTTATTAAGTTCTTTTTTTGTGCCCTGTGAAGAGCTGCCATATACTTCTCTGAAGTGTTGGTAGAACCTGTGCTAGTGTGTACTGCACAATTTCAACCACACATCTAAAAAACTAACAAAGACATTGCTATTGCTTCTGTCAGCTACTAATGCTATGTTCTTTAGCTGGGGCCCTAATTACATTATCAGGCTCCAGATAACAATTCCTTTAAGAGCAGAGGACTTCTGAAAACATCAAGAAACAATACTGTTTCTTTATTGGTAAATTCACATTGAACAGTGTAGTGAGCAGCAGTATCAGTTGTAATTCTTGGCAACCCTCTGCTTGGGCTTTAGGATGGCTGCTGGGAAAAGTGGAAGAGTATCTTTGGTTGCTTTGCTTCATTATCTTCCATAATACTGTGTTTTTTGGAACCTGAGTAATAGATTAGCACATTTCCTATGGATTCCCAAATCTTTTAGCTTTTTTCCAGGTCCTCCCTGTTTTGTTTCTTTTCCTTCCTGATCAAAGCCAGCTTTTAGCCAATACGGGGAATTCCCAGCCAAGGCTACTGATAAACTGGACAAACTGGTATTGTTTGAGAAAGGAACCAACAAGTTAGAGGAGCAGGAAAGATGAAAGAGAAAAACCCCTAAAACTTTACCAGCAATATGTAGGTATTTAGAGACAAAAATGTGCTGTGGGGCAAATCTGCTTCAGAAATTTCTACATTCACAATGATCCAGCAGTTCCAAGCAATTTATATATACAAAAGATATTTTCTAAATTCCACATTTATGCAAGATATTCTTCAGATTCTCTGTGTAACAGGTGATCGCTAAATGTAAAAACTGTTGGTAGTAACTTCTGACTGGAATCTTACCCATAACCTTGCTAAATACTCAGGCCTCAGTCTTCTTTACTCTGGGTCAAAGGTATCCTATTCTTGTGGGAAAACCAAGGCAGGGCATGCTTTTGTCAAAGTGTATGCATGAGAAATATTTTACTCACACTGTCTCCAAAAAACTTTAGCATTGTGCTAGCAGAGAAAAAGAATATCTACAAAAAAAGTCAGCTTCCTACCACTCAAATGGCAGATTTGTGAGGGTTTTTTTTTACTACAAACCATGAAGCTCAGCTTTCAAAACCAGTCTGCTCTGTCCATTGCCCCTTTAAACAATGGGATTTGGACTTGAAGTCTTAGACTGGAAAAAAAAAAGCAGCACTCATTTATGTTTATATTATATATTTACAGTTTTACTTTTCTCACTAGACTGAAGGACCCAGTGCAGCATAGCTCGCAGACAACATTCACCATCTCCTTGTATTTTAGGTCAACACTCAAGGACTGGTTTCAACAAATGTCTTTTTTTTCTGTTTACAGTGTGTTGATTTAAGCTGTTTATTCTGCCTGCTCTGACAAAATATGAATTCTTTTGTATTTCTTGCCCATGTCTTCCTTTGCTCCTTATCCAAATGTATGAGAAAAAGAAGAATACTGAAGTGGCATTTAAGAAAACTGATGTGTTAGTATAGCAGCCCCAGCTTTCTTCCTTGCTGCTTTTCTCGGTAAACTTAGCTCTGGGTTACGTTGACTGCAAAGTTTCACACTAAGTTTCAGTCATCTAGGATCTCCTACTGAGAAAATTCTTCATCACTGTCTCATTCTGTGTTTTCTCTGTCTGGATGTTATGAGTGCTTCTCTCCAAATCATGATGAAATAATCAGACCTTTGTTTTGTGCAGTGGTCAGCTCTGTAGTGTAGCAATTCCTGTTTTCTGCTGGTCTCTATGCTCCTTCTAGGACTGACACAGTAATTTCCTTTTCCACTATTAAACATTCTCATATCTCACTTTGTGCATTGTATACTATGAGCAAAGGAGCGGAGCCTGCATTCCTTGTCCTCTCAAAGCCCTTTTCCCTTGATGAAGCAGGCTGGAATTTTTGGGGCTGCTGACACCTGTGTTTCCTAGCTAGGTAAGATGGAGGCATCTCCAGAATAATTTGGGATATCAAAGGCAGCAATGACTTCTGTGCAAAAGTATTAACTACTGGCATTTCTTTAGAGTATTAGGAAAACTGTGTTCAAAGACTGTTTAAACTGCTGTAGGTTGGGGAAATGCTGCTTAGGGCTTGTTCTACTGGAACAAGGCTAGGCTATACTGTACATTTTAATAAACTCAGATTTTCTAGTAAGACTCAAGACTGAGTATGTTCTAGTGGTAAACCTATTTAGAAGAGGGCAGACCCTTATTTTGATGAAACTGCATTTATTAAGATGAGCAAGCAAGAATATGTTGCTCTCAGTGGAAAGTGCTGAGCCGGGACACTGTCTGAGCGGCTGACTGACTGATTCTTCATCTGCCAGATGTGAAACAAGTTCAGCAGCTGTTGTGGCAAATCATCTGAGATTCAGCACTAAAGCTAGAGACATACTGCTTTTCCCAGCTGAAAAGAAAAGCAGCAATGGTATGATAAGATATAGTTCCATTGTTTGCCCCCCTGACTCAGAGAAGACTGAGAAATTTAAATTAAATTTTCCCTCATTGCATTGCACTTCAGTAGAAGAAAAAGAGCATAAATATTATGTATTATCTGTTCTCCTTCCATACTGGGGACAGTGAAACACAGAAATACAGACTCCTTTTACTCTAGTAAGAAATCACTCAAAGTGAAGAAAGTTGAAGAAAGCAAGAAGATTTTCTTGACAAGTAACTAAATGAAGAATAACTTTGATCCTGAGAATTAATGACAAAGTAAATACTCAATAACTTTAAGGAAAATTTTAGCAGCTCAATACTTTTGTGATTAAGAATTGCAAATGGTCATAGTTCATTACCAATACCAGTTATCTTCTGCACATAATGCAGTATGAACTGTAACATACATCTGGAGCAAACAACTTATTCCCAAAAAAAGTCCTCAAAATACTGACAGATAAATTTGGAACTATTTATAGCAGAAATAACTACAGTAAATATGTAGTTGTAGATAGATCATTGTGATTATTGTGTGTGTTTTGACTCAGTCACACAAGCCTGAAATTTGTTAATATGAGTAAGGAAAAATAAGACAAAAATGCTGTGTGTGTGGCTGGAAGCTATTACAAGATAAAGGCATCATGTCAGTCACAAGCGAATGCATATTTTCCCCTTTTCCACTAATGTTTTATATCACCCAACAGCAGTACTATTGTCCTCACACAGAGAATTCCAGATGGCAGAGATGTTTTAACAATAGACTTGAGTATTTAGTCTATCTGAAGGCTCAAAGCCATGACCATGAATAAACAGTTCTGTCAGGGTTACTCCATGTTGAAAAACTTGTCAGAAAACTTTTTGTAGGTCTAAAAAACTTTTTGTAGGTCTGCAGTTTTCCAGTAATAGAAATCATAAGGGAAGGGAAGACATTACAGACAGACCTCAAACAACTACAGCCACTGAAGTGTTCCCCACCACTCTCTTTAAAATGTCTGTAAATTACGAAGTGCAACCCAAGCCCTGAACTTCAAAGTCAGTGCTCACATTCTGAAGTGAACAGGACTCAGAATTAGGCAATATTATTTTAGGCTAAGCTGAAAAAAAAAAATGTTAATCAGAAAAGACTGAGCTAAGACTACAGTACTAAAGCCAAGGTCAGGAAACAAAACATAACAAACCCCAAAACTGTGCACTCTTAGGAATTTTCACCTGACTGAATCCAAGTAAAATTTCTTATACCTGACTGCTACCTAAACCTACTGCAGTTATGTATAGGAGCAAGGATTGAGCTGTTCATTAAAGCCCATATTTCTTAGTATTTTATGCTGGTTAGATTTCCATGTTTGAGGTATTTACCTGAGGAAGGAAGGCAACAAATGGTGTGCCATGGGCTTGAAAAGCCTCTGATTTTATTAAGCAAAGCTTCATATTTTAGTAGTGGGTATGTTCAGCGAATGGGAATAATTCAGCTGGAGAGCTGTGTCAAGTCCCTCAGTGGATGGAAAATAAAACTTAATCAACAGCACCATGGCTGTCAGAGAGCTGTGCAACAAAAATCCTGCAGGGTAAATTAAGTCTTCAAGTTTAATAGCTGTGTACATCTACCTATGCAAGTATCTCATCAGTATCACTGCATTTAGCAGGTTTGTCCAAATTTATCTAGTTTGAATTTAGCAAGAAATTCTAAGAATGGAAATGGAAAAGATTAGTGATCATTTTGTCTTAGCTATGTTAGTTATTTAAGATGAAGTGTAAAATGGAAAGTCCCATTCTAACACTCATGAAATGCTTAATGTTCCTTCATGGTAACATATTTGCTAAGTAATTGTTGTTTTTATTGAATCACCAGAGACAGAGGAAAAAAAGGCTCTTGTCACATAGCAATGAGCTTTTGTTTATGATGTTGATCATGATTGTGATCAAGGAATTCTTGTTAACACCAAAACCCCCTTATTAAAAAAGTAACACACCTGAATAAAACTGAACTCCCTCCAGTTTAAGGCACTGTTTACTGAAGGGATGGAAGTTACTGCCAGCAAAGAAAGCAATCCAAGACTCATTATTCCAAAGGAGATATACATTTCAATTCGCCACACTTCTTCCTCATTCCAAGAATTTTCAACATTTGCATGAACCTGATGAAAGAGCAGAAAGCAAGAACTTTATTCTGAAGAATATTCAAAAAACCAACAGAAGTTATTTTGCTGACTTAAAGTTCACAGTCACAAGACAACTATAAAATGGAGTCAAATATTTCAGAGGTTTCCTCACGCTGTGGAGAAAAACAACTATTTCCTTACTGCTGGTATTGGCTTTTGCTAGGTTAAAAACATGTTAAACATGGAAATGCTAAAAGAAAATGTAACATTTTCACCATTTACAACAACACTGTTATAAAATCAGGTAATTCTGCACATTCTTATACACTGTAGAAAAGGAGCTGTATTCTTCAAACTCCACAAACTTAAATTCTGCAACGTAAGTTGGATAAACCTGCAATTTATTTTTAGTTTGCTACATTTAGAAAAAGTTTTGCATCATTTCCTTCAGCTTTTCTACGCTCAGTCCAAGCTTGTTTCTCTCACTATTGACATCAGATTTTTCCAAGATGGTTATTACTGGAGAGCTTCACCAGAAAAAAAGAAACAATTTAGGCCCTTAACAACTAAGAAACTGAGATATTCAATTATTTTTTCCACTTTCCACAATAGTTTAACTATTGCAATATGGCATGTTTTGAAAAAGGTGCACCAGAAATATTCACAAGTGAGTTTTACAGTATCATTAAAACTAAAATAATTTCTCAGTAAAAGTACCAGTGAAATCTTTAGTATTACTAATTTTAAGTGTGAATTACGGATTCTTGTTGCCTATTATAGTTTTGCCCTTCCTATCTTTCTCTTAAATTCAGTTTTTGATCCTAGCTCTTTCAGAGCTTTGTGACACTCCCTATTAATTTGTTACATTTGATTTTATTTCCTTATTTGGTTTTCTTTTCTGTTCTGTCACATCTCTCTTTCCTACAGATTTTATCTGGTGAATGGCAATGCTGTTTTTCTGGCAATGCTGCTTTTCTCCCACTTTAAAGGTTACAATAAAAGCTGTCTCACTGACAGTAGCATGAGACCCTCTTCTAGAGGATGACAGATTTGTGGGAGAATGTATCAGGGTTATGCAAGATCCTGTTCCTGGAAACTATGAGTCAATTTCTATTGCCTGCAATAGGTGATGTCCACAGAATTTTAAAGGAATAAAATAAAGAGTAAGTATTTTTAGCATTGGTCCAAAATGTTACAAAATAGCAGCATCTTTTTTTTTCTTTTTGGAACACTGAAATATGTGTAAGCATGCGTAAGCATGATTATAGCATCTGCCTTTCAGATGCTATAATCATACTTTTAATATCTGTAAATGCACTTACGATATACATACCTCCCCCATGTGTTAAGTATACATAGGGAGGAACATACCTCAGACTTTTCCTGCTATTGCTCTTATCCTGTCTATCCTACATTCTTCTTGTGTATATTGCTATCAGAAATTTCAGTAGGATGTGTCCTTGATTCCCCTATCACACAAACTTGACTGCAGATTGACCCACAAGGTGAGCAAAATGCAGAGATATTCATGTTAGTCTCCTTATTTGGCACCACCTATGCGTAAGATAACCCATAACGTTTTGTGCCAACAGCAGTAGGACAAATTAAGAAAAACCCAATTATTATATTCAGGAGCCATGTGCACTCAGCCAAGGCGTTTCTGGCTTACAGAACCGTCGCTGTAAGACACGAAAGAAAGACCCTAAATATTTCAGAAGGCAAAGAGTATAGAAAAAGAAGGCTTTAGTTTCTAAATCTTATTATGTTTTGTAAGTCTTCAGATACAGATTTAACATGATTGGTGAATAGGAATGACACTTCTTTAATCTCATTGGTTAACTAGAGAAACAGCAAAACACCACCTAGAGAAAGATTGTTTTGAGAAAGGATAGTTGTTTTCCAAGATTGTTTTGAGAAGAAACTTTCTTGAAAAATTTTTCCTTGGGAAAAAGTTAGCAGCTGCTAGCAGGCTAAAGTCTCTCAGACCTAGAAATATCAGGCCCACACAGAACTAAAGACTGTCTCACCTGTTGATATGCCATGTTAAGGAACAAGTAGCGCTCCGATCTCCTCATGGGCAAGCAGAGGCTGTACACCACATGCACTGCAGCAAAGAAAAAACTGAGCAGTCCAAGCTGCTTTCGGCACTGGAGCCAGTTGTCCAGCCAAGGAGGAAATCGCCGGTACTTAGTGCCGTAGTAAAGCTGATAAGCAGCTGCAATAAGTCCTGATAAATACACTAGAGAAAGCAAAGTGATAGCAACAATTGGCAGAGTCTTGTTCACAATCTCAATGGGAATCTTGTAAAAGTCACTCTGTTGATTTCTCATGTAGGGATGGATGACATCTCTGACAAAGGAATAAATGAAGAAAAATGTTGCCAGGCTAATAGCAATCACTACAGGCCCCTTCCACAGGGTGAACAGTCGCAGAGGCAGGTTTTCAATCTCCCTTGAAGATGACAATGCCCCCAAATCAATAGGAATGAAACTGAGCTGACGGGCAAGCTCAATAACTTGATGGCGAGCCTGAACATTGTTACTGCATATATAGACCTGTTGGGAAAGTCAAGGGAATTATCCACAGTCAGAGAAGGAGACTCAAAGGTAAACAAAAAACTAGCAAAACCCACCAAAAACCTTAAGGGCTTCCAAATCATAACTACAACACAATATTAAAACTGTATACTTTATCCCAGCTTATATCACCAATATGACAATAAAATCACATTAAAATCTAGCCAAAGTGCAAATATGCACATTGATTTATCAACAGAGTAATCAAAACAAAATTTGCTTTCTCTTGGATTTAATAATGGGGGATGTCTTGGTAACCTGTACACTGAAACCTGTCATACTGAAATGTCTACAGAACTGGATTAACTTGAAGCAACAGCTGAAAGCATTTCAGAAAATCCCAAATCTCTCAAAAAATACAGGAATCTTGAACGATGACCCTTAAACAACTATAGCATACAGAATGAGAAGCAGCGAACTGTATAATCTCTTCATGGGTAACAATTTCAGCCTTATTTCACAACCCAGATTTCCACAGATTTCAGATCTGAGCACTTAACAGAAAAGACAAAAACTAGCAGCCAAACAAGACCTTTTTCTAAAGGCCAGTTTATTATACAGTGAAAGAAGTGTACTCCTATAAAGCTCTTCAAGGTTCTGTTAAAATTTACAATGGGCTATAGTTTGCCCAATGCTATTTGCTGATCATCTGCACTGAAGCAAATATGATCTGTTTTGACTGAAGTGAATTATTTTTCTGAAAGGGATAAAAAAAAGTATGGTGAAGTTATTTTTTAAATTATGCTAATTCCATATCAATTCCATTCCATTTAGGTCCACCTGAAGTGCCATAAACCTCAATTTAGTCTCTGGCAGTTACGTTACATTAGTCATTTCTTATGTATATCTCAGACTTCATAAAGCTGTGAAGCACTGGATGCTCACACAGGTTTAAATCTTTTACATCGCTTCAGCAAAACATGAAAAACATAAAGGTGCATTTTCCATATGCAGGATGGATTTACAAAACATACTGGGAAGGAATTTGAACATGATGTGCCCAAGCAGTGCTGGATCAAATGACTGATCATTTAGGAACACATGTGCCTGCTTCTGTTCCCTCAAATTTATGATTTTGGAGCACTCTACAAGCTAGATAATTTCTTTCAATCACTTTGCTGCTACATTGAATGCAAGCATTTCTAGAACAGCTGATTCTCTAGCTCTGCAACTGGGACCTGAGATTTCTGTGCATTTCTTTCAATAGTTCACCCCAATGCTGCCACTAAAATGCACTGGGAAAGACTGTCTCCACCCTTGTATAAAGCATAAGGAAACACATGAAGGAATTTCCTATGGAAAATATTAATACCCAGCTCTTCTCCTCTGTCTGTAGTCACCAACAGGTAAGTTGTTTACTCTAAGCTACTACCCACATTTCCTCTGCAATCTTTAAAGACAAACAGGCAACACAAGGAAAAAACTGGACCACTGAGTTTGTCTTACAGTGGGATGAACTAAACTCTGAAGGTTTTATTGGCTACTAAAATGTAAGCTAAACATCCAACATTTTAGGCATGTTAAGTCAGGGAATGTAAATTTCATGAGTTCTGGCTGTTACATTTCCTGTAATTTCCATTTTACAAGTAAGTTAAATTAATACAAATAAAAACATTTACCTGTCTGCTGGCATCCTTTGGTCCTAACTGCAGTGACCAAGCTGAAATGACATTGAATCCTTTGACAACTAGGGAATCAGGAAAAAGTGATGCCAAATACTCTGCATTGGAGTCTGGATATTGGTCTACTCTTGTATTATTACTGACATCAATCAGAATTTTACCAGCAAGTAAATGTTTGAGATCCCACAAAGAGATGTAATGTTCTCTGTGTATGGCTACAAAAATGATGTTTGTTTTAGCTACTGCATCTTCATGGTGAGTGACATCAACCACATGGGGAAAGAAGTCAGCAGCGTGTTTAGGGTTTCTGCTCCCTACGACCACGTGGTACCCACATCTGATAAGTCTGATGGTCAACGACTTAGCGAAGTCTCCACTTCCAATGATGCCTATTGTGACCTTACTGACATCCTTGATGCCATTGGCAACATTTGGTAGAAAAGTTTCATTGAGGTTCTTGGGACTCCCCATCATAGAGATTGATTCCATACTTCCAAGACACCAAACCTACAATGATTTCTTTAGGAAAAAAAAGAGAGAGAAGAAAAAAAGAAAAAAACAACAGAAGAAAAAATCAGCTTCATACAATTTTATGAGACCTCAAAATCCATTAACACCTCTGGAAGCAAAATCTTTGGTTCTAAGTTTCTTATTATATTTTCTCCTTAATCAAGTATGTGCTAATCAATTTTGTCTTGCAATATGTCACCAATAGAAGGAGAAACAAGAAACATAAAATACTTTAAGCGTTTCAATAATACAGTTACTTAAGTAAACAGCTGTTTTTTCATCTTCTCCTATTTATTTCCTTCCACTGCCCTGGAACACTGATGGTCAATAGAATAATGAGTAGAAACATGTAAAGAAAATTGGAAAATAGTAGAATGTAGAGCACTGGCCTGTGATCAGCATGAGATCAGTGAGTACAAGGAAGCTGAATTCCATTAAAAGTTTATGCAGGTTATTATTGGGATAGCCTCTCCTGGCTATGAAGGAGGAAATGCAAAAGTCTCAAAGCTGCAAATGTCATTGCACCATGACAAACATCCATCTGATATAATCACCTGTCAGCCTGGAAAATGGGCTGCCCATGTGGATCTAATGGCAAAATCAACACAGAAATTTATCAAGACCTAATCATAAGATCACCAATGACATTTCTAGGTCAGACTGCTTGGTCTGGCCATGGATGTATAAGGATTAACTGTGGATGCAAGGGTAAAGGATTCAAGGCCATGAGTCACAAATATGCTTAACACAATTTTCTATTCAGGCAAGTAAGATAAATCCTGGAGTCAAACACATGGGACAGCCTTCCATAAAAAGCTAATGGCAGGAAGAGACAGATTTCACACAATAATAAAAGGGAAGATAATTTTAGGACTCAAATTCAGTGTAGTAAAGGATGATTTGAAGAAAAACATGCTAAGGCTTGCAGAAAAACAAAATAAATACTGCTATATCCTTGGTCACAGAACTGCAATAAAGCTCTAACAAAGACATTAAACACCACCAAACAACCCTCAGGAGGGAAGTCTTCACACAAAACCACAGTTATGATCTAGGCGGCTCTGCATCGTTGAGGGGGGCTGTCCAAAAAGGTGCTGCTCTATCACTCCTCTCCTCCACCTGGGCTGAGGAAAGAAAATACCATGAAAAGCTCATGAACTGAGATAAGGGCAGGGAGAAATCACTCACCAACTACCACCACAGGTAAACCATACTCTACTCAGGGAATTTAACTGACTTTATTACCAATCGAAATCAGCAGGATAATAAGAAGTTAAACAAATCCTAAAGAAACACTTTCCACTCACCCTAATAAGCTTCTTCCTGGTCTTAACTTTATTCCCAATTCTCTGTCTCCTCCACCTCTGCAGCACAGAGAGACAGGGAATGGACACTAGAGTCAGTTCATCACATGCTGTTTCTGCTGCTGCTTCCTCCTCAGGGAGAGAAATCTTTCTCCTGCACCAGCATGAGGTTCTTCCCACAGGAGAGTCTTCTACATACTTCTCCAGTGTGAGCCCTTCCCACAGGCTACAGTTCTTCACAAATTCCTCCAGTGAGGAGCCCTTCCAGAGTGCAATCCTTCAGGAACAGGCTGCTGCAGTGTGGGTCCCCATGGGGTCACAAGCCCTACCAGGAAACCTGCTCCAATGAGGGCTCCTCTCTCCACAGGTCCATGACAGGAGCCTGCTCCACGGCTTCCCATGGGGTCACAGTCCCCTCTCAGGCATCCACCTACATTTGTGTGGGGCTTCTCCATGGGCTGCAGGTGGATCTCTGCTCTACCATGAACCTCATGGGCTGCAGGGGGACAGCTGCCTCACCATGGCCTGCACCACAGGCTGCAGGAGAATGTATAATTCAGGGCTTAGGGCACCTCCTCCTCCTTCTTCACTGGCCTTGGTGTCTACACAAGTTGTTTCTCTTACATATTCTCATCCTCTCTTCTGCAGCTGCAATTACTTTTTTTCTCCTTCTTACCCATGTTACCTGAGAGGTGCTGCCACCACTGCTGATGGGCTGGGTCCTGGCCAGTCATGGTCCCTCCCAGACCCAGCTGACACTGAGCCCATTAGACACGGGGTAAGGTTCCTGCAGCTTCTCACAGAAACCACCCCTACAGCACTCCTCCCCACCCTGCTACCAAAGTCTTGCCAGGAAAAGCCAATATAATTGTAGAACAGAATAAATTCTGAAAATTAAAGAAGCAATGAGGAGAGCCAGGCTAAGAAGTCTTGGGTTGGTTTTCTGTCCTGGACTCCAACAAGAAAGAGCAAAAAGAAACCACAAGGTTGCTGTCTTGGGAGCAATCAAGAACCTACCACACAGAACCTTTTCCTGAGCCACCATCCAAAAGCTGATATGATGGTAATTAATCAGCAGTAGGGGACATTAGCCAGTCATTGGCTAGTAATAAAGCATGTGTGGTGAACAACCTTCCACAATTAAAAGCAGCTTTGTGTTTCAGAAATTAGAGGAAGCTACTAGAAGAACGGGCACTTTTCATTTCAGCTTTGACTAGAAGGTACAAACTCACTGAAACTGGACTCAGAAGTTAAAGACAGAAAGCAATATGTGAAAGTTAGTATTCAAAGAAAATATTCTAACAGTGAATCCTACTGGCAGAGCACAAAGATTTTTATGCATACACTCAAAAAACCATTGCCTTTTTCCTGACCACATGACCTGAAATGTATTTAACACATGACCAAACTACCAGTATTTCCCGTATCAGGATGGGTTTGCACCAAGGAACATAATGAGAATATATAAGAAGATAAAAGATGTAACTGGATATGACAGAACATGTATGCTTTCACCATGTGACTACAGCAGCCCATTTTAGTTCATATCATGTAACCAGAACGAGATTGAAAGGGAGCCACCATAAGGAAATGGGCCACCAGTACCATTTAATCATACTGCAGTCTACTTTCAGTCCAAAGGATCCTGGGGAGAGTGGGCACACAGGACTCGGATGTGATGAATTGCTCTGGTGAGCTGAATTTGGCCTGCTGGCCAAAGTTTCTCACTGCCTGTTCTAAGGAAAATACAGTGCGAGTAACAGAATCAAACTAACAGATTTCACAAAAAACCCTCAAGGGAACAGGCTGACATGACTTTTAGACAAATAATCTAAGAGATATACAGGAGCAGAGAGCTCGCATTTACTGAAAGGACTATATTAAATGCATAACTGCAATTCAGAGGCAAGAATGTGTATGACTGTTTCAACTGCAACAGGAGAGCTTTCCTGACCTGAAAAATCACACAACTAAAAAAACCCAAAAACCTTTGTGTGCATGGCTAAGGAGTACTATAAAAAGACAAAGAGACAGTGCCATCATGTAGGGATAAAATAAGAACAAGGATGGTACAGAAGTGAGTTTGTCACTAGTGAAGAAAATAAATGGCAACAAGTAAAAGTTCCATAAATACAATTGGCCGCCAAAAGACAGAAGACAATGTTTAAAGCTTCAGAGGAAAAGGAACAAGTTATAACTCATACAAAGTAGGATGAATTATTAAATGTCTTCATTATTTCAGCCCTCAGCAGAAAAGTTAACTATGAGTAGGTATTTAAAGAAAATTCCTTCTGTGTGGAGACAGTGAGGTCAAAGTGCAAAAGGTAAGTTAAGAGTAAAGGATAAAGTTAAAGATAAGATAAAAATTTTCAAGCCAGCAGACACTTAAGAAATCAGCCCTTGATGCTTAAAATGCTGACCAAAATGACATCTTCAGAACTAAAGAGATGACAAGACAGGCAGACTAGCACATATTGCTAAAAGAAGGGAGGACGACTAAGAAAAACAAGGACTTCTTAACCTAACTTCAGCACCTGGACAGATTTTTCATCAAGTTATTGTGCAATCAATTAGTAAATAAATGGGAAGCAGATATAAGAAGCAGGTGAGGTGAGTTGTTCAGGAACAGGTTTCAAAAAAAATCTGTTCTTTTACGAATTAACTGATTTCAGGGTTATAAAAATTAATCAAAGAAGCACAGATTTGACATATGGTCTTAAGAGATTAAAAGAGCATCAAAGAGCTATGTCAGCCAGACGGTGACACACGTGAAAAACCGCTCCTGGACAAATAACTGCGGGAGGGGAAAAGCGAACCCGGGCACGCCGGGGCCGTGTCTGTGCGCCCCCCCGGGCGGGCACTAACGGGGCGCGGGCC
>VWZU01012531.1:3086900-3108928 GCA_013397095.1 Sterrhoptilus dennistouni
GGGGGGGACAGGGTGGGCCTGAGCCGGCACGTGTGGCCTTGCGGCCGGGAGGACCAGTGGTACCCTGGGGTGCATCGGGAAGAGTGTGGCCAGCAGGTGATCTTCCCCCTCTCTCCGGCCCTGGTGAGGCCACATCTGGAGTGCTGAGTCCATTCTGGGCTCATCAGTGCAAGAAAAACTACTGGAGAGATTCCGAGGGACACCACAAAGATAATGAGGGATCTGGAGAGTCTCTGTTATGAGGAGAGACTGCGGGAGCTAGGCCCATTTAGTCTGGAGAAGACTGAGAGGGAGTCTCATCAATGCACAGAAATATCTCAAAGAAAGATGTGAAGAGGCTGGTGCCAGGTTCTTTTCAGTGGTGGCCAGCAACAGGACAAGGAGCAATTGCCATGAACCACAACTCAAAAATTTCCACCTCAACATGAGGAAAACCTGCTTCACATAGAGGGTGGCAGAGCACTGGAACTGGGCGCCCAGGGAGAATGTGGAGTCTGCCTCTGGAGACATTCAAAACCCACTAGGTGCTCTCCTGTGTAACCTGCTCAAGGTTACCCTGCCTTGACAGGCATTGGTTAGATGATCTCCAGAGGTCCCTTCTGACTGTAACAATTCTGTGTTTCTGTGATCTGTGGCAGCACAGGGGGTCGGTGCAGGGAAAGGGCTGTGGATGGCCCTGCAATGCCCTCAGCTTTGGTCACTGTCACTGTACTCCAGCCCCAGCCCCTCTGGCCTGCACAACACTCCCAGTAGTGGCAGAGCTGGAGCTGGGGTGCTGCTGACACAGGAGCAGCTGTGAGCAGCTGGCCCATCCCCAGATGAGCTCATGGCCTGGAGGGCAAAACGCACCTGCCAGGCCCTGCCCTGCCCTGCCTTGGCTGCCCTGGCCCAAGCTGTTCTTCAGCAGGAGCCTGTCACCAGCCACCTTTCCTTATCCTCTCCTGGCAAAAGGGTGCTGCTGCAACCAGTGCCAGCTGGAGGGCTGTGGAATTGTACCATCATATGTCGCAGAATGATAGGGTTAGAAGGGACCCTTAAAGATCTGAATCCAACACCCTTGCAATGAGCATGAACATCTTCCAGTAGATCTGGTTGTTCAGAGCTCCATTGTAGTGGTGTGTTTTTGGTTTTTTCAGTTTTATGTATGTATTTGTTCCTTGTTTTATATTGTTTTTTATAAGTTGTAATGGTTTGCCCCATGTCACCCATGTTTCCAGTAAGGACCCCAAGTGATTGGACAAGACTTTGGCTGTCTCCGCACCTGAGTTACTGATTTGTTATAATATGTGTCATTTACCTGCAGAGCCATACCCATATGATCCCTGATTTGTCCTTAGTTAAACCCATCCCTGAGTTCCTCCCCCCCAATAAAAGATGTTACTGGGGGCGGGGGGGTTTCCCCCTCTTTTTTCCTGATGCTTCTGCCAAGGGGACACTTCTGCTGAGGAGTGTCTGCTGAAGCAGATACCCTGAACTGAGGTTATCCCCACTGGGGGGTGAATAAAGCCAGCAGTTAACCCTGAACAGCCTCCCTCTTTCTTTCCTGCTGTCGTCACTTGACTCCTTTGGGCAAACAAGAACTCACAGGGGTCGGTGAGGTTCATCCTGCTACCGAGCTGTGCCCTTTACTGTCGAGATGTCAGGGCTGGCCGAGGCAGAGAGACAAGACACCTCTACACTCCGTCCAGCCTGACTGAATGTTTCCAACAATGGGGCACCCACCACCTCTCTGGGCGACCTATTCCTGCATTTCACCACCTTTCTAATGAAAAATTAATTGTGAGGGGGTGTTGGGTGTCCATGCAGCCCTAAACAGCTTCCCAGGTTTGGTTAGTGCGGAGGTCACTCCCCATGTTTCCTGTGTGCCCAGTGTACTCTGTGTAGGTGAGAGTTGTGCTCTAATTTCAGTGTTACTCAAAATGAGACACATGGTTCAGCCACATAAAAGCAAAGCTGAGCCCCAAGATCTGAATCCATTTGACATGGAAATGTCCAGTTGAAGACAAATGGAGCTTTTCCCTGAAAAAGCATAGCTTCTAATTTTAACATCTTCTGATTTGCCTAATAAATTCTACATTTCATTAAGCTATGCTGTGTATGTAACAAGGTATAATCCTCAATTCTTTACTTTTAAACTGACCAACCCCCATGAAAATATGTCTCTCATGTTGCAGCAAAAACTGATGAATGCACAAGTGATTGAAAAGAAGCCATATGATGACACTGAAACACTGAAGGTAACAGTTTTCATCTTTTGTGTGTGCATGCTGACTTGTTTCTATAATGTACTAACCAAGGACTTCAGCAAATTTAACCATGCAATTAATACAAACATTTTTTCCATATATAATCATGGCAACCATGGTGTAGAATTTGAAAAGATGACACTTTTCCGTTGTAGTTCAGAAGACATTCATTCCCCTCCCCAATTATTAAATAAGTAATTTTCTTGATCTTGAAAACATATATTTTTAAAGTTTTTTTTTTTAATTTGGTAAACAGGTGCATGGAAATTGTATTGCTTGATTTTTCAAACTCTATTTTCAGCTCCCAGACACTGAGGACTGAGTTGCTACTCCACAGAACAAAACAAAAAGGTGAGTCCATTGACAGACCACTCAGAACTGAATTGGTGCTTTCCATGGTGAGAACTGGCATTTCAGCTCTTCATTTTCTTGTTCTAATATTCTCCTCTGCTGTTGATTCAAAAATTGTTATCCTAGGCTTGTTTATTGGTAGCCAGTCCAGCTGTGATAGTATGAGCTCAAAAATTTTAGTCCAGCCAACAAATATATCAAAATAAAAAAGTAGAATGTTCTCTCCTGCATTATTTGTGGCTGATTCTCTCTATATGCTATTTTATGTGATTCCTGTTACCAGAAGAGTATTTACATGAAAATGGGCACTTGAGCCATGTGCCTCAAAGTGATAATGTATCACACAAAATCAGAGCAGTCATAATCTTGTAATTCTTAATTTATTTGAATTAAAGCCTTAATAAGAAGGCTATAAATTGGAATGTTTGTCATTGCTTTCCTGCAGGATTTTTTAAACATTATTATTGCAGCATAAAGTTGTGAACCGAAGACTCCAGCCTTTAGGAGATGATCATTAGATCCGTGTTGGTTCTTTTAGTAAGTAGGGAGCTTTTTTCTTATGCAGGTATATGATCAATAACGCATGATTTGTTACGTGTTTCCTGGGCAACTGTTTGGCCTTGCAAGTGCTCTCTAGCTACATTTTCATGGGAAAGTGTCACAGGTTCTGTCCTGCAGCCTGCACTATGTAGGGTGTGCCAGCTCTGACCCTGGTCCTTCATTCCTAACCCACAACCCCGTGGATATAATTCAGTGTCATTTCTCACCTACATTGTTCATTTCGTCTCCAGTTGTTTCTCCTCTTGCTATGTGGGAACCTGACTTTAGCCTTTGGCACAGGGGTAAATGAGGGAACTCTTGAGACATGGTCATTTACCAGGCTGTTCAACAGACACCACTAACTTGGTATCTAGTACATTTAAAAATTAAAATCAAGGCAGTTTGATGGATTTAATTTGTTCTTATGTTTCCTTCTACCTTTTTGAAGTTTTGCAGTTTGAAAATTCTTGTTTGAAATTGGGACTAAAACAACTACAGCCTTCCATTGCTGTGTACCTGATCTTTTCAAACAGGAAAAGCATATTTTGCATGGAGATTAGCATGAGAGCAAGGGTACATAAATGCCTTTTATATACTTAAACTCTCAGCAAAACTGGACCATGTCTCTGTAGTTAGAGGATGAAATTGGATAGTTACAGGTCTCTCAAATGATGTACTAAGATGTGTATTTCTCAGATAACCTGTTAAATGATTATCTTAAACAATCTGTTAAAATAGGAGATTATTTTCTCTTAGCAGGTGTTATTCTTTTTTTAACAAAGTCCAGGACAGCATTATTATTTCTTCCTTTAAGGGATAGAATATAACAAAGGACTTTTGAAATGGCAAATGGAACAGATATTCTGGTTCTTCCTCTTGGCAATGGGAAAGCAAAGCCCTGGAGATTTCCTTGTGGAAAAAGAGTGAAAACAAACACATAAAATTTTGCTTCCTATCAGGGCAACAAAATCAAATAGAATAATTTTTGGCATACTATGCTCAACATAGCTAATTTTATAACCTAGCAGAAAAATACAGTGTTTCCCAGCCAGGAACATTTAGACCAACTCATTTTTTCTTATGGCAGCCTGCAATTACTCTAAAAATAAAACTTGTACTTCTTACCCATTCTTTGTAAGGAAAAAAAATTGATTTGAGAGATATGTTATTGTTCACTTGAAAAAGTTTTTTTTTTTTTTGAAATAAATAGATTATTGAAAATACCACCACCTTACTATTAATTAAATTAAGAACAGAAATGAATGGTAAACACCTCAACTAAAGTATCTTCCTTCACTTGTTGGATTTCATCAATTTGTGATGTCCCCTTTTCAATAACTGTCCTGGTATGACTAATTCTCTTAGACCCTGTAGGATCTGAATTTCAGTAGTCAAAAGCAAGGAAAAAAGCACAAATGGAAACAACTAAAACCATTTAGACATTCTTTTGAGAAAGCAAGAAGATAATGTAGTAAATAAAAAGGAAAGGGAAAAAAGAGAAAAAATGAAGGAAAGAGATAAAATGCCTTTATAGAGCACATTTAATAAACTATAGTTGAGAAATACTGGCAAGCCCTGTGAAACAAGACAAAATATCTCTTTCTTCCCAAGAGAAATTACAAAATAAGGGTGATTCACTTAGAGTAGGGGACTACTCTTCCCTCTCTTTTCCCTCCACACAAGAAAAACAAAAATCCAGGTTTATGCTTCTATTTCTAAGGCAATCCAAGCAGAAAAACAGTGGAGGCTTGTTTCTGATTTTATGATCTATCTGATTAATTTTATTCACCAGAAAGGAGCGGAAGGAAGGAAGGAAGGAAGGAAGGAAGGAAGGAAGGAAGGAAGGAAGGAAGGAAACCTTTCCTCGATTTCTCTGACAATGGTATTCCATTAGCTATTGTGATGCCCAGCTGAGGGGTTTCAGGACTTTTGTTCTTGGTTTCATGTGGAGAACAAAGTCATATGCGACCTTTCCATTTCTTGAAACAACATTTGCTTTATGGTGTAAGTAACAGAAGGTAAGACATTTTTTTCTTGATTTGCGGCTGCTCATCTTAAAAGGTATCTACAAAATGAGACAGCGAGTTCTAAAAGTGTGATCTTACGCCTTCAATAATTGTTAGACCCAAAATCAGGGGAAGAATAGATTATTTTTCTAATTCATACACTTGCATCCAGATGAAAGCTTTCAGTCAGTTGACTTCCTAACCAAGAACAGATATACCCTCCTTCCTAGTAAAGTATTGCAAAACTGAAAAATTTATTCAAAAGACACTAATAATTGCCTGAATGCTGAAGTAGCTGAGGAAAGCATACGCTGGATTGTGGCTTGGCCACCATTTGACAGTCTAAGACTAGTGTGTTTTACTTTTTTCCTTCACAAAGCTGCAGACCACGGATTTTTCTTAAGAGCAGAAGAGAAGTGAAATTCAAGATCATAGAATGTTTCAGTTTGGAAGGGATTGCAGTGGGTCATTTTGTCCAACCACCCTCCCCTTGCGGGGTTATCCAAGAGCACATGGCACAGGATTGTGTCCAGATGGTTCTTTAATATCTCCAGTGAGGGACTCCACAACCTCTCTGGACAATCTGTTCCAGTGCTCAGTCATCTGCACAGTAAAGGAGTTCTTCCTCATATTTAGGTGGAACTTCCTGTGCATCAGTTTCTCCCTGTTGCCTCTTATTCTATTGCTTGGAACCGAGAAAAGCCTGGTCCCTTCTCTTGGCACCCTCCCTTCAGATATTGACAGACATGGATGAAGTCTCCTCTCAGTTGTCTCTTCTCAAGGCTGAACAGACTCAGTTTCCTCAGCCTTTCTTCCTAAGAGCGATGTTTCCGTCTTTTATTCATCTTTGTTTTCCTCTGCGGGACCCACCCCAGGAACTCCATTTCTCCCTTGTACTGATGAGCCCAGAACTGGACACAGCTCTCCAGATGTGGCCTCATTAGGGCTGAGAGGAGGGGCAGGATCACCTCCCTGGGCCTGATGGCAATGCTCTTCCTAAAGCACCTCTGGATACCAATGGCCTGCAAGGCCATGAGGGCACGGCTGACTCATGGACAGCTTGTCCACCGGGACAATGTCTTATGTATCATTATGGTGCTGAAAATGTGAAAATATTTAATATGTAAAATATTTGTAATCTCATTATTACATGTACATTGTCATAGATTAGGTCTTCAGTTAATTGATTCTGAACATTTTGTTTCACTGAATGGGATTGTGCTGGCTGTGTAAAATATTCCCTGACAAAAATTAAACCATAGTTAAGTAACAACTTAGCACTGTAAAAGGAAAATCTTTATGTTTAGAGACCAATGAAATACTAATTAAATTCCCACTCCTGTGAAGAATTATGTAGTTAATTCCACAGATATGAATTGAGATCAACAAGTTGCTACAGATCCTACGAGTTAAGCAGTTTTTCACTATTGAGGTAATAGCTTTTTCTTTAGAATTTGTCATTCCTAACATATTTGTTTTCCAGCCATGAAACTTACAGGAATGTATTAAAATGAGTGATTTACTGTTGATGTAAGGGAACATAAGAAACCATACTTGGTCAGACCTGTAACCTATCTAACCAACTAATACATGTTCAAGAGCAGCAAAACAAAATGCCGTTTAAGGAGAGTGTGCAATCTTGGCTGCTGTATTTTGTACTCTCCTCCCAAATCCATATTTACCCTAGTGATGTCATAGGGTACATACCTACAAAGCCCTTTTGGTGTTGCTTTTGGGGCTTTTGTTTCTGGGTTTGTTTAATGTCCTTTTGAACCTGCTGGTTCTGTCTGCCTCCACAGCCCTCTGTGGCAGCAAGGTCCAGAATTTGTTCACTGCAAAAAGATGCACATTGTTAATCAGCTGTAAACTGATCCTCTTCTATTTTATTGAATACTCTCTATTCCTGGTAAGTAGATTTTTTAAAAAAATAGTTCTGTGCTCATCTTGCCCACTGTCTTCAATATTTTGTAAATCTTGACCTAATCCCCTTCTACTCCCCTCTTATTTGAAGAGCTCCCATCTTTTTAGTCTTTTCCTAAATGCAGCTGTTCCACACTCTGCTCATATGAGAAGCATTTCTCTGTATTGCTGGGTTAAATTATCAAAGGCTATAGTTATGGCAACAACAAAGACCCAACGAGGGTCAGAGGAGCAGTAACAGGCGAAGGAAGCCCAGCAATCAGTGAAATCAATGAAAATGAAGCCAAATTGCCTACTGCCAAGACTATCCTAGGGGAATGACCAGATCATTGTCACTGGGGTGAAACCTGCCAGGGTCATCAAAGGAAGAAACTGTTTCCCGTGAATGTAGTGTGAACTGAAGAGGTGTTTTTTTTAAGATATGTGGGACTTCATATGCAAGGGGAAAATGAACTATCTGACAATTCTTACTGGCTATTTTAGGGGAATTGTAAGAATGTGCAAGGGTTACTGTGGGGGGTTTATGGAGGGATCAAAACTGGGGAAAGGGAGGCATCAAGGAGGAGAAGGTTGGAATAGAATGTGAAAACAGAGGGAAGGGGGCATTAAATAATAATTAAATTATACCCCCTTCCATCTCCCAAACTTTCTGTAGGCTCACAGTTTTCCCCTGCTTCATTCACTCACCCTCACTTCATTCAAGCAGCTAAGTGTATCTCTTTCCTACTTACCCTGTGTACTTCGTTTTCTCTTCCTCACCATTGGAATTCTCCATCACCAATTTTCCCTTATTTTTTTAGCACCTTGGTGTCAGAAAGGTGTAAGAACTCAGTTATATGGAAGAGTTTCCAGGGATGTTGTGCTGGTTTTGACACCAGCAGGGAACTACACTTCAAATACACCACTCCCTTTCTCCTGCCCCTTCTGGTAAGGGAGAGACAATAAAGCACAGAATATGGATTGAAATAGCAATTTATTAAAAGAGCAAAGCAGTGGACTAAGAAATGCACAATAACAACAACAGTTGTTATTAATAGCAAAAGTATGCAAAAGAGAAGATGCTTTACCCACAAAAGGATATTTACCACCAGGAACAAAACCCCAAGATGGCAGATGCTTCCCATAGTTCTGACTCCACGTTGCCTGGCCCCCTGGCCCATTTGCTCCTCACAGCTGTTTTGTCAGCACCACAGGGCCATGGTTGTGGTCCAGAGAAGACAGGAAGGGAAGTCTGGTGGGGTGGCAGAGGGACCAGTCTGCAGGGTTAATGGTGACAGCCCCTCTGCTGGGGCAAGCCAGGCACCCTCCTGGTTCCAGTGCCCCAGCTTTTCCTCCTGAAACCAGCTCCCAACAATTATGTTTGTGGTATAGAATATACAACTGGGCAAGGCCACCAAGCCCCTTTTCTGTAACCAGGGCAGAGGTGCTTAGGAATAACTGAGAAAGGATGTTAAACAGGGATGAATAAAACTTTGTGAGATTGCATGGCTCAGCTGCCGTGTTGTGATACGGAGTGTTTCAGGCCAGGCTGAAAATAAAAAATGGTAACAGATTTTATTGTTGTTTCCATGATAAGGCTGCCTTGATGGAAGGTACGTGGCAGGATAGAGTCCATCCCAAACACTGCAGGAGGTGAACAAGTTAGTGGCAATTGCATCAAGGACAATGAAGACATTAAGTATTTCTGTAGGGGACAAATCTTGCTCTGAATAGCTAAGTAAAAGTCCCATTGGTTTCACTGGGAATTTTGCCTCCACAAGAACTAAGTGGTAACAATTTAATATTTAAAGTAGAATAGTTATATTAGCACAAGGATAAAACTAAAGCTCTTATGAATTTTCTGAATATAATTAATATATATACTATATATAATAAATATAATGTACCATCTAAATCTGGTTTCAGTTGGTTCCTTAATTTGCGTAAGTAACGCTTAAGACTGTTTTAGTTTCATTGTGTCTTACATGAGAGTTTTCCTTCATTTAGCACATGATGTACCCTTTACCAGGAAATAAAACAGCAATGTCTGCTGTTATTTGAAAACAAGTCAGTTTAAATATAGATCATGATGGAAAGTGGAGCAATATCTATGACTCGTTCCCCAAACTTCAGAAACAGTATGTCACTGAACGACTTAAAACCTCACTGAGGTTCATCTGTATCAGTAGATTTTGAACAGATTTCCCCAGAAATGCCTCTCATGGTATTTCAGGGTTGGGGAAATGTTTGTAACTTAATAGGTTCTGCAGGTCAAACTCCACACATACCCAGGCTTTTTGTATTTATTCATTCCATTCCCCAGCTCCATGTGGATAACCAACTCTCCCATGCCCTCTGTTTCAAGGATTCACTTCAGTGTTTTCAGACTCTCCCACCAGTCATTCAGTTGTCCTCCATTTTACTCATCTCTCTTATTAAGGATTTCTATTCCCTACTACCTTGGTGATGTTCATTGATCTCTTGATGTTCAGTATCCTCCACCTATTTTTACCCTTTAACATCCATTTGACTCCTTTACTCTTTCCTCTCGTAAGAAAATCTGAATGCTTGCGATGTCTCCTTTCCTCTTTTTCATAGATCTCGAACTGTCCTGTTCCTTCTGATTCCATCTTGATGCCTCTTTGCATAGCTTCATAGTACCAGAATACTCTTTGGTCTGTCATTGATTATCAGTGAATAAAGAAAGATGTGAAAAAATGGTGTGAATAAAGATGTACATGTGAATAAATAATGATGTGAATAAATAAAGATGTACAAAGTCTATTGGAAATTAAAAGGGGGGAAAGCCATCATTATTTTAATTGTGACATCTAACAATTGTCAGATTTCTAAATTAAAGTTGCAGAGATACTTGAGGAGCTCTGAAAGTGGCTTTTTTTCCCCAATTCCAGCTTCTTGTTTATTTTCTTTTTAAGGATTTCCTGTTAGATACTTAGAATAATTTTGAATGAATGAGATGCACTGTTTGGCAGTTATTCTGGTACATGCACAGGTACAGGCAAGAGAGAAGTGCCATTCAGTTTTATATATGAGTCACAGGACTGAAAAAATAAAGCAGAGAAATAATTAGAAGTGGGTTATATGGCCATTCCTCTAAGTCCAGCACTAAGATACTTCTTAGCATTCCAAGTAATGGGGATATTCATGTGGAAAATTCTTTTTCAGTAGAGTACATTCAGCAATAAATTGTAAATATGTATTGTACACTACAAATCTGACCATCCAGTTAAAAAATCCTCACATTTGCCTTGCTTCTTTTTTAGTAGTGAACCCAAAAAAATTAAATTTAAGGACCCAATATTTATATCAGTAGCAATGGTAGTATTCTACAAGTCCCAAGTCTTTAACCAAGTCAAAGACATAGCATATTTATCTCAGCATTATACTTTCATGCTATGAAGATGAAATATACATAAACAAAAAAATACAAAGCGACTTAAACTTCTGTTGTATCATCTTTATTGAAAGTAGCTGTGGGGTTTTTTATGCTTATAGAGTTTGGTTTGTGGATTGGTTTTACGTCTTCTCAGCTGAAAATCTCTGAAAACTTCTTATGCTTACTTAATGAATAAGCCTCACTTCACCCAAATGTTAATCTACAGAAAAGTTCAAAAAATGATAATTGAATCCTGATGCAACTGAATTCAATAAGACTTGTTTTAATAAAAAAAATAAGAAGTAATTTTGCCATCAGCAACAGAATATGCTCATGGGATCAAGAAATCCTGGCATTACTGAAAAAGCATCAGTGGCAATGATCAGCAACTGCCAGACACTTACAGCAGACTACATTCTTCAGAGGTGGATATAGTGTGTTTTCAAAAATTGGTCATTGTGGTTTTTTTGAATTATTCCTTTCACGCTATTGAAAGAAAATTGGTTTACAAGAAATTAGTTTGAATTTCAAAAATGGTTAGCAACATTTTGTGTTAAGGGACAGTACTAGAAACTGTGGACATAGGAGAAAAGAGGAGATGTGAGATCATCATCCCTGCAAATGAAACCACACAGCCCACAGTCACGTAGAGGTCAGTCAGTTTTATATGGGTTTTGATGACAATTTCTAGAACACATTTTTGCCCACTGATTCATGGAAAACTAAGAATGTGACAAAAACGTGAAGCAAGGGAATATTCTTGTTACTGAAATAGGATGAAATAAAGTAAGTTTTAACTTTTATGAGCACTTGGAACCTTTTACTTAGGGCTGGTTTAAGTTAAAACTGCCTGTTTACACCATTCCTCTTCCTGTCCTTCCTATGTGTATGCCTGTCAGGTGAATCAGACCCATGAGTGGATCTTGCTCAATCATTCTTCTCTCTGCATTACTTTTCAACTGGATCCAATGCCCTACTCACATCTTTAAAGACTTGCAGCACTGAGAGAAGAGTGGCCAAAGGGAGGGACTGCTTTCAGTAAATGCTGCTGTCAACAGGAATTTGCATTACACAATAGCCAACACAGCCCTGGCTCTAGCTTCCTGAACAATGATTGTTGCCATCACTTCTTCGAAAGAGTATTCTGGATATAACCTCTTCAAATGAATTTGGCATAAAATTCCTCCAGCCCCCTTAGCAATTTATATCTCCAGAGTTTCAATTCCGTCCCTCTCAAATACATTGGAGATATGTAATAACAGAAAAAATACTTTGCAGGCCTTGTAGAAACATTTTAAAGGCACTGCGACTAGAATGATGGATTCTTACACAAAAGTATGCCCACAGATGCTTTTCCTCAATGCCCTTGCTATTCTTGAACTTTTCTTAGTCTTTGATCGGTATTTCCAAGGATCTTGGGTCTCCCTCCAAGCCTTCTCTTCATTCTCACAAAATCTCTGAATACTAGAATACACAGTTTAAGATTCTGTCAGAAAAAAATGTAATTTCATTACACTATGAAAGTGTCCATTTAACTTTTCTCATCTTTGTTTTCTTTCCTTTGGAGGCTGCAGGCTCTTCACTAGCATGAAGAAAATGGTTCCCTTTGACTGCTTATATCAGCAGCTCTTCTAGAGCGTACTGTGCCTTTTTACCCTTTTACCCTGGATGTATATGACACAATAATATGACACAATAGCAGATACAGCATACATTGAAGCATTTAATGATGCAAGTTTTATAAAACCAGTTAGTGTTATACAAATAAGTGACTAAAATGTGCACACACATTTGATTATGTATTACAATAGTATATAGGCCATTAATACACTGAATTTTGAAAGAGGTACATAAATTAAAAGGTACATATGAACTTAATTTCATCAGTATTGAACTATCATGTCTGCTACAAATGGAGAAATTAAATACTGTCAATGGCATTTTCTTCTTAGCCCTATATAGATCTCCCTCACTGTTGTATCTGAATGCCTAAAAAGCAAATCATAGAACCATTTATGTTGAGTCCAACCATGAATCTAATGCTGGCAAGCCTACCACTAGAAAATGTCCCTAAGCACCACATCTGTGTGTCCTAAATACCTCCAGGGATAGTGAGTCAACCACTTCCCTGAGCAGCCTGCAGACTGGGAAGTGAGTTACTAAGATGTAGTTTGCTAAAGACTTACAAAGCAGGAAACAGACTCAATATGAAATCTCAAGTTCTGGCTATAAGCAGTCAGTGGTAGCTTCTAGAGAAATGGCTAGATGTGATACAAAAAATCTGGCTCCTACTTGAAACAATCAGTAGGGAAAACATGCTTGAATGTTTGGATGTCATGTGTGATTTTTGGAATAGCTTTTGTAGACTGTATGTAAACTTCATGTTGTAGAAGAGACTTTTGTGTTTGCCTCTGGCCAATGCTAGAGGGAAAAGTCTGAAGTGTGCTTAATATCCCCAGCTGAATGAAGAGCGTAAAAGATCCGTTTGGGTAGTGTGGGATGATCTTGAAATTGGTTTGCCCCTGTAATCTGTGTTATCAATTCAAACCATATTAACTAGTTGAAATCAATGAAGTTATGCTATCTTAAACTACCTTCTGTAACAAGTGCATAGAGCTTAGTACTTATAGGACATTTATTTAATTAATGGAAATATAAATGCAAATGCATTGAGCACCATACTTTTCCTAATCTGTTAGAAATTTCTTAGATTAACATTGCAGCCCAGCTTCCTGTATTGTAGGGTTTTGGCCTCTGCCATGCATTACTGGTTTGATACATGCCACAGATTTCAATCAATATTATACAGGCCACCATGTCCCCAGTTACTTTCCCAATATTACATTATGTGCAAATTTTAAAAAGGCCAACTTTTAAGTTGCAATAATCGAATGGTAAGAACCAGGAAAATACAAAATGTAATATCCCTGTAGCTATTTATACTCTATGTAAAAGTCTAGAAAGGGACAACAGATTCACTAGCACCAGGTATTACACATTTTTTTTTAGGTGTAGGTTGTTTTCCTGTTTGTTTTAATACCAGAATCCTTACCAATTACAGTTCTCATTCAGAGGATTCCAGCAATAGGTGGCATCGACAGTCCATGGCAGAAATGCTCCTGATGTTGGGTGAAAATATTGACTACTGAATAACATATTTCAAAACAGATACTAACAAATGAATTATTCATTTACAACTTTCAGCCAGACCTAAGCAATGTAAGGAAAGTAGGATTTCATGAGCGATTAAAGTTATTAGGAATGTTTCTGTAAAAGCAAATGCATTTGGAAACCATTTAACGTGAGAATGTCACCAAATCAATGGCAAGATTCAAATGTCTATTTTTAAAGTTTTTCTTCCAGTCACACAATTGTGTTGGCCCTAGAGTAAACAAAAAAACACATTTACCTGATGGAGTTATCCCACTGGAATAATTTGTGCAAATAAAGTTTAGCACATGTCAAGGGCTGCAGGCTTAGGTCAAAAGCATGGAAAATTTCCAGCATCAGAAACAAAAGAATGTGTTCATGGAATAAAAAATGGGAAATGTTTTATCGTTTCAAGTAAATAGAGACACACCTAGTCCTGGATAACATGGAGATTTGAGTCTAAAGACTTTTTTTAGACTGTCCCCAAGCCTCACGAGATATTTATACCTTGTAAAGATCCCTGTGATTCTGCTTGCCCAGCTGTGTACGTACAAGACCTGGCAGGAATACACAGTTTCTGTCTGGCTCATATGCCAAGGTGCCCACTCTGCAGAGTAAAACACAGGCTGCAGGTGCTAAGAGGCAACTAAATAAACCAAAACTAAATGCTCTAGTTTTTGTCCATTATAATTCTGAGATTTAATGAAGGTACATGCATGGCCGTGCGAAGCAGAAAGCATTCCTGGGCTCTGTGGTGTAATAATTTTTTAACTTTCTGCGGTCATCTGGAGGAATGATTTATGCTAGCTTTTGCATACAAAGAACTGGGATTGAGACAATGAAACACTTGGATCTTAAAAACAATGAGTCAGAAGAAAGAAATCATCAAATACCAAAACACTGAACAGATTAATGTGTAAAATAAATGTTTTCGTTTTCTGTCTTTGAAAATGACAAAACTGCATCAAGTATCTTGTACTCCTGAAGTCAAAAAGAAAAGTGAGAAACAAACATCTGTAGTAAATGTGAAAACAGAGCTCCATGAGTGAAAATTTCATGGCCTTGAGCATATTTACATACATAGACAGAAAATGTCCATATTTGATCACAGTCTGGAAGTTATGCTGGTTTGATTGGCTTGTGTCTTGGCTTCCCAACCACTTCTGATTTTTCTTATCCTCTTCCTAAAACATGGGAGGAGCAGTACGCATTTACAAAGCAGAACTACACTAGGAAGAAAAACTGCAACCATAAATGAAGGTGGCGTATACCAGATGAACTGGTTAGCATCAACCCACTTATTCCAGGCAAACACCAGTGCGTGAACAGTGCATAGCAGCAGGGATAAATATCCCATCTTGCTCTGAAAAGAGAAACAAAATAGTAAGCTGTTTATTTTTCCCAACTTAGCAAAAAAAGCACTCTGTTAAACAAATAGGGAAATCTAGATGGGCCTTGACCAACATGCTCAAGTCAAAGAAGAGATCATTTGCTTTAAACTAAAAGGTAAGAACTGTAAGTCAAGACTCCAGCTGTATTCCTTTATGCCACTGTAAAAGTAAATAGATGAGGCACATTTTTCAATGCTAAAATATAGAAGAGATTGCAGGTTATTCCTGAAACACGATGAATCCTGAATATCTAAATTGACAGATTGAAATCTGTGGCTTGTATACTAAATTACTTTAATTCTGTGATAAATCATTGTGAGTTCAAAACCTGATATATTAAAGGATTTATTGATTACTTGCAAAGAAAAAATTTAAGCTAAATAAAACCACAAACTCTAGTAAGTCTAGTACCATGGCAAAAGCACTGCACAGCAACAGGAATCTCAAGGCTTCCACTTCACTTACAGTGATAAATTTGGCTTAGCTTGTTTACAAAATTCAGGAGTAAAGAAAATTTACTAGTAATTTTAGGTTTCTTGTCACTTAATGATCTTGTACTCATCAGTGAAGTCAAACACTGTCTTTCCAACTGCTGAATGTACAAAACATGATTTTTAAGTAATAAGGTTATTTGTTTATAAAGTAAGTCCAACACAGAAGTATTACTCTTCTGGGTTCCTTCACCATAAGTCATGTATTTGGAGACTTCCTCCTGACTTCTCCATATTCTCTGTATATGTATCTTACAAATGATGGACTTCATAGAGTGTGCAGAATATCAAATCACTAACTGGTGATTGTACAGTTCGGATCAGCTTTTAAAATATAAATCAAACTTTCAAATGCCAGGTACTTACTGAATTTTCAGATTTTGGTGTTTGAGGGCCTGATCCAATACTTGCTTAAGTCTAGTGTGACCATACTGATGTCAGCAGAACCACCCTGATTATTACTGCATATGATATAAGAGAATAGAGAGCAACCCAGATGCCTGGGTTAAGGAAACAAACACAATTGTAGCAAACTTGAGACTGGCTGGATTTGATTATCCAGCAGCTGTTCTAAGATGTCTCTTTCAGAATACACTGTGTCATATGGGAACAGCATTGACTGGTTCAATGCCACCTACTTCAAATTCAGCTAGACATGGGACATTCTGGAGAGAGAAGATATCCAGAAGATGACTTTAGCATCAGAGCTCAGAAAAGGTCTCAAAGGGACAACTGCTGCTGCTCACAAAGTCAGGAAGAGAAAATAAAGTGGTATGGCGTTGTCTTTTCTTCCCATTTTATACACTGAACACAACAGCCTGTTCTCCCAACAAGAGAGTAATAAAAAGAACATTTCTCACATACCAGTTAACAAAGAGTACAGAACAAACTTTTCGATTGGTTTCACTAACTCTGTGTTTGGCACTTCTAACTCCTAATGGTCCTAGCTGATAACTAAGTAACACAGTACTACAAATGGGATGGGACTAACAACAGTGCAGTAATGACATTCATGCACACCTGAATGCAGTGGAACTCTCTCCAGGTCAAAGAGTGACTGACAGATGGAATTGATGTTATTGCCAAAAGGGCCAGCAAAGCAAGTCCCAAAATTCCTAGAGATACATAAATCTCCATTCTCCAAACATCATGTTCAATCCAGGCATTTTCTTTTTTTTGTTTGACCTGCCAAAAGAACACCATAAAAATTACAGACTGGCACACTTGGCTGTTATGTTAAATATAATTTCACTATTTTTACCATAATATTAATGAAATTAACGAAGAAAAACAGTATTTTGGTTTGTTTGAATGTCTTTGAATATAACTGCTATTTACTTCTGATGACAAAGTCTTCACTAGTATCTGCAGAGCAAAGGTGAGCTTTTGTAGAGAAGAATTTAGACTTCATCAGTGTCTCGGCCCAGGAGAACCTGATTCTGAGGCCTCTTAACCTGCCTTCACAGCAAGGATAAATCTTGGTTTTGACAAAGAAAAAACCCCCATCTATGGCTAAATACCATATCAGGGAGATTATAACAACAGGAAATATATTAACAGCACTACTTCAGAGAAGTAATTCAGCAGTCTTAATAAAAATATCCTGCCAGGGTAGCTGCTAAGCTCTGTTGTTTTTTTTTTTAAACACGACATGGTATATTTGTGATTTTAATAAACTGATGTCAAAGCTCCTTCCATTTACAACTACTTGCAACAGCACTTTGATCCTGCTAGTGATCACCATGGCATAATATGCCCCAAATATGGTCATTTCTGCTTCTTGAAGACTGGAATCTCATGGAAATTTCTAGTAAACCATTCAAGTCAGATTACCAGTAAGGCTGATTTCAGAGTTTTCAACAGGTAATTTGACTGCCTACAAAAATCTTAAGAATCTACTGACACCATCATACTGTGCTTTTAATAGTTTTTAATAATAAAGACTTTAGAGGTAATAAAAACATACATTTGCAGTCTATACCTTATATTGGAATATTTCTAATACTGCATTACTTACGGCACCCAAGGAAATAGCTGAGCGTTAGGAACTCTCTAGTCACAGAGGACATCAGAGAGTTCTGCAAGCAATTATTGACCATGAGTCAGAAGCATCACTGAAATCCTATCTTTAAACAAGGTAGTATGTATCAGTTCAAATGTGAGCCATCAGTATTCACAAATTTAGTTTGTCCAAATACACATTACTGTGATTTAGCTCAGCCGTCCTTCACTGCTGGCTGATTCATTTTGCAAAGGTGTCTAAAAATGTTCACTGCTTCGTTTTTGTTTCTAGACTTCACGGATCCAGAGAAGATTAACCTACACTAAACTAATAGTGTGCCAAAGACTTAAATGTTCCTGTGACATACAATTTTGTGCATTTTACAGATGGAAAAAAATCCCAAATTAAGAAAATTACTTATTTAATATACATTGGCACAGCTGTGATGCTTACATGCTTTGGCAACTAGGTCCTGCTCCATACTTGAACAGTGCTCTCTGTGAATGTGCTTGAAAATCAAACAAAGGCAATGAAAATGGCTTGTCCCCATCCAGATTCACTTGAATGACCAAACCAAGATTTTCCATGCCCATCGTACCTGCTGGAATGCCCAGTTCAGCAGCTTGTATCTGTACGATCTTCTCATTGGATAGCACAGGCTATAGCAGGCGTGCAAAGTAGCGAAGAAGAAACTGAGAAGTCCAAATTGTTTCCTTGATAACATCCATCTATCCAGCCACTGGGGAAACCTTTTATACTTGGTGCCAAAGTACAGCTGGAAACCAGCAGCTAATATTCCTGGTAAATACACTAGTGCTAAAAGGGTAATTGAAGTCACTGGCAAAACTTTGTTTATGACAAGGATTGGAATTTTATAGAAAACATTTTCCTTTGTGGTTATAAAAGGATATATGACATCTCTCATGGAAGTGTAAATAAATGTTAATAATGAGATCACAGATGCTGTCTTCACTGGCAAGTGCCACTTAGGGAACAGATCCTGCTTGCTGTGCTGTTCTGAAGAGTATTCAAACTCACCAAAATGGTGTGCTTGATGTAAATCAAAAAGTGCAGCTGCTTCTGATGGATTGGCAACCTGCATATCCACATTCTGGAAGGGACGGAACGGAAGTACAAAGTGAGTTCAAGAGAAGATTAGTAACTTCAGTAATGACAGTATTTCTCATCCCGACTTTTACAACTTAATGCAGTGGAACCATATACAAAACATGCACTATTAAAGCAAGGTGATTTGGAAATGTAACATTTCAAACAGCACAGTCAGCACTTGAGTAAGGCACTTGTAGAGTCAACTTCCCATTCCTCATTATCTGCAGTGATTTTAAAATAGGTTTTCATTCCAGGAAGACAACTACACTGCATGGAAGGATTACATTATGTGAAGCATCATTTCAGCTTCTTATTCTATAAGTTACAGATTTCAAATGTAAAATTTCAGTTATAGACTTAATGATGTAGCCCAAATACCACGCACAAGAAAGGATTAAAGGATTTTTTTCCTGGACTGTTTTTTTGTGCGATGTGGAAAACTTCCTGAGTGCAATGTTGCTATTGTGAAGATTCCTCCAAAGATAAATTTTATATACCTGTGTAAAAATCCAGGTTATTTCTATGGAGTTTTGCTCATCTGGTAAAGTACAATTAGTAGCTACCCTCATGTAGTTTTTAGCTGCCCCAAACTTTGTTTATTTTTTATCATGGACTGTGATTAAATTGAATGAGATTTTCTTTATCTTTTTATCTCTTTATGTCAATATTGTGAAACACTTCAGAAATATTCATGATATGCCAGTGTGATGGTAACACTGTCTCTGGACAAAACTGAATCAAGGATTGCAATATTCTCTGTGACATATGAGTTGCTTTTTGACAGAAACATTACCAAGTAGTTAAGATTTCCTGTATTTCTTCTTGGCATGATGTTCTGACCTGCATTCTGATCAATGGCATGATCACCACGTTCCCTTTTCTCCATTGTGGAAACTCCCTGCAAAACAAACACAGGATGTAAAACAGGTTTTGAAATGCCATACTGGAAATTTGAGGCCTATTTTCCCTCAAATTGTTTGCTTCCTTGTCCTCTACACATTTGCTGGAGAAGGTACAGTCAACTAGGGAAAGGAAAGTCGGTCTTCTGGGAATGGAAAAAGCTTATTTTTTGTGTAAAGCAGATGATAAGAGAGAGCATAAATCAACAGAACAAAATTACTAATGAAAAATAATATTTAAGCCCAGTATCCCTGTCACCAGTGGAATCAATGCATGAATTCAAATTTTTAAATGACAACAAATTAATTTGAAAGTTTGCAGAAAAAAAATGTAAAATGTTGTGAAGATGGATTTTAAGTTCATGAGACCTGCTGATTCAAGAAGCCCACGGAGATGTGTTGTTTCTAAAATATTTTAGGGTTTAGGATTGGTCTACCTGACACCCACTCTGCAGCTTTAGAGGTGTATTCTCCCTTCAAGATTGTCAAGAAACTGGAGCTTCAATAAAGAAACTAGAGCTTCACTCATGCTGTTCCCAGGTATTTTGGCAATACACATCCCAAGTAGCAGCAGAAATGGTTCTAAGCTATTAGGGATGACAAAAAATCAGATGGCAGAAAAAGAAGAAAAAAGGAAGAGAACTGATACGCTTGAAAGAGATGTTTTTGAAAATCCTAGGATAGCAGGAAAGACGGTATTTTGAAGAGCTTAAAATAACTACAGGGCCTGCAAGGACTTTGCAACAAGGACTTTCCAGGTGTGCATCACACTGTTGCACACTGCAGGAGAGGCATTGTGGCACCATGCTACTGGAAGCTCAAAGTGCCATACCACAGGGTGACTTTCTCTGACACCTTTAAGAAAATTATTAGGTGGCTTTTCCATGTACTTTCCTACTGAACAGCTGAATGACTAGATATTAAACTGTTTTTCTAACTACTGATTCTTTTATATCCATAAAACTTTTGGGAAATTATATACAGAAATCAGACTTTGACAATTTTTCTTCTTTTACTGTGTCTGGTTCCTTTAGTGGATGAGTCTTACAGTGTTTTACTGTCTGCTATGAGGTCTGTTCTCTGCCAGGCCACCAGGCACCTGAAGCTGAAGTATTCTTTTTTGAAGTGTTCTTTTCCTTAGTATTTCTTTTTGAATTTTTCCCTCCTGGTAATCAGCTCTCCCTTTGAGCATAACCTTTCAGACAAGTGTTGCAGAGGAGGGTCAACAAGAGTTATGTCTGAAGGTCAGGCTGTTAACCTTTTCCTGCACCAGCTAATGGTGTAGGAAAAGGTTATCCTCTGTATATCCTGCACACAAGAAAGCATGGACTAATGAAGGCACACTTCTGTTCCCCCCCTCCCCTCCCCCATTCCTAGGGCTAGTCCTGGTGATTTTATCAAAAGTTTTGGGGCATCATGTATTTTCATAAAGCCTCAGGTTTTACAATTTCTACTTCTACGTTTCAATAGACACGATTTCTAGCTGTTACAATTCAAAGAATAGTTTACAAAAAGAACTTAGTTTACAAAAAACCCTAATAACAAATACAGTGAACTCTACATCTATTTTTAAGGAACTCATAGTATGAAGGGCAGTCACCGTTTCTAAGGCCTACCTTCTGGCTACCACACTGTCTTAAAGGTCCAAAAGCATAATTTACGTTGGGAAGCTCTATGTGGAAAAGCCTGACTCACCCAGTTCTTGTGTTCCTATCACTCTTCATTCAGAAAATTTAGAAACAAAGAGTCTGTTATAAGTTTCCAGTTAAAGGTTTATATTGATGAGGATGTAATAAATGATATCATGATGTGAAGAAAAGCAACCCATGAGCTAGAATGCCAACTGCTGATCCTAAAAGCTGATTTATTGCTTCTTTTGGGATGCAATATTTAATACAGTGTTAAAGGCTTATGCAGCAGAAAACAAGACAGAAAGAAGAAAGTGTGTACGAATGATTGCACACGTTCATCCAGGGAACTGTGGGCTTCAGCCATGTGATGGTGTGCAAGGAAACTCAAGTGTCACAGCATCATATTCCACTTGGCTTCTGATACCAGTTAACACGAAATTATTTCCCAGTACCAAAGCACAGTAATAGCCTTTGAAAACCCTAAAATAATTGTATCTCTTGTGTCAAAACCCTAAACCCCTACAATTCACTACTCAGTGCCTTATAAATTGCCAGAAAGAAGTCGTCTAGACTATATGTCTTTTTGGCATATATCTGAAGAAAAATTAAAGAGTCCTGCAAGAGACAGTGTTAGCCGTCTAACTCACAACTGTTATGAAAGAAAAGTGTTATATTAATATCCATACTCAGTGCACATCCCTTCTGCTCTGGGAGGCAGCTGTCAATGAGGGTGGAGGACGTCCCACTGCAGAAAGTCAAGTTTCCAGTGCTGTGAATACGGTACTGACTTTCGTACCAAGGCAGCACGTTCACTGTAATACTGAGCCATCAGGGATCCACACTGTGCAGACATTATCCCGGGAAAACATCATCCCAAGTAACTGGGAGGTTTTCCTGAATAAGGGGTTTCAGGGC
>VWZU01012531.1:3109874-3198503 GCA_013397095.1 Sterrhoptilus dennistouni
TCCGGGCCCGCCCGTGCCCCGAGGCCTTCGGATCCCGGGAACCCTTCTGCCCTCCCTTCAGTCCATTCTCTCTTCCCTGCCGGCTCCTCCAAACGTGCCACTCTCCTAACCTGCAAAATGCCCTATTAATCCCTGCTTCCCATACGAGCAGTCCTCACTTTAATTTCCCCCTCCTTCCCCCCCGCCCCTCCCCGCCCTTACCATGATCCTGTAAGTTTGTTTGTTTTTTCTTAAACCTGTGCTGGTGATTTTGAAAAGGCAGCTGTCTCCTGAAATTTTAGTCACACAGTAGTGTGAACTATCATTATCTTGTGAAATCTCTGTTTTAGTGCATGTTTTGACATCTAGTGACCTCCTGACGTTGAAGAACACATGGTCAGTTCGTGTCAGAAATGTTTTCATGCAGAACTCATTGTATCCTCCTCAGGATGTCTTCACAAAAATGATGCCAAATTCCATGTCTTTCTATCTTGAGAATAGGGTTTTTTTCCCTCCTTTTCAGTAGATGTTAAATGGACGTAGACTCTAGCTGAATGCTACATCTGGAAAAATAGAGGAGATTGTTTTAGAAGGAATAAAAGACAGAATAATTGTATCTCCTGTGTCAAACCCTTAACTTTTAAAAATTTTAGTTACCTTCATTAGCATGTTTTTCTGTGCTTTGCATAAAGGATATTTCCCACGTGTTTTCCATTAGTTACTTTTTTTTCAAGGGATGCTAACTTAGGTATGCTCTCACTTAGTGCAAGTGCCGTTTGATTTCCTTCCCTGCTCCTTTTTTCCCTTGGTCGGTTTGGGGTTTTCCCCGTTCCCATCAGCAGGGTGACGCCTGGCGGTGGGAGCCTGTGGCGAGGTGTGCCGGGCGCTCCCAAACCCCGGCTAAGGAGTTCAGAGGGCTAAAAGCATGTTCCCAGTGAACTCCTTGCAACGCACTTCTCAGAAGCCCTGGTGTAAGGTAGTGTTACGGGAACTACATTTATAGAAGATAGCTGAAGATGCTGAGAGATTGCCGCATCTGGATATCCTGTCTTAAGAGTAGAATATCCTATCTTAAGGATAGAATATCCTTAAGGTATCCTTAGCCTTTTCATAAAACACACAAGAGCTCAGCTCCTGCATACGCATTCTCAAAAGATGAGATGAAAAGCCAGCCGAAGTGTGAACCTGGCTATTAAATAAGTACCTGGTAAGCTGTTCTGCACAGATGCTTTTAGGTATCTCTGGACAAGCAATCCCTTCTCTACTCTGCATCCTAGGTACTATTGGGTGCCTGTCTGTGAATAAAAATGGAAAGCTGATTTTACGTGGGGGCTGATGAAGTGGAAATAGATTCAAATGCTAGTGCAGTATTTCCTTTCATGCCTACCCTAAGGCATGACTTCCCCCTCACTCAAAGTACCACTTAAATTAGAATGATTACTAGAAAGCAAACTGCATGGCAGTCCCACAAACCATTACACCCAAATGATACCACTGCATGCTCACAGCTTTGAACTGGTATTTATGAGATGTGCTTTGTAAGAAGTCTGAGGCTGAAGGTAGGAAACACCACAGGAATGAGGAGTTGATTCAAAATGAGATAATTTCTCTTGGCACATGAAGAATGGGCATGATGTCACTGACAAGAATGTAAAGTTGTGCAGGTTTGGCTAGCTCCAGAGGTTAAGAATAGTGTCAGTATGCTTTAACTCTTGTAGGAGCTGAGGGAAGAAAGAATAATACTTTTGTGGTTGCTGAAGTGTGTCAGGGTTTTTTCCACAGAACAAAAGTACTCAGGTGACAGTCTTAGCCCATCTGTGTTTTATTCCTTCTATATTCTGATCAAAATCTCTGTGTGATGTTGACAAAGAACATGAGAGAATGCTTGATTACACTGGAGGAGAGAAATATTGCATTATTGACAAGGTTGCCAGATAGTTCTTTAATCTCGATAACAGTTTCATCAGAGTTTTTACATGGAGAAGTCTGTGGTCAGGACAATTTGTCTGCTTCTGCAACTGCTCTTTAGACAGCATTTCTGAGAACAACTTGCCAAATGGCTGGAAAAGTGGTGCAGTGTTCCAGTAACACACAGACTTACATATAATCACACTAACAGTCTTGCTCTGAACTTGTTGAGTAAGCGAAGTGTAACTGTTAGTGTCAGCAAGATGACTACAGCGTGCCCTTGGGTGACTCAGAAATGATGCTACAGAGGGGAAAGTGGTGTGGAAAGGCGGAGACCATTCTCTGTAATTTAACCAAGTGCAAATGGGCTTGGTTCAGCTGGGTAGAAATGCTTAAATGGTGAGAGTTTCCAGGATGGGATGGCACTTGAAGGGTTCACTAGAGGCTTAACAAGGTGGTAAAGGGCTCACAGCTCATGCTCCCTGGGGAGAGACGTGGGGAAACTGGGCTTATTTCATCTGGTGAAGAACAGGATGACAGAGTAGCAACCCTCCATACTTGAAGGGAAGGTACAAAGGTGAGGAAGCCCAACTCTTTAGTGCCAGTGAGTGTAAAAACAGTCAGGGATCACAAATGGCAGTTAGAAGGTTCACACTAGGTGCTAGGGAAATAGTCTTCACTGAGAAGATAGTGAAAATCCTCATTGTGTCCATTGCTTTTTGTCTTTCCTTTGAACACCACTGAGAAGAGTGTGGCTCCATATTCTTTACTGTCTTCCTCCCTCAGGTATTCGTATGTAATGTTAAGAGCTTCCATGAGCCTTGTGATCTCCAGTCCTTTAATCCTCTTCATGATGACCTGCACAGAAGCAATTTCAGTATGTCTGTGTCTTGCTTGTACTGAGGAGTCCAGAACTGAACACAGCAATGCAGATGAGTCTCAGAAGGGCTGAGGGAAGGGGAAGGAGGACCTGCCTTGACCAGCTGGCAGTGCTCTTCCAATTGCAGCTCAGGACTTGATCTGGTATTGACAGAGGTCTTCCTTTAAGTGGGACAATGCACACAAAATTTAACTGCATTAATGGTTTTGCCCATGAAGATATGTGAGATGACACCAAGAGGACTCTTGCTCAGAATTCCCGCACTCAGCAATCTGTGAAAAGGAACATTAAAATGTAGGTGCTACAAAGAATCATGTATGAATTTGGAAAATTATGAAAACAATTGAAAATTCATTTTAAAATGCTATCAAATCTAACCTGATTTTGAAAATTACAGCCTGAGAAACTGCAGTGTTGGCTCCTAAATAGGAATTGGGAATGGAAGTGGCAAGTGCTCTATGTTCATGTTGTGAGTAGGAGTTGCAGATGCAGCTGGTAGAGAATGCTTATCCCTTGTGGACTTAAGGCCATTTGAGAACAGAGACATCAGACAACATATTTGATTTAGTGTCATTTAATAAGCTTTTCTTTCCAAGGGAATACGTCAGAAAGAGATCAGATAAGTATACAACTGCTGTACTCCCTGCTGAATAAGTATGTAGTAAAGAACTAGCTGTTCTTAGTGAGTAATACTGTTAAAGTCAAACAAATTTCTTACTTGGCCGGGATTTATCACACAAATCCTGATTCTAAAAAGTGGCACTCAAGCTACTTGAAATAGTCGAATTCCTCTGGAGGATTTAAGTCACTGGTGCCAAGTCACGGGAATCTGAGGAAAATAATGACAGTGAAAAGACACAGAGGCTCAAGATTGTTTGAGAGGGCTGTTCATCCTCATCCAACATGCATAAGAAACAAAATTATGTACTGCTTCTCTTGAATTATGAGAAATCAACAAAGCCACATGATACTAAAATAATTTTTTTAGCAGTGATACTTTTAAACATTGTTGAAAGTACAAGTAAACACCACATGACTGCCACAGTTAAAGTTCAATGAAATTAGTTGAAAAACAACTCAAAGTAGAGGAGAATAGCAGTATTTTATTTTCTCATTGCCTGTAAAAAATTGCATTCTGGATTTCAAGTATATAATTTATAGACAAATACAGAAAGCACTTCCACTATCAATTTTTTGAACCAACATCTTTCACAGCATTCCTTTCTGATAATGCATGTTGTTTCTTGGAAGCAACACAGAATTTGTTTTATATTTAAGAAAAAAATTTGATTGAATCAGACATAGTGATATTCTTTGGGCATAATCACATACTCTTAAAGAAATGCTTGCCCTTCCCAGTGTGTTTGTTACTTTTGCTTACATAACATCTAAAATGGTACTGTTATCCCTTGAGGCAGCCGTGGTACTTCTCTGTGGTGTCTTGTTGATTTCAGGATTTTACCACACACATGCCTCTGGAGTATAGAGCTAGCTGCCTTAAAATACTTATAACAATGAAACCAGTGATAATAAAAATAACACTAATTTATATACAGATTAACAACAGAGCCACAACAACCATGAAGCACTTCAAGGCTGTAAAATGCAAAGAATACAAGGAAAGGAATAGACTCACAGGGAAAGTATTACTGAACAAAGACAGAATATTGGTCATGCAGGTTTTGTTTTTTTTTTACAGGAAACATTTTTGCCTAAATCTGATTATGTAATAGCAAACAGCAGTGATATATTTTCTGCTCTGGTATATATGGGTATTCATTACCTCTAATTGTTAAAAAAATAAGGTTTTACAGTAATTCTACAGGAATCCATTGAAATGAAAATGCTTTGTAACATATCATGTGAGAAACGTGTCTTATTGCTCATAGCTGTGGTTCTTTGATGGATTTTGTGGTTGTCATTGTGTAACCCCGGCCAACAACCTAGCTGCAGGCAGCAGCTTCCTCACTCTCCCTCAAGGGAATGGAGAAGTAAATCGGGAAGATAAAAGTAAGAAAACTCATGGGCTGAGATAAAGACATTTTGATAAGTAAGAAAAAAGCTATGTTCACAAGCAAAGCAAAGCCACTTCCTGTGGGCATGCAGATGCTCAGCCATCTCCAGGATAGTAGGGCTCCATCAAATGTAGTGGTGACTTGGGACAACAAATGCTATCACTCCAAACATCGCCCCTTCCATCTTTTCCTCCCAGCTTTATATGCTGAGCATGATGCTGTATGATCTGGGGTATTGCTTGGGTCAGTTAGGGTCGGCTGTCCTGGCCGTGTCCTCTCCCAACTTCCTTTGCATCCTCAAACCACTCACAGATGGAGTGGTGTGAAGAGCAGAAAAGGCCTTATCTCTGTGCAAGCCCTACTCAGCAATAATAAAAACATCTCTCTATTATCAACACTGATTGCAGTGCTGACGCTGTGCCGGAGTCTTTTAGCTGGCTCAGCCACCAGAGCACGGTGCCGAGAGTGGGACACGTCTCCTGAGCGGGCACGAAGGACACGGCTTAGAGCGCTTTGCTCTACGGCACAGAGGTCTTTACATCGGTGCTGGCTGGGGACAAGGAATGAGAGGGAGGGCTTCTGTTTGTAATCCAGAAGGGTTTATTCTTCTGAACAGTCAATGACAGAAAAGACACAGACTACACTCTGCAGCAGTTTATAAATGGGGGAGGAACCAGGGGTGGGTATCAAATTCTAACCAATAGGGAGAGGATATGGGAGGAGAACAGGGAGGAGTTTCATACTTCAGGAACCAATGGGAAAACAGTGGGAGGAGAACAGGTCACTTGGGCCAATGGGGTGTTGAGGATCAGGGGAATCCCTGGGACAGATTTGGACAAGGGTTGGCCCAAGGGAAGGATTGACTTAGAACATTCAGGAAAAAGGGGTTAGGTTAGGTCCAACTGACAGCTCAGGGGTTGGAAACAGCTTTTGGGACAAAACCATTAATTCAGGGAAACAGGGGGATAGAGAACAGTTTGTTAGTAATGGAACTTAAACAAACTGCAATGCAGCACAAATGCAAAACACAGCCCCATTCCAGCCATTGCGAAGAAAATGAACTCTACCCCAGCCAAAACAGCATAGTGGTTTAGGAATGGCATTCTAATGTCGTTATACTTCCCATGAGAAGTTCATTACACTTCCATGAGGAGTTACAAAGGCATGTGGTGACAAAAAATTGTCAAAATGTTGTAGCATCCCTCCCACAAACATGTTCTTTCCCAGATCATCTACCTCAAAAATTTATCATAAAATCTTGTTCCAATCAAATACCATATTTTAAGCTCCTTACAGTTTGCAAGGATTTTTTTGACACTACACCTACTACAAAAACCTGCAGGTTTTTTCCTATCACCTTAGTGCCTACAAACCCCAGTCCCTGGTGTCAGATATGGTGCCAACACAAACTATGGGCACTGACACCTTCTCTGCAGGCTATGAGGTAGGTTTCACACTAGAAACAGTAAGAGACCGGTGATGTAAGCACATGGGGAGGAAGCTGAAATGAACATGGTTTAAGGAATGTAATGAGAGGGTGATTGTTTGCATTGTTGGGTTGTGGTGATAACTGTCCAGTGTGATGATAGCAGTCTCAACTGCTGGATGCCATTGTAATAGCAACAGCTTCCTAATTTTAAAGAGGGATTTGAAAGAAGATAAGGAATTGGCTTTGTCAGAATTTATTAGTAATTTCTCAGTTACTAAGATGTCTTTGTGAAGTGACCAGGTGGGAGAAATTCTTAAAACACTATGTTAAAGGTACTGAGGTACTAAAAAAGACTCTGTTTGTCAGATGGTTGGTAGAAATTTGATACAATCTAAACAACTATGAAACCGAACTTGCTGATGCATTTGGAGTTACTTAAACACTTTATTCAAGTAATACCATAATTGATTTAAATAAAGCAAGTTATGTGCCATCCAATTTTGGGAAAATACTTTTTATGTGGAACTACTGCATTAATACATTTATTATGGTTGACTGGTAAGGGAATTGTTGCTCACATGCAAAGACTGACAACACAATTACACATATGTCTTCAATATGGAAGTAATTGTGCTAATTAGAGCTTATTAAATGGGATATTTGGCTAGATTTGGAATTAATTTACTTGCTGCTAATATTGATATTATATATCAGTTGCAAGTTCTCAGAGCAAGACTATTTTTAAATCGGAACTGTTTTCTTATTTACAATGGCAAAGACCTTTTATCCAAAACTTAATACTGGAATTCTAGTTTAGGATTTTGACTGTTAAATAATACTGTCTGTGGCCAAAATTAAAATGTTACTGCCATCCAGAAGCACTATTCTTTGTGACTAACTTCATGCTACAAACAACACTAGATAGCTGAAGCTAATTGTCAGAAATAATCCAAGAGATTATATCTAAAATGAGATATTTGTTTGGACTTATTCCCACTGCCTGGGGCACTGGTCTACTCTAGAAACAGAGCAGGGACTCAAAAAATAACTGGAGCAGGAAATGAGGCAGGGCTGGAACAGACAGGGAACTCAAGCAGAGCAAGAACAGCAGGCTCTAGCATGCTGCAGGTTCCAGAGAAAAACTGTAAGCTTCCATCTGACAGCCATCCTGTCACAAATGAGCTTTGCAGGAGATGCAAAAACTGGGTGGAGGAGTGGATGTACCAAGTGGTTGTGCTAGCATTCAGAGCTGCTTCAGCAGGGTGGAGAAATGGACCAATGTGAAATTCATCTAGGTCCTGCACCTGGGAAGAAATAAACCCCTACACCAGAATGAGCTGATGGCTGACCAGATGTAAAGCTTGGCAGAAAAGACCTTGGAGGTTCTGGGAGGACACCAAATGAACACGAGCACCCTTGGAACAAAGAAGACCATCAGTCTCTTGGGCAGAAGGAAGCAGAGAATTCCCAGAGGGTTAAGGGAAGAAGTTCTCCTTCTCCTCATCTGTCAATCCACATCTAGAATGCTGCATACAGTTCTGGCTATCCCTACTTGAATGAGTCCAGCAAGGGCTGACAAAGACAATTAAAGGATTGGAGCATCTGACATAAGCAAAGATGGGCTGCATAGCTTGGATGAGTAAAGGCATGGGGTATTTATCTATGTGTAAATATCAGGGAGTAAAGAGGAGACAGATATTTCTTGACAGGACAGGAGGCAATAGGTACGAATTGAAACACAGAAAATTCCATTTAAACTTAAATATTCCTGATGGGCTGTGGTTGAGATTGCATTGATTGTGAAAAGACTGAAGTGAAATTCCGCCCTAGTGACTATGGATGGTTTCAGGAACTGGACTTGAAACTGTGCTAACTTGAATATAGAGGCTGAGTGATGACACAAGTGCTTGATGAGCACTTTAAATTCATGTCAGAGGAAGTGTAGTCAGAAATCTCCTTTAGGATAATTTTTTTTTTGGTTGTTTATTGCCTGTTCTTGAATTCTAGAGTAGAATTCTGGTTTTCTGCTATTTTGCTATTTACTTTCGCACACTTGTGTGACTAGAGTTGTTGACCTAAGGTGACTTACTTAATGGTGCTCTTAAAATTCTGTCTCTGCCAATTCCAATCAAAATCTCAATGAAAATGGAGGCAGGGAAAGTGTGGCGAAAGAAAAGATAGACACTGACTTACATTTAATCATTGCAAGTGAACAAGTTTAAGCTTGGCAATCACTTCACAAAGAGATGAGGCTCAAGCCAGAAACTCTTTAAACTACTTAGTAGAAAAATTGCATATATCTTGTCTCCTATCTAGTTTCAAAAACAATATTAGAAGATGAAATAATGTAGAGAAACCCAATCTGAGCATTCATAAAGATCATCAAAGCTAAGGAAACAAACTTTTCTTAAAAATATTTATTATAGTTCCCTGATTGTCAATATGGACCTGTAACAGCCCTGGTTTTGGCATAAACTATAACAAGGTATTTTTTCCTTCCTAATCTGTGTCAGCTGATAACTTTGTCCTGACTTATTTAGTCAATGGTTCATGAAAAAAATAGAGACTTCAGAGACACGAACGATGGTCCTAAATATTCAGGTGATCTACAAGGGGTTGAGTATTGCTATTTATCCTTTACTCTCACTTAGAAAATCCCCTATGATTACAAGCACTCTTTTCTTATTGCCTAAAATAACTGTCTGAAGCTTTGTGAATTCCATTCTGCAATGCATTTGTCTAAGTTTTAGGTGTTGTGGTGCTTTGCATGCCTAAGAAACTGAAGTAGGCTGATATGCTTAGGGGTGCCTTAGTGTCTTCGAGGAACATGCCTAATGACTGCTATAATAGTATTTAATGAATGTTCATTAATAAACTGGTGTGCTAAACTATAAACCTTTTCTGTTTGTCTCTAAGAAGATACTACTTTAGACTGACTCATGACTAAACTGTTCCCAATTCTACCAATTCCCACTTCTTGTAAATTTGGAGATTCCAGCAAAACAAAAATCATCCTAATATACAGTACCAAGATACAACTTAGAGGGGAAAGTTAAAATAAAGTACTCTGAATAGTTGTAATTTAGTATCCTTTGAGTTTTATAGTCTAGTGTTACTTATTTTTTGGGTCACAAGTGCTATTTTATGTTGGCAGAAATTGAAAATCCTGATTTTCATTACTTATTGTGACTGTCTTGTTTAAAAGTAACTCAAATAATGCGTTTCTATATTATCCAAAAGTCACTGATATAAAAAGAGTTGAAAGAATTTAGTACATTTCAATAATGGTGCTGGTAAAGTTATAAAAATAAATTATAGGATTTTTTCCAATTTTGGTTATATTCGTACTGAGTTCTGCCCTATTATTACTGCATTGGTGCTGAACAAAAAAACCCCAAATTCTGTCTTAGTATGTTTTTCGCACAGTTAATTTGTATAAAGCATACAGAGTTATTTATAACCCTAGGAAAAAAACGACAGATCAGGTTTTTTATAATACCTTTGAGAGGAACAGAGGTGTAACACATCTAACAGATCAGATGAGCAAAGTAAAATGGTGATGAAATAAATTCTTCTGCTAATACATTAATATCAAATGCAAGTAAACACAGAACATCAGGTGTTGCAAGAATTTTTATAAATAAGTAAATACTGTGTAAGAGCTAGCTGTATATACATACAATTGTAATTAAGAAAAGGGAATTAGACTTCCTAAAAATTAGAAATTATATAGAAGAAAAAGAAATACTCTTTCCCCATACAAGTCTTCCTTCCTGCTCTAAAATACAATATATTGTAGAATCAGAGGTACTAAATGAAACAGTGAAGCTGTTTGGTATATGTGTATAGCTGTTTGGTATAGTGTATGTGGATTGGAATAAACAGGACTGCACTGAAGCTGAGAAAGTTGGCTTGTATTTAAAATTGTATCAATACTGTGAAAGTGGTTGGTAGTGGTGCCTAATTCTACTGTTGTGGAGTTGCTTCAGCATTGCATCTGCTTGACACCTGTGATGTGTTATTGTTGGTGTTTTTGTTGTGTTATTGTTGGAATTGTTCCTCCTTTAATATCAAAAAAGAACATGGCTTGACCTTATAGAATGTCCTCTGTGGAAATTTCTCAGTAAATTATGGGACAGTTTAATTAATATGTTAGATAACAGAATATTCCACACTGAAAGAGGTTGTGGTCCTTTAAATATTGCTTAAAAATACTCTTAGGGTTACCTTTACCCTTGAACAGCAGCACTTTATAGTGTAATACACAGGAGCAAAGTTAATCCATATGATAGCAAGCCCTTTTTCTCCTAGAAATGCTTTTGAGTTTTGATGGCATGGGAAATGACAAAACTCTCCCATTGGATAGCTTCTCCCCTTACTTCCATGCTGACCACCTCTACTTCCATTCATAAATTCATCTAGCTATCTCTCTGAAACACATAAAGTTATATTGATTAAAGGGAGGAAACAACAGCTTCCTGTATTTCTCTCTCCTCATCCCAGCTGTTGACTATTCCAGGTGGCCAGCTATTCCCCCATGACAACCTTCCCACTTCAGAACTGCATAATTTGGAAAACGTGTGACATTACTTCTGGAAAACAACTTCTACTCTCTCTCCTCCATTCTTAGCCGTGTTCTGTGGCCTGAAGAGTAAAGCTTCAGTTTCGGTGTGGGTTTTTTTGCTTGTTTGTTTAGTTGGTTTCTTTTTATTTCTCTCATTGTTGTTTAAGACCAAAAATGATCTGAAGAAGTAATTTCCATTGTCCTGATTCAAATATTTTGTTTCATCTGAGAGAAGCAGGAAACTTAGATGTGGGTGACTTTATTTTGAGAAAAAACTGCATGAAGTCCTGTAATATGATAAAGAAAAAGCTCTGGGTGAGGAGAAATAAACAAATACTTAGTGTTGGTTCTTATGTTGTTTGGGTTCTCTGAAAAGTTCTTTTTTGTTCTCTCTCAGTGCTACTATTTCTAATTTAGCCACAGTGCCAGAACATGCTCATATCCTGATACAGCCCTAAAAACTTCCAGCTTGCAGCAGCCAAGATTTCTGCTAGTCATTTAAATTAGTTAAGTAGTTTTTGTAGGGTTGAAAGCCTGACCAACAGGTTGTTGAGGTCAAGGGCAGATATTTTGCCACTGACTTCAACACACTTTGTATCTGGTCCTTTGTAAGAAGCTCTGACACCAAAAGATCCAAAATGCAGGTCTGTGTCAGACTCAGTGCTTGCTTTCCTCTGAAGCTGACACCAGACAAGAAAGCAGCTGTGATTTCCGTGGTGGACGTGCACAATGCCTTGCTAACACCCAACAGAGGCACCTGAAGTACAAGGCTGGGTGCTTTTTTGGCTGTCTGGGTATTTCTTAGTTTATGATTTGCTGCAGTATCTCATGTCTGCTGTGCACTTAGAAAAGGAACATATAAAGTTACCATAATTGAGTTGGTGTTCAATAACTTGTTAAGCTGCTGTCAAATTGTAACAAGGAGTGAAGTCTGAGCATGAGTACAACTACCACTCCCAGAAACAAATGGGAATTAAAATGTTGTATCAATTATGGTTTTTATAGCAGGAGTAAATCTGTTTTAATTACTGAAATGGGTTAAGCCAGGTCCAACAAGAATAAAAATGCTGTGAAAACGTCTATTTCCTAAACTAATAGGATGACATGAAACAGCCTTCCTGAATTAATAAACACTTAGAATTAAGCCATGAAATCTCTATAATTAAATACTTCATAAGGGAGGCATAAACTTATTGTGAAAGAGAGAGAAAGGTGAGATAAGAAGTAAAGCAAATTAATATTTTCACTGAGGTTATTTAATTTCTTTTTAGTAGTTCATTTTTTTCTACAGTAGATGTTTACTTCATAAATCCACAATGAATGGAAGTTCACCATGTCATCAAGGGTGCTGAAAAGGAAGGTGCCAGCATGTGAGCCAGGATAGGCTGCTCATCAAAACTTTTGACGAATCCCAGAGCATAAAAGAGATAATTAATGCTGGAGGGAGATTTCAGAGTGATATCTTCCATGATGCTCATATTTTATTTGGAGGCAATGTACAGAAGTATAAACCCCAACACAACAATGCTTCCTAGCTACTTCTGAGTATCTGTTTTCTCAGCTGGATGCCTGTCCCCTGAGCCAGATGCCGCCCATGGGTAGTGTCCTGAGGAAGCATTTTTTCAGGGGCTGTCATGTGGTTGGTGGGAGACACAAGGCAGACTGGAGGAAAGCAGCCTGGAGTGGGACTCTGATGACTTCCTTCTTTGCGGTTGCCCGGTCAGAGACGGCTGTCTCACCCAAGAGCTGCCGGCGTCGGACAGCCCTCACGTCCACCGCAACCCGGGGGCCTTTTGGTCTGCCAGGCGGGACCACAACTACGGCGCAGGTAGAAGAAAGAGACGGACCTCTTCAGAGTGCCAACAACAGAGGGTGTTTATTCCTCTGGGCCGGTGCTCCGAAGAGAGCACCCGGACCCAGTGTGCATCAACTTTTAAACCGGGGGTGGTACACAGGGGTGGGTAGAACAGGGACCAATGGAAGGGACAGAGGGAGTGGCTCAAGACACATCAATCAGATGATAACCAATAATATGAACTATGGGAGGGGGAGCTCCTGATTCCATCCAATCACTCCAGGCCTGTCCTAGAAGTTTCTAGGCGGAGGTGAGGCCTGCAAGTGATGGACAGAACCAGGAGTTATATAACAAAATGATTGACATAGAACGAACTTGGGGTAAACAACTTGGGGAGAAACCAAAGAGGGGAGGAGATAGGGGAAAACTGGGATAAACCATTTAACAACATTAATATCATTATAAACTGAATAATCAACCAAGGAACAATCGGGGATCGCTTCGCACACCTCCACACTTCTTGGCCACTTTCAACAGCTTATGGGATGCCTTTGGAAAAGATCTCTGCTTTGCAGCTCTGTTTCCCCTCTTTAACACGAGGATGTTTGTCCTGATATCTATGAAAATATTTTGAGATTACTAAGGGCAAATACTACAGCAGAGACGGATAGTAGCAGTTGCTGTACTTACCAGACTTGGGATCTGCTAAATTGTAAGCCTGATGCTTCACTAAGTCTATAGCATTGAAGTACAGATATTTCTGTTACTTACATATACTCTTCCTACCAGTTTACACACTTCTCTCCCACATTTTCCTTACTTTTACCCAGCTGAATAGAGAAAGTGCATCCGTGCTCAGGATGTTCTGGGTTCTTACTGACTTCAATTAATTAATGCACTTTGTGGCAGCCAGAGAGTAGCCAGAAGTAACTATGCTGCTTCCTGACTGTGTAACATTTTGTTAAGGAAGAGTTAAGCCCTTAAAAGATAAGCAGGTGTAATCAATGTCCTAAACCCAGTTGGTCTCAGCATGTCATAAATACTTGACTCTCTCTTTTGTGGAGGTACAAGTTAAAATAATGTTCATGTCTCTTGTATGGACTTTTTAAATGATTTATTAGAATGTAAAATGGTTTCACTTGGAAGCAGATTTTGGGTTATGTCTCCTGGGAATAGTGGATGACTTGGGTTTGTGAGAAAAGGCTGTTAGGGATTAGGAATGTCTGATGGTCTGCCACTGTGCAACACATGTTAGAGCAGCCTTAAAATTATTTTAAGTGTTACCAGTCATAGCTGGTCTCCTAAGAACCATTCACTGCATGTAAGTAATAGGGTAGATGGTGTTGGCCATTCATCCCTTTAGCCTTTCTTTGTGCTTCTCTGCTGAGACTACAAGGAAGTAAGTGGAGAGAGGTGACTGACAGTTCCATGATTTTTGAGGGTCCACAATGCTGAAGGCCATTATAGATTATGGAGGTCAACAAATGTAATGATATTATGTATTTTCTTTGGAATTATAAATATAAAGGGTCATGAATAAACCCTTTGCTGTATGTCTCTATACAGTAAGGTCTTCTCCAGTTGCATTTTAAGTGCTGTTGCTGTTTAAACTTTACATTAATATATTTTTAATAATAATCTATTAAATGTCATGTATGCCTTTCTATGACATGAAGCAGCCTTTATTGTGAAATAGGATTCTTCTGTACATTAACAAATGTGAATCTAATAATGATGAAAGAGTATCTAAATACCAGAAGAAAACAAGTATATAGTGGGAGCTGTTGATCTATGGAGAGAAAACAAGTAGACACTAGCTCTTAAGTCAGCATATCCAGAGACTTCATAAATTTGTTTTCAATCGAAGTACCTGAGGAGGGCTGTGAATCAACAGCAATGAACCTTTCTGTAACTGACTTCAGAATAAAATAAATTTGGGGCTTTTTTCTTGTCTGACCTTTCTCTTGTTCTTTATGTTGTGTGGGTTTTTTTTTTTTTTTTCTTCTTCTTTTTCCTTGGTTTAGACTTTGAAAGTGTTGAGACTGAAAAGTTTTATTTGTGTCATCTTGCACATTCTGATCTGGATATCCTTTTGGATATACTGGATATAATTATTTTTATTTCGAGGGTTTGCTTGCTTGTTACCTTGCTATTTGTGTACTACTTTTAAAAAGTAAAAAACCAAAAATAATTAAAAAAGAAAACCAGTAAGAAAAATGTTTGACCACAAGGTGGCATTGAAGACACGCAAAATACATAATCCTACATTTGAACAGAAAACAGTTTAAAAGAAAAATCTCCTTCGCCTAAGCTTTAAGAATGTTATTGTTAAAAAAGTTTTCAGTTAGGTTGCATGTTAATGCACCCTGAAAATCCAAAAGAAGTTTGGCTTACTGAAGTAACTTACTGCTTGATAAAAGTCTGCTATTGACTTTTGTGAACTGTGGGCAAGACAGGAAAAGAATGGCTTTGCCTTGGCGTTGTCGAACGCTCAGAGAATAGATGACAGAGGGCTCGGATGGCTCGGATTGAAATGGAAACACCCAAGGCACTGCCCATCCATCATTCCCAGTGCACAATCTACATGGCTAAACAGCCTTTCTTTTGCTCTTCCCGTCCTGTCTCTGAGAGCAAAGGAGGAGCCAACACCTGACCTCTTTGTCCATAGTGAAATCTCTCCGTGCTGTGCTGCCGGCTGCAGCCCCTAAGGGTGTTTGGTTCACTGCTGTCTTTGGGGCACATCACCTATGGCTGTTCCTCTGCCTGCCAAATGTTTATCCAGTTCAGTAACACACATGACATTGCACTCTTTTGCCCCAAAACCTGATTTTGTCTTAAAAATTATTTCCTTTATTATACTTACTAGTTATGACTGTAGCTAAATAATCTAGTTGTGCTCTATAGAAAATAGTAATTAAAGGGATAACTTCTTCCTCAAGTAGTATTACCCTGGGGCTTAGTTTCCTTTCATGTTCTTAAATTGTTCCTTGCTTGCACAGAAACATAGAATTTGAAGAACACCCACAGATATATTAATGTCATTGCTAAAACACTCAGATTTTGTTTCTGGGTTTAGCCCATTGGCAAGGTCACATTCCTGTAAATGTCTTTTGTTAGCTCTTGTGTTTTTCCAATGCATTTTCTCTTGAACATTAGTCAAATATATTATGGAAAGTAGGGGCAATGTATGCAATGAAGGATAGCTTCATTGATTTGTATGTCTGCTTTTCACAATTTTTAATCCATGGATCACTTGATCTACAAAACATCAAAAACTTGCCCAGAAAAAAAATAGTTTAAAACAAGTGATGATATCTTTCACATAGAAACAAAGAAGTAAACAGATAAAATAGTGGGAAATGTAAATTAAAAACCAAATATTCAAGATTTAATGTGATTTTTATTTGGCTGGGTATTAGAATGCTTTGTGACCACCCTCTTTTTTACAAAGATGTAAGTGGTTCTCCTTGTGTAAAGAGGTTAAACAATGCTGTTAGCCAGTATCCTACTGAACGTGTGATCCAACAAGCTTAAAAAACTGACAGCCTGTCCTCTGGGAAGCTGCATCACTGTGTGATAAATTTCTTTGCAAGGGAATTTTTATGCCATGCAGCCCAGATTGACTTGGCATCACATGATGTTCATCAGATCCCACTCTTTTCTAAGCCTGAAATAAGCTGGAAGTTAAACCTACAAATGCTGCAGTGTTTTAAGATGCTCTGTTCTTAAAAGCCAATGGATAATTTGGTGTAGGTTAATCCCATTAAAATTAGAAACAAATTAGCTTGACATTGAGGATGGGAAAATCAATCCTTACTTTACTGAGAGCAAGCCTTTATTTTCACACCAGGAACTGGAAAATGCTTTTCCCTGCCTCCCCAGCTTTTGGTATATGTATTTAAGAATTTTTTTTTTTCTTCTCATTACAGTTCAAGACAAAACCAGTGGAAACCACTGACATGAACTACATTAAATGTGTTTACATGAATCGCATATCCTTCTGAAAAATAATTTTTCTGAATTTATTAAATGAGCTTGTATCGTTTGGGTTTCTTGTTCTTCCAAGGACTCACAGCTGTAGATTTCTTAGATTAGCTCAGTTTGGAATGTTTGTGCAATTTTGATGGCAATTGCAAATACTTAGTTAACTTCTCCTAATTAAATTCTTTGAAAACTGTTGATGAACCCTGAGCAGATGAAATGAAATCAAGGAGATAGAAACATCATAAACATATAGTTAAATACTTGCAGAGACCAACACACGGAAATTGTTATTTTTGTTAAGTTCATGCTGTGAGGCACTTTTTGAGCTATATACTTTTAGATTCATTCATTTATTTATTTATTTATATTTTTTGGGGGGTGTATGTGTGTGTGTATCAGTTAGAGTAAAGGGGCCATATAAATGTTTTAAGTAGCTACCTGGGAGTATTGGGGTGGCTACTGAGAAACTCAGTTTTGTAGTCAGTAGAGCTGCTTCTCCACTGGAATGGCTGCTGGAAATGCCTGAATGTGGATTTACATAGCTGTAGCCTCTTGCATTACCTCTATGTGTATCATTGTGGTGCTCACTCTGTGCTGTGTGGCATATAAAAAATTGCAGCACTGTTGATTTGACTCCCTGAAACTGGACTTTCTATGTGGATTTTCTGCTCTTGCAGAGTTCTCTCATCAGATTTGGCTCTAAGGAAATGCATGAATGTCACCCTGATTTTTCTGCCTTCTGATTGTTTTTTATTTTTACTGGAGTTTTCTCACACTTGTAAGAAAAACAAAGACTGAAATTTTGTAAATACATTCCTTCCAGGGGGAAGGACAAATTGATAGACTGCTAGTCTGACCAGTGGGGCCTGAGGGGTGTCAACCTCGTCCCCCCAGTTGCTAGTCAAAGTCCAAACTCTATTTAAACCCTAAATCTAAAAATGAAGTTTTTCTTTATCTCACTCTCAACCTGATGGGTGAGTGTCCTTCTTTGCGTGTCCTCTTGCGACATATGCCCCTCTAAATGGCATTAATTTCACTCTCTGCCTTCTATGCAGGAAGGATGTCCTATGTGCATGTCCAATTGAGGCTGGAAAGTGACCAAGGGGTTGGTTCTTCCCATCAGGAGGAAATTCAGTGTTGAAATGAGCTCAGGTTCCTTTGTGGAATTAAGGAAATGCCCCCATGTTCCTGGCAGCACCCTTGCAGCAAATGGAATATACAGCTCTATGTTGGGAACTGCAAAAAAAAGAAAAAAAAAAAAAAGAAAAAANCAGAAAAAAAAAGAAAAAAAAAAGAAAAAGAAAAAAAAAAAAAAGACAAAATACTGTGCTTTGGATGAGATACAAAATGTCATATTCTGAAATTTGACCTGAGTTTAAGAAGTATATGTCTTAAAACTTCTCCCTCTTGTGTGTTGCAATTAGTGGTGCAGAAACCTGCTGTCTTCTGGAAGATGGACTGCAGGGAATAAACAGTATTTCTTTTTCTCCACAGTTATAAAAGAAAAATAATTATTTGTAAACAACAAAACAACCACCTTCTTTCCCAGCTGCCAAAAAATAGTGGGTGTAGTTTCTGGGGATTTTTGTCAGAAATCTTAAGCAGTCCTTCAGTTAAAAAAAAGAGGAAGTATTTGGTTGCATTGACACTATTCCATATAAACCTGAAGTAACTCCAAAATTTAAAGCTTTTGGATCAGGTCACTGGTAATCTGAAATTCATCTCTTGTATGGTGGATAAAAAAATCCAGTCATTTGGAAAGAGATTTATGTGGATGAATACAGATAAATTTTTCATATTTGAATGAAGAGGGAAGGATTTTCTTGTAGAGAAAAAAAAACCAGATTAAACCAGGAAAATTCATGTCGACAGTTTCAGAAAAGGAAGGCAATCTGTGATATTTTTAGAGTTGCTTCAAATACAATTTATGTATATGTAAGCTGAAATGTCAAGAAGACAGTGGTACTTGAATTTTAGTGAATTTCTTTGGGAAGTGTGTACTCAAGTACATATTGTCTTCCTTAATCTTACACATTAGGTACACCCCTTTCAGTTCCAAATGTGAAAATTACAAATCTAAAGTGTGGTTCTCTAAGTCTTACATGTAATGGAATATATAAGGTCCAATTAACATTGCAGTTCTGCTGCACTTTATCCTTAGGGTCTGGATACTGTTTCAGATACGGCTTTCCTTAGAATACATAGAAGTTGTGCTGAGGAAAGGTTTTCCCTACTGCCACACTCGCAATATCAGCATCAGTAATGCCAAGAATCAGCACTGGCTGCTGTTATGCTTAGCCGATAACATCCCTTTGGCCATCATGCCTGGATTTCCCCCTGTGAAAGCTGCAGTGCTGAGGGTTGACTAGATGCATGCCTGGATCTAGCCCTGATAAGGAGTTTGACTAGGCTGTAAATTGTGCCTAGGACTGGAAACTTGAAAGGACAGGGGATTTGCAAAGTAAATGTAGCTTTTATGAGATAGCTGGAGCCCAGTCAGGAGGTGGCAACCCTTATCAGTGCCTGTTAAAGCTTCAAAGTGGGACATAAAGGATCTCTGGGTAATGGTTGGCTTGACTAAATCTTTGGATAATAACTCCTGTTATTATCATTGTCCTATTATAATCTTTGTCTGTGACTTTTGTTATACAAAGGACTGATGACTTACCTTGTCCTGTTGTGTACAAAACACATCTCCTTTCAGGTTATCCTCCTTAGTTCATGCTGTTTATTTCCCTCCCAAGGTATGTAGTGAGTGCTTTTTACTTTCCCCTGCAGACAGAAAAATATCTTCAATTAGATATTTATCTAAAGCTGTTATCGGCTTTAGCTGTGTTTGTTACATAATGGAATTCCCATGCAGCAAACCCAAGCAGCCCTGCCCTGCAGCCCCATCTAATAACAGCAAGGAGTGCACATTAAACTCACAGTATGGTCACATTCATTTCACAGTAACTTTTATACATTATCACAGGACAAAAATATAATTTGCAGCCAAAAATGTTATAACTAGGAAAGCAGCATAAAAGGGATAAAGAAAGAACAATTTAGAGCTATCAATTATGAATATTTAATGATAGGAAGGTACTTCTTTTGCACAGCTTATCTTAGCTGGACCCCTTCTTGCCAACAGTAGCATCTAATTATTTTTTTTAAAAAATTAATTCTGGTTTAAACAAGTACTAAGCCTTTTTGTCCAATTTTTAATGTTCCTTCTTATACCCTTGGTACAAGACTTCACGTTGAGAGCCTAAAGCAGGCTTCACCTTTCTTCCTATTGAAAACATTTTCCTTCCTACACCTTGGGAGACAAAGGTAAAGACCAGAATGAAAAGAACATACAACTTCTAAGTGGGAAGTGATGTGTTCTTTTCAAATGCATTTTGCTCAAAACATATACCAAGCCGTTGTTAGTTGTTAGACTAATATAAACTCTTTCTAGTTTTCAGATGTTGTCTGATTGATTTGTATATCTGAAATCTGCAAGGCTGTTGACATCTGCTGCTTTGAGACTGAAACACGCTGAATACTACTAATTGTTCATTGAACTATGGAGCCTCTTATGCAATTAGGCCACGTTTTTTTGATGAGAAAATCAATTTTAAATTAAAGGACTGCACTAGGGAAGGGTGTAACTTGAAGGTTCTACCTAAAGGGAAATTGGAAAACTATACTAGAATTGTAGTGCTTTATCATGCAGCAGATCTGAAGAGCTTTTATTCCTGCCATACACCTTGGTAACTGAAGATGAGCTTTTTGCAGAACATGGTAATTCACTTTAAGAAGTTTAGTTACATTATTTTGGAGTTGGTGTGATTGTTGTGCTGGTAATAAGACAGCATTTGGAGGCTACAGAGTATGCATGAATAACAACAGAAATATACACAGGACAACTGAACAGTGATGCTCGGGGAATCTTATTTAATGCACTCACATGTTATTTAACTGCACAGGTATTTTTTCCTAGTGAAGTAGAAGTTCATTTTTGCCAGCAGAGTAAATGCAATTGGTACAAAGAGCACCTTTTCTGACATCCTGAGGCCATGGTGTTTTCCCCATCTTTATTCTTATGCTGCCAAAGCAGGCAAGCAAGCTCAGACACAGAGCTGCCAACTGGGCTACTACTTTGTAGAAACTACAACAACCTGAGCCAACACGCTTTCCCACCTCTTCCAGCTGATGCTGACTCTCCTTTTCACCCTTTGCTTTGTTTCTATGTGGATATGAGATGTCTCTGCTTCATGTCAGGTGAAGGTGTGAAACTGGGCTAAGTATTAGGTTTGTAAGCTCCTTAGTCAATCCTCCTATGCTCTGTCTGAAGATCTCAAATGATCTTCTTTTCAATTACTATCATTACTTAATCTGGCTTGGCTTGACTTTGTTAACTGATGAGTTCACACTGATACATTAAGACTTTTATATTTAGGTTGAGCTGCTTGAATCTTTGCCTGTAGTGATGGACAGATGGACTGGTGATGGATGGGCGTATCAGTGTCCAATACTCGTAAGATGATCCTTTCACAATGTCAGAGATACTGACCTTTCCAGGAATAGAATATGTGTCACTCATATGTAATCTATTTGATCTTCTGAGAAAAGAAAATATAATGATGATGTGAAAAGGTTGAAATACATCCTTTCAGTCAAAGCACTGGTTGGTTTGAGTCAAAAATAGTTATGTATGTATAAAAAACTTGATACTACATAAATACAGGTATATCTGTGCACATTCAAGTATGAAGTGCTTAGATTATGTGCCCTTTACATTACCCAAGCATGGCAAGCAGTATGTATTAAATAAAGCTTTTTATTCCACCTGTACTTAACAGAGAAAACACTCATCTCCTTGGCAGAAAATAAAGAGGAATTATTTTAATTTGTCTCGTTGATGGCGCTTTCAATTAATTTTGAAAATTTCCTGACATGAAATGAAAATAAAAATGCTGAAAATAATAAACCATGAAATATGAAATATGAAAATAATAAAGACCTTTCAGTTCAATTGCGTTCAGTATCTTGTCCTTTAACTAGTCTGCCAAGGACTTTTTTTAGATATCATTATAATACTAATTTCTACATAGAATTCACATGGTATTATCTTTATCTTTGACATACCTTTTGTATCTAAAACTGTTTTATATGTAATTTCATGCACTACCTCACATAAAAGGAGCTGCAAAGAGATGCTAAAGGTGTTGTCGTGTGAATTCAATATGCTCTCTTTGGTGATACTTTTGTTGCAGACAGATTATTTCTGCACAGTTTGGTCTGGTGAACTACATCAAATGTTGAGTCTTACAGTCAGAATTCAGCAAGTTTTTATGTGCCTGAAATATCATAGTCTTGTTAGTGTAAATAAAATAAATACCACCATCAAATAGGGGCTACCCTTATTGAGGTGTGGAAGGCAATGTACCAAATTCTTACGTACATTCCATCACTGCCTTGTGTTTTTTTTGCTTTACTTTCCCTATATTTGTTTTCCAACAATAAGTTTCTTCCACTCTTTGGTGCACAAAAAGGCAGAAATGGCTTTGTCTGAACAAAAGTACTCTCTCACCCAAAAGTTCCTTTCTGGAACTTTTATCTACTTGAGTCCTTGAGCTGTGCTAACTCAAGTTTGTGGTAACAGACATAAATTACATTTTATTGTGCTGCTCCAGCTGTGTTCTAAGGGGATTAATTTCAAGGCAATATATATGTTTTTGTCTCACTGTTCTCTGTGGCTTCCAGAATGGGAGGGCAGCTTTAATTTGCTCAGATGGGATTGGTAGGGAGGGATAATGACTCAGTTTCTTATTTGTGATCTGTATTTCTTTCCTCCCTAAGGTAGAGCAGTCGACAGCTTGGGTTACACAAGCCTTTTTGTAGAGAAACATTGATGCAGTCTTCCATTTGTGAGTGTTGGCCTCAAACTTGTCAGGATGTAAAACTGATAAAAATGTATGTAAAGTGCTTATTTGTGTGCTGAATCATTTTTCTTTGTTGTCTTTTGAATTTGGGCCCTCTGATGAGTCCCACAGAAAAATGTGGTGGCTCTTCTGGAGGGTTATCTCTAGTACAGGCATAGGGAGCATGGCCTGTAAGGGAGCATTTTCAACACGTGTATGGAGAAGCAGCAGAGGAAGATGAGGAGAGGCCTGATCTCTTGCTTAGCTGAACCAGGACCAAGCAAGACAGGGTGCCTCATTTCAGGGTTGGTGGCTAAGTCTGGGGGTTTTTATAAGTAAACACTAAAGTCGTTTGTGTAATTCATTTAATGTCAAAGAAACCCAGGCATTCACTCAGACAGTTTCAAGCCCAAGTGCATTTAATTTAATGCATGGTTATTTTATTAGTCAAGCAGATAACTTCCAGCAGCTGCATTTAGCAGTTGTTGCCTTGATCAATTCGAACTTCTAGAATGGCAGTTCTGGTTGTTACTGTGCCTAATCCTAATCCTGATTCAAGACTGCAAGTATTTTTGCTCATTGCATTTTGCTGTTTCAGAATATGCCCTGACCTGCAAGAACTGAAATTCCAAGGAAGCATATTGGGGACCATAAAAGCATTAATCTTAGAGCTACATCTTCCTCAATACCTTCACATAAAACAGGATATATGTAGATTGTGATAATTTAATATAGAAAATTATACTCTAGTTTTCACAATTGATTCTTTAGAGGTACATTCTTGCTTATTCATGCACTAGCTCAACACCTCGAATAAACCATAATTGCTATCAATTTAAATACAGACATATTGATGTGCTATAATTCATGGTCTCAGTGCAAAAAAAATTCACAGTGTGTTTGCAGATGGGTGGCAGTGGTGATATTCAGGAAATTAATAGAAAGCATGAGAGAGAAAAGGCTATACAGGAAATTGTGTATCTGTGGACAAGTCCTGAAGAGGGGGTGCATGGGGCTGTCCTGAATGAGTACTGGATGAACATGACTGAATACAAGATGCAGGAAGAGACTGATTTATAAAGAAGTAGAATTGCTATAAACAGCTCAGTTTAGGATCGAGGGAAGACTACTCAGTAGGAAGGTTACAAGGTGGGAAGGATGGGAAACAGGTACAACTACTGAGTACTCAGTTATAGAGTAGGATATCTGTATTTCTAACGTGTCATGAATGTTCCATGGAAAAATGGAAACACACCAAAAACCATAAGATTAGTCAAATTGTTGGAAAATTTATACTTTTTATGATGTGCAACATAGAAAGGCTAGTAAAGTCACTAAAGTGTTAAAACATTTGTCTTATGCCTCCTGTAGAAGAAAGAATATGTTAAAAATGCAACATAAAGGTCTTCTTAAACTGGAAATCGAGAGAGAAAAGAGGGAGTCATGATTCCAGGAAGTGCTTTGAATATCAAAGGCAACCCTGAATATTTCATTTGCTTTGAAAGGACAGTGATCAAGCTTTGAATGTTTCATTTGCATTAAAAAGGGACAAGAATACACGGCTAAGAGAAATCATCAAGGATTGGAGGAAATCAGCCAGCAGATGGAGTAATTTGATGAATTCTGCACCCTTAGCTTCTGCAGGGTTTTTGGGTGACTGTTATTTCTTGAGCTCCTAAGACGAAACCATTTTGCTGTTAAATTTAGATGTGCCTTATTAAGAGTTTTACTATTTGCAATCCAGCCTAGAAGTTTCTAATTTATTGTGTGAACTTTATCTTCAGAAACTATCATTTATTGTGCTTTAAGCTTTCATACTCACATAGTATTATAGGGGAAGTTTGGGTGAAGCTGAGAAATTGGGGATTTATAATCTCTTTGAATGTAAAAAGAATATATATGAAACAGCTTCCTTGGGACAATCTGCACACAAAATAATGTTTTTAAGGAACACGTGTGCTCTTCTGGTGAGCCAGGAGTTGGTTTGCAGCCTATTAAATGCAGAAATTGGTCCAGCGAACAACCATCCTAAAGGCAGCAGACCGTGGAAATATCTTACCACGCAGTGTGCAGAATGAAGCAAGTTCCTGCAAGACTTTTTCATCTGGTATACTTGACCTTAGGATCAACTGGATTATCCTCAAATAAGATTGTTTGAGGGTTTGGCCTGAAACCATGCCTAAGACAGAGAGTCAGTTTGACAGTAGCTTTCAACCTTTTTTGTAGCTCCACCCCTCCCTCTCCCCTTTAATGTGGTCTCTTTGCAACCACAGAACACAAACTTTGTGAAGTCTTTATATCATTTGTGGAGGTCCTCATGGATTCCAAAAATCTGGCATTACTCTGTAGATAGCCATAGAATTTGTGAATCTCCTCTTACCAATCTGGCATTTTTTTTTTGAAAGAAAAATGTTTAGATTAAATTTAGGAAATATGATAGCAGTGAAAATCCCAAGTGGTAACTGGGTCCTAATACAAACAGTCAACCTGCTGGGTAGAATTAGCCATTGTACCTCCCAGTTCTCCTCAAGGACATTTTGGTAAGCAAAACCAGAATTTACAACAGAGTTGTAACAACTAATGAAGTTGAAGAACCTTCATTACAGAAGTTTGGAAGGTACCTGTGAATGGCACAAATTACTGCTCAATTTGTTTGATATATTATGACACAAAGGTTCTTGCCAGAGCCCTTGGCTCATAAACTGAAAAAACCCCCAAACCTCTTATTACTCTAATTAGACACATAAATCAGGTCAAATTTATTCCATTTTGGCAAGAGATGGACAACTCATAAATATAATTGTAATTGTGCTTTGTAGGAATTTGAAGGAATGCTTTGTAGCATTGCTGCTGGGCATTCAAAATAGATAGGGTTGGTTGGGATTTTTTTCCTAACCCTTGAGGGAAAAGGATTCAGTACCCCTTTTACAAATCAGATTAAATTGTTGTATATTAACCCCTCATTAGGGTAAATAATAGATAATTAGATTTCAGAATCTTTTTAATTAAAGAAAGAAAATCTTCGTTACTCTTCCATATTCTGTTGTTTTCTGTAAGTTATATCATGCATGCAACAAATTAAAAAGCTTTTTGCAGATGATGTCTGGTTCTAAAACCCATGAAGACTTGCTTTCAAATTATGAGAATGCCTTGAGAACTGTGTACATAGTATGTGTGCAAATGTCACAGAAAATTTTTTGCTATAGCATAGATGAAATACAATTTTCAGGTTTAGCAAATGACACTGAAATATCTAGGATATTAATGCTAGGAAGTGAAAATAGCTGAATGTGCTGGTTTGGGCTGAGGTAGAATTATTTTTTCCCCACAGTAGCTGGCCTGAGATTCCATTTTGGATTTGTGGTAGGAATAGTGTTGATAATACAGAGATTTTTTTGCTGTTAATGAGTAGCACTTACACAGTGTCAAGGTCTTTTCTGCTCCTCACCCCACCTTTGGATGGGTTTGGGGTGCACAAGGAATCAGGAGGGCACACAACAGGACAACTGACCTCAAGGACACAGCAGACATCCCAGACCAAATTATGTCATCCTTAGCATACAAATTTGGGGGAAGAGAAGGAAGGAGGGATCTGTGCATTGCTCAGCAATAACTGAAGTATATCTGCAATAGAAACCCTGTTTTCAGCACAAATCCAAAATGCAGCTCCATGATAGTTACTGTGAAGAAAATTAACTTCATCCCAGCAAAACCAGCACACAAAATCAATGCCATTATTGCACTAAGCACTGAGAATTGGTTAAATGAAGGTATTTCCTCTCAGACTCTCTGAGAAAAGAAAGATGGAAATTATTATTTTTACCAAGAATAAGTAAGCCTTAGGGAGATTCCTAGCTCTATAGTAATTTCAGAAAATGGAAATACTCCTAAAAATGAGAACCACCTTCTTACCCTTACCCTGACACTACTTGGCGTCTAAAGCTGTAGTGGTGTAATATTTGTATTAAACCAGGCCATGCAATTTCTACTTTCTATCAAAAATGAAATGCCATTGTGCTCTAGTTCCATCATTTATGGTTCTGGACTTTGAATTTTAGATTATCTGCAGTATTCATTGGACCTGTCTGGTAAAGGCCAGCTTAGTGTATCAACATCACTTTAGGCTTCATCCCATGTAGAGAAAATTTCAAGATAAAAATTGAAGAGAAAGGTTCAGAAAAGACTGGCTGCCTCACATGTATATATACACCTCCAAAAATATCTCTGTTAGTAACCGAGGCCTGGATTCCACCTATCTTGAGCTGCCAAGAAGTCTAGCATGTTCTTAAATAAGGTGATATGTTTAGATATATCACATCAGAATGAAGTCCCAAAATATTTATGTCACTGAAGTACCCAAATCCTCTTCTTCCTGAAAGTGATACTGTTTATACAGACTGCCAACCATGCAGTGTTAGTTTCCACTGACACACAAAAGTTCACACAGACAAGTATTATAAAAATTATAAAAATAGACTTATATAGAAAGAATTTTATGTATTTTAAAATTATATATATATGTATTATTTATACACACACATGCACATGCACCAGTAGACCGAAACACACATAAAGTTAAAAAATGTAGCAAGAACTGGGGGAAAACACTTTGCTCACTTAAACTGAAAAAGAGCAACATAGGAGATAAAATGAGCATTTTTTGACTGTTATACGTATTTCATTCAATTTTAACAGAAATAATCTTTTAGTGCCTTGGCCATTTCAGGGGCCTTAAGAAATAGAAGCTGAACCAACTGACTGATATTGAAGGTGTAGGGGAAGAAATATCAGGTAGTTTTTTGTTCAAGTCATGTCTTCCAAATTCAGGTCTGATACCAGTGTGATTCTAATACACTTAGTTGACCTTGATAAATGGTGTCTCTATACAGTGTAGAGCAGGCAGTTAACTAAAGTTTTGGAGATGGTGAGATGTGAAAATGAATTCTGAATGAAAAGCACTTGTTAAAGAATCTTAGTCCTCTCAAATCTGTTAAATGGATTTCGTGGTTGGAGACTTAGACAAACAACTGGAGTTAAATCTATATATTTCTTTTTTGTATTATTTTCCTCTCTTCTTTACTTTGAATATTTTTCTCTATTTCTTTATTTGCCCTATTTTTGTGTGTTTATTTGCCCTGTGTTTGTTTTAGTGTGTGTCATATTAATCAGTGCAGAGAAACTGCTGTGTTCTGTATTCAATATACAGGCATCCAATCACAGAGAGAATATTTTCATCGCTTTTCATGTTTAACATTTTTTTCTTCTGTTGACACAATTTGTTTGTTTTGATTAAAAAACAAAGATAAAAACAGAGGAAAGCTAGAAGTGTTTAATAAATAATTAAGGGGATGTGTTGACAACCCTTTGACAGCCAGAGAAGGAAATACATAAAGAATTTTAAATGAAAATACAACCCCAGCAGGACATGAGCACAATGGTTTTTGAAGTATGCCACACTTTATCCATTACACTTTAAAAAAAGATGGTTCAGTTAATACCCAAAGGATGCTAGAAGTATTTTTTTTGAGTGGAAGTTTCACAACATGCTCGGTTAATTGCATAGGAATTGCATCTTAATCCCATGAAGTTTGCAAGTAATTTTCCTGACACAGCACAGTAGTGGTTTTTAGGAAGAAATACTAAGAAAGCAGAGCACTTTCTGGTGAGTTCTGAGTCTAAGAATTAAAGGTGTCTGAAGAGTCAGAATTTTTAAAACATGAGTTTGCTGTTGCCCCATGTATGCAAGTCTTACTCTCCTGCAAATGTCAATATTTACATTTTATATGTTGAGGATTTAATGAGTTGTTCTTGTGGAGATAAAATTTCCAATTTGTGGACATAGTGACCCTTAGATAGATGGCTGTGGTATGTTCCCCAGGTTTACATGAAGTAGGCAGCAGCCATCCAAAGTCATTTTACCTTCATATCTTTGACCAGAATTTGATTTGAAGGATAGATTTTGAATTCTGAATTTAACACAGACAAAACCTGTCCAAATTTCCTAATTAAATGTGTTCATAACCACATATATCCATTTATTCCAATGTACTTGTTGTATTTTGTCCAAATTAATTATTATTTTTTCTGGTGTTTATCCTTCTAATGTAGAGACCCATCTTTTTCACTCCTCATGTTCATTTTTCTAAGATAAGCAGGTCAAATCTTTATAGTGTTCACTGTAATATTTATTTCTCTAGCCTCCAAATCGTCTCAGCATCCTTCCAGTTTGAGTTCACATTTTTTGAAAAGGAAGATGTCCACCTAGACAAGTTCTCAGTGACATCTGGTAATAGAGCAGTAATTTTCCACATTCCTACAGGAATGCTGACTTAATCTGATATAACCTAGGATCATATCTGTGCTTTCCATGAAGGCATTGCAGCAGTAGGCAAATCATGTCTAAAACTAACCAACAGTTCAAGACTGCAGTGTTCTTCTCCTTCCTTATTAGCATTTCCCTACCAATGAGCTCCCAGGTTATGGCAAAAATACTTTTTATGCCCTGACTGTGGGTCTTCATACCTTTTCCTATATAAATTCCATTTGTTTCCTCGTACCTCATATCTTCCCATGCAAGTTTACAGTCATCCGACTGTATAATTTTAAAAATTATTCTACTCATAGAAAATCTCACCTTGTTGTGGTCATTAATGGTGACTGTTTATTGAGAAACTCCACTACAATGACAACTTCAGAACAACTGACTATTCCTCAGTCTTCAGAAGAACTATTTCATTTTCAGTCAGGTTTTGCCTACCTTCAATTCTTGTAGCCCCAGTCTTTATTTTAACTGATTTCTCATAGGGTGAACACAGGAAAATTTCTTGAAGACGGCTTCATCCATATCTTTTCAGTCTTAAAAATCAGTTTACGTTATTGAAGAAGGGATCTGGCATGATTTACCATCAGCAAATTCAAGCAGGATTTTTATATCACATTTTATTTAGCTTCAAGTCTTAATTTTTAAAGTTACCAGGCCATTAATATTATTGAGTTATTAATTTTTCTTGCCTATATTTAGAAGTTTTATATTTGCTATTGTGCAGCTGTATGGAACAATCCAATTAAACAACCTCTTTGATCTTTGCCTTGGATTTCACAACAACCTTTTAAATATATACATTTTGCAATTGTAATCGTCCCACTCTGCTGGGAATCCAGGAGTGCATTTTCTTTCTGTTATTCAAGTCAAAATGAATACTAGATTCTTCCTTCCAGATCTTATTCTCTGGCTACAGATTGTTCTGTCTGCTATATTCCTATATTCCTATTTCATTTTTCTCTTTGAGTCCATCCACTTTTTGTCCCCACCAGAGATCCACTCTTTCAAATGGAGATGGTTTTGTGAATCCTTTCCATTCAATATTTTTTATTTTAGCAAAGAAACATAGTAAAGACATATAGGCTGTCTCTGATTTTGGACCTATAAAACACCTTGAGTTCTGTATGGTTGTCATTACTGCTCATCTACAGGATTATCTGGTCTTCATCCCAGTGTGGTCCATGGAGATCAAACAGCTTGGATCCTGTGCTCCTTACTCTCTGGATTTTGTCCAAAATCAAGGTCAAACTAACTTGCCTTAGGATTCACTCCAAAACTATATTTTTTGCATTGAATTTTTGACTAATGTTTAATTGTTGTAGATTTTAGAGGTTAAGGGTTTTTTTCCTCTTACAAGGAGTTAAATGGGACCAGAAAAGAAAAGATTCTGAGGCTCTCTTTACTAGCTGGATACTAGTTTTTGGAATGCTGCTATTCAAAAATTTACTTAACAGATTGTAGAAATGCAAGAGAAACCATGAAAATGACTGTGGATTCTATTTGAACAGACTTCCAATTAAATATTATTATGAAAACATTTTCTCCTCATTTTTCATCAGTAACTTTCAGTCTCATGCCATCTGATGGCTGCTGAAATCTTTAGTTCTCAGGCCATTTCAGGGGTCTCTTCCCAATATACTTTCTTTTAAACTTCTTTGCCCACTTCAAGATCAAGAAATGTTCCTCTATCCCAGATTACTGTGTTATAGTAGCTCATACATGCCCTTTCACATGCTCTCAATCTTCCAGGAATACCATTGCTCTCTGTTTTTTTGTCTCATTGGACTGCTGTACAAACAGAAATTCAGACCTCTTCATAAATATGTGGAGTTTGTTCCATTATATATAACCTGTTCTTGGAGGTAGGTGTTATAACAGACACTGCAGGTGAAGTCCAAAAATCAGATTACATGACTCTTGTGGGTAGACTTCAGCTGTGCATACCTCAGTCACCTGCTGCATATTGTTTTGCTGTCTTTGTACATTTCTGGGAACAGAACTGGAATTAAACCAGGTTTTTATGGCCAATGGAGCCTTCTTTTATTCACGGTGGAACCCTGTGGGCACAGTAATATTATTGACCCTTACTGTAACAGAATTAGGCCCATGGCATTCAGCTTTCCTGTCTGCTGTGCTTCTCCCTGAGAAATTAATTTAATAAGAGTGGGACACTAACAGACAATTACTGCAGTGAACATTTGACAATAGTGTGGAAACTTTAATGCAGTGGACTTCTTTCCTCCCACAGTTAAAAATCTGCTTTTCATTTTACTTTTCCTCCTGCAATGTAACATCCTGTCTTTGACATGTTCATAGATCAAAGGTATTTTCTCCCCTGACTGGAGACATAATTTGCTCATGTACTGTTTCAAAACTGACTGAACTCAGTTGTACCATGGTAGCCATGGTCAGTCTCTGTGCACTATATCTGGGCTGTCTTCTCAAAAATTTGACTTCCAAGTACTCAGCTAGTTCCTGTGTTTGACTCTGCAGGTTCAAAAGTCCCCACGGTGCTGGGAAAATAAAGAAAACTGCCTGCCATGGCAAGAAAAAGGTTGTTGAACAAATTTCTCTGGTGGCCATTTCAGGTATGTAGCCTTTAGAAATCAACAGCAAGAGCATTCAAGATCTCAGCCTTAATGTCATTAGAAATCCACTTCATAATACTGTCAAACACCTTGTAGTTTTTTGGGGGCAGGAATTTTAAATGTTTCTAGTTGAACAGGAATCAAACTTCTTATCTAAGTTGTGGATAAATAAAAGATATGTTATATAAAATAATAAACAATGCCTTTGACAAGCATGTGACAGATAGAAACTGATAGATGAAATTGAATCTCGAGCTAGGTTCTAAAAATAAATGAATATCCTTCTAATTATCATTAGAAATGATTAGAAAGACATAAACAAATGGCAAACAGGGAAAACAGAAGGGGGGAAGTACTAAAGAAAGAAAGAGAAGAGAAAAACTCACAAAGTAGTTAATTATAAGTAGGATGCCAAAGGATATCTGAAAAGAGGATGAGAGTTTAATTATAGTTGCATAAAACTAGGCTGCTACTAAGGGCAATTAGAGAACATAGAGGTCGTAATGGGAATGTGTCATGTGATCTGTTTACAGAGATATATGCAAATTTGAATCTTGTTGGTCAGAGAAAAGAGTAAAACAGTTTCTTTATATCAAGGAAAATTTGCATTCTTTGGGAAAATTTTCCAGTATCTTGGACTAGATGGTCTGCAGGAAGCATGGACGGTAAGTAAGAAAAAAATCTGTAGAGAATCTATAGGCCCAATAAAATCGTAGTAAATAATAGCATAAAATTGTTTTAGCATTTTATATCCTTCAACTTTCATGCATGAAATTAATGCTAGAAAACACGTTGTAGTGTTTTTAAAAGGTAGAGGATTATTACATTGGAATTTGTTGAGAAAATTTAAATTGAAACAATAAGATCCACAAATATGCCCAGTTATGGCAGAAACAGAAGTTATGAAGCCTGGTGAGTGACAATCTAAAGTGCACTGTGATCTTACCATGGGTGTACCAAAATAGCACTGCTTCATGTGAAATCAAGGTCTGGCAGTCTGTGAGACTTTTAGAAATGAAGGACCTTTAAAATACTGAGCAAGGGAATAGCTGTGTCAGCACATGAGTAACACACTCATGGAGTTCCATTTCTCTTAAGATTTCACCTGATATCAAATAACCTTTTTTGGTCTGTGTGACAGATAACTTGATTTCTGTACAGGGACGGAAATCCCTGAAATCTTTTGCTCATGCTGTTTTGTGCACAAAAATATTCAGGGTGAAGGTTAAGTTGGGCACATGAATTGTGTGGCACGATCATGAGATCACCAAGTCCTGTTCACTCATGAAATACTTTAGAAGAAATGTCCTTGAATTGAAGTGTGCTCTTGCAAGATCAAAACAAGTGTTGTTTTTCATCTTATCTTTTAAAATTAAACCCTCATAATTCAAGTGGATTGAGATCAGTCTTGTGCTACTCTATTGCTAAAAACATAAAGGTAAGTGGAGGTAATTCTAATGTCAATTCAAGGGGTTGCCTACCTCTTTTCAGCTTTCAGTTTCAAGTCAACTTCCATTAGTATTCAATAAATACACCCACATGCAGGGAGACGTGAGCTATGACATCTAGTGCTTCCAAGCTGCAAAGTCAGATGCTGGAATGGAATTCAAGAGCCTCTTAAGGTCCTTAATTTGCTTCCATAGGAAATGAGGGCTGTCACGTCCCTTAGGTTTATAACACACCATATGTGGGAGTTGTTGAAAACAGCTGGTAAAAAAACACTAGAGAAACAGCTACAGATGAGATTTTCTTCTGTGTTAGGTCTTTGAAACAGCCGTTCAGAAAGAGAACATGTTTCCAAGGTTCCCATACCTGAAATGGATAGGTGGGTACAGAAAATCAGATCACTTTTTTCTTTGAAACAGACACTGGATTTGCGTTTATATTCACCCCATTCAGAAAATGCTCTAGATTTGTTCAGCATATTTCACAGTACCTCTGTAATACATAGCCATATTCATATAATATCCTACTTTCCTGCTATTGGGGGAACTTTTATTTTAGATTAGAAGGGTGAAGCAAATAAATCTTCAGAGTAAGAAATGCATTTCCAGCTCTCTACAGTGTAGCTAACAAAGTATAATAATAGCTAATGAAGAATCTAGCTTCAAGAATATAGTAATAATTGCCTAATTGCATATACAACAGGTGGAAATTAAATAAGTAGATAAATGAAGCCTGAAATAAACAACTCTATAGGGAACACAATTAATATAACAGATGATAGATGTAGAGAAGAGTTGTTCACAGCCTGAACACAAAAAACCTTCTGCAGAGAAAATGTGTTTTATACCTCTCTCCTAAGGTAGGCAAAAAGATCTGGGCGTAGCTATGTCTCCAGTTTCAGAGGAATGCTTTGAAGTGCTGCTTGTAAAGTTGAAATGATATTGAACAGCTATCTATCAAGGAGTGCTGAGCTCCATTAAATATTGTATGTGGCAGTAAACTGAGTAGAAAATGAAAGGAAGAATCAGCACATTAACAGTTGGTTAAACGGGCTGGTTGTGTGGTGATTAATCAAAGCAATAACATAATAAAACAATCAAAAATCGAAGAAAGGCTGTGAGAAGAAGAACAAGTTTTTCAGTGGCACATTATTATAAAGGACATTGGAGTGAAGAACCCTGCAGGATCTGGGAACCAATGACAAAAAGGCAGAAGAAGTAGGTGGATACAGGCCTCCAGAGTCTGTATTCAGCAGATACTCGTTTTTCACACAGGTGCAGCTCAGAGGCATAAATGGGAGGTAAGGGCTTTTCACGGGAAAGTCTATTTTCATAACTTCACTCACAGAGTGCAGCAACCGGAGCTTCTGTGATCTCCTTCAATTTGTTTCCGTACTTCTTTCATAATGTCCATTTCTTTGGTGGCTCAGTTTCTTCTTCATGTGTTCATAATTATTCATTCCTTCCATTTTCCTTGTTATAGCACACATATTTCTAAGAAGACAAAGTTTTAAATGTAAAAGCTCTATGTGATATCTCTTCCAAGGAACTCTGTATGTTACAGCTGGTTTTAACATGACAAGTGAATATTTTTTGCAATGTATATTAGCATTATCCCACTTCCCTTTTATCCAGTTTATAGCCATTTTGCTTTTAGTAAAGAGGGTCAGAATTTGAGAAATTGTGCAGTGTAGAATTTTATTGCCGAGTACTTCCACTTTAGCAGTTGTTTCTACAAAGGCAGATTGTATTAAAGATTGAAACTGCAGCCTCACTGGACTTGGCATATTTAGGAAGAAGGTGATACTTTCTAAATTCAGACTTCTTTTTTATGTGTATTGAAAGCAGAAACTCGTTTAGAGGCACATGTTGATAATCTTGAGAAAGACTATATGCCTTTTGTTAATACTACTGGTAGTGTTGAAGGTAATTGTTGGGAGGCCTCCATTTGACTGACCTTGAGCAGGTTATCAGTCAATGTCTCACTCAAAGTGATAAAATAAGTAGGATCAAGAAAGATGTTCATTTTACAACTTGAAAATTATTTTACTCACTTCCTGAATAAATCCTGTATTTTGCTTAAACACCCACAGTGGAAATAGGGACATAATCCACACAATTAGTAAATTCTTCAGATGTTATCATTAGAGTAGCTATTAATTTTATCTGGATGCTTCAAATAAATTGTTCCATCTCTAAATATGCTTCTTTTAAATGCTGTTATTAACAACGTATATTAATTTAAGGGAAGGCTTTTTCTACCGTAAAAAGCTAAGACAGAATATTAGAAATGTCCATGCTCTGTGGAAAAGCTAAGGATATATGCAAAATCAAAACCATGGTTTGTCTTAATGGGGCTTCCACAAAGACCACTGATCTGTACTTTAACATTACATTCTGTGAGAAGCTAATATCTTTTTCAAAACTTTTTAAGGTTTCATTTTTATTCACATGATCAAATCTATAGATTAAATTACGTGGAGTGAACAATCTGCCATGAAAGGCCAACTGATTTCAGTACTTCATAGTTTCCTTTAGATGAAAACGGAGAAAAGCTTTGATTCTATCAATCACTAGAAAACTCTATGAGATCAGGACAGGTGGATGTTACTCTAACTCAGTAGCTCATACATGACATATAGGTGTGTTACCTTATCTAACTATAGGGAGATTGTCTCTGAACCTTTGGAAACAGCTAAACAGTGGGAAGTGGTACCACTCATTAAAACAAACTGAAAAAATACCCTTTAGATGTCCTGTTTTAGTAGGTTTGGTTGTTCAGCCAAAGATGAGCAACTCAGCAGTTGTGCTCTGTTCTCTCAGATGCATTTGAAGCAGTGTTCCTCTCATAATTGATTTTCACATTTAACTCTGCTTTTTCCGAGTTCTTGCTCTCTACTGTGGATTTGTTATGCAGCATTCAAGCAGGTAAAACCAAAGGACCTTGAGGCAAGGTGACAAGAGGACACATAGCACCATTCCAAACACACAAGCTACTGGCCTCATGGAAAACCCTTCTAAGTTCCTAGGGAGCAACATGCTGCACAGGTCATCTTTTGCTATCTTATTGCACATACCTCTAGGAAAACTCCTTCCCCATAAACAGATAAGAATCTGGGAAGAAAGTTAAAGAAAATCTATATAAATTTGTTACTTGACTCATCTCCCATTTAAGCTAAGATGATTTCAAGTGGCAGAAGGGCTTGTTCTAAAAGGTTCTCTCCTAGGGTTAAAATTTTTACATTTCTGAATTTACTATGTCACCTATATACAATAATTCTTTTTATGTATTTGAACAGGTTTTCCCACAGAATATACATAATCTTCAAAAAGCTGAAAAGTCAACTTGACACCCCTCTTCGCTTGTCTGAAACATGGTGCATCATCTCTATATTTTTCTGCACTGTATGATATCTTGGCAAACTTTCCAATGCTCTAAAATAATAAAGATAATCTGTATTTTTCCTGCTTAAGATCCCAGTTCTGAGATTGTTCATGTTCTATTTTGGAAGATTAGCAGGATACCAGCCTGTTATAATTTATTCAAAGAGGGAGAATGGTCAATCAAATATTTTTTACATTTTTTTCCTGGCTTTCAGAGGCATAATGATAATTCTACAAAATTTTCTTCTCGCTCAGCTCTAAGCAGTATATACCAAAATCAGTAAATCATTATCTGTCTAGAAAACAAATAGGAAAGGCTTAGAACTGATGGATTCAAAGTATCTCTGAAGGCATTCTTTTTGAGAGACTAAGGGTTTGCACAGCCACTGCTTTCATTGGACTTGTTTTCTAAGGAGTATGGTTTTAAAACCTACAGAGGTGGTATTTTTCATTGAGCTTTGAATCCCCATGGGCCGTGTTAGCCTTTTGCTATGCTCTGTGATGTTGGATACAGAGGTGATGCAGGACTCAAATTCTTTGTCATGGGCTAAACCTTAGATCTCATCAGCAAAACATACTGGTGGGAAATACATAGAGGTTGGGAATGCTGTAAAATAGCTGCAACCCAGATAACACATATTATCTGCTTTGCAGACAATGAATTTTAAAAAGATCTATTGAAGAATGAGAGGCATTCTTTAAAAGGAAAATAATTAGCAGGCTTTTATTTCTCAGCCAACATTTAGAAGCTTGAAAACATGTTCTAGGATTAAAATATCAGCATCATTACAAAAGAACCATGTGGCATTTCTGTTAAATTCATTGCATCCCCCTTTTTCCTATTGTAAACTCTCTGTTTTTTCATAGCTGATAGATATGAATCATTTATCTCTAAAACAACTTTGAAAATTAGCTTTATTTTTGCAATATTTTGCTCCAGGAAGAAAATGCAGGTAATAATCTTATACAACATCTTTTAAAACTCTCTAACATTAAAATCTATACTGAAAATTCAAAGTTTCCATTTTTTACCTGGAAGATTTTCTCCACAAATAGAGCAAAGTACAACACTAAAATGACATGTTTGCGTGGAGATAGAACTGAAAATGCCCAGTGGAGTCTCTCTAGTCACAGATACTGGTTTAGCAAAGCCATAGCTCTTAAAGTGTGCATTCTAATAGGAGATACTCTTGGAATCAAGCTTGTATCTGCCTTTGAATTTTGTAATATAAAGGTCCAACTCAATTAAAACTGTTAAGGGCAAGCTTGTGAGGCAAGCAAATCACCAGGAATTTCTAGCAAGCAGTGGGTTTGCTAGTTTAGCATCTTTTGTAGCATGTATATTTGTTTTACTGAAAAGATGGTAACACAAGGCATTGAACCCAGCACATGATAAACTGAAGATTTTCTCCTCAGCAGTTAGGTTCCCAGTTTCCAGTAAAATTTGATAGGTTTTTGGAGTCTCATTTCCTTAGAAAAATCACAGTTTTCTGACACCATGGATACAGGTTACAACATGGTGTTATATACATGGAACACACTGGAGAAATTCTAAGGTAAATAAAGTACATCCATGCAACAGATTGAAATTGCCCTTTGCCCAAAATAACCACTGTGAGTTAGTCTCAGAATTTGTGAAGGAAATCACTGATTACCATCCCAGTCCATCCCAGACAGACCAAATTAGTCTGGCTATATCCCTGCATGCAAGTGTTGCAACGTAGCAGGAGTGGACCAGCAGGGCAAAACAACTGGAGTGAGGAGCTCACATCTGGATGTGCAGAGTGTGAGGGTTTTGCTGCTCTTGTACTGGGTCCTGTGCACTGGACCCCACTAACAGCCCAAGTCACTGATGTGACCCAGAACCACTCTCAAATGTGACACAGGGAGCAGCAAATGAAACTGGTTGGGAGATCCTGTTCAAAAGCACTTTGCTGATCTGAACTGAAAGGCCAATGTAGATATATCCTAGAAATCATTTGTGGGATGTGCCCTCTGACAAGACTGCACCTTTGAAATGCTTTTTGCCTCTGCTATGGTGCTCTGCATACATAAGCAGCAGTGGACCTGCTTCAGGTTCCTTGTGGAACATAGCATGAAAAAATCTAACTAAACAGTGCATTCTGAGTGCAATATCTCAGAAACATTCCTGATTTCTCTGAAATGCTGCAATTCCCCAAGTTTCTCTCAGCTCACTTAGATAAAATTACATTGTATGACAGTACTATGCTGAGTGTGCTTGCCTGAAGCGAGTTGATTAAAAGGTTCCTGTTTCCTGGAATTACTAATGCCTTGAAATTTGTCTCTATATCCTTGTCTCTGCCAGTAGTATTTCATGTATGCTATGCGCTGGTTGGATCCTGCCAAGGAGTTGAGCAGAAATCCTATTTCTGTGATGCAGTAGCAAGATGCTTGCAGTACTTTAAATTGCTGTAGATGAAAGAGGTGATTTACACCTTGAGCATCATCAAAGATGATTTCAGCATCTTTTATTTCTTGTCACTAGCAGCATAACTATTTCTGTTATTCAAGTGAAAATAAGCACTGAATTAATGAAGTCCTGGAATTTTTAACCTACAAACTGGCTCTGCCTTTTGACCAATGGAAGTGTCAGATCAGACCAGCAGAATCCATTCAGAATTTTTGTTTTCTTATCCTTGCAATGTAAATGTTAAATATTTGATACAAATCTCCTATTTATTTCGCTAGTCTCACATTCATTTTAACTGAGGTGAAAAACCTGCATATTTTATCTTGTGGCTGTATGTCTCCTTGGTTCAGAAAAAGGTATTTGGTGGGCATAGTGGGGTTTTTATTTAAGATGAATGGCAAGGACCTAAAGGTCTACCAATTTCAAATTGGAATAGGAAGTGGTATTTCTACTTAAAAAAAAAAAGTTTTCTTTCCTAAAAACTGAAAAATTAGGATATTGATTGAATTTTCCAGAAATTTGCATATAATGAATATTATGTGAATTATGAAACGTGATTTTATGGAGAAATTGAGCGATAATGATTTTTCCATTATATAAGATTGTCTCAGAAAAAAACTTTCCAAGGGAATTTTTTTTTCTTTACATTTGCATGAGTCTGAAATTTAAGTACTGTTAATATGAGGTCTCTACAGATTAACCTAGTTTTACTGGATACAGAGTCATCTGAGTGACATCAGCAAATGATTTATTTTAATTTAGAATCCAAAATTCCATTTTAGGAATTTCTTTTATAAACCAAAAGAGTTAAGTCCTATGTCAGTGGAAGACATGGAGTATTACCACACCAGTTTACCTGAAATTCTGCTTATTAAGGGCAGAATTTATCCTCTTATGATGTGAGTCTATAATATATATGGGAAGAAAAATATTAAATTAGACATAGGTAGATACAGAAATACTGATTTAGAGAAGTGTTTTTTGGTAGAAGTTTAATGAAAATGAAAAAATAATTTAACCCCAAACCAAATGCTGATGTATAGTGCGCTGAAGTGCTTCAAATGTCAGCCCCCCATCTTGAACAATTCTTGAAAAATATAGGAGTGTATTTGAGACTATTTGATTTTCTTCTCTTCCCATGACTGATAAAAGCTGAAGCAGTAAATTAATTTCTCTTTTTTTTAAAATTGGAGCAATAAAAATATTACTTCATGAGACAGCTTTTAAAGGAAGAATTATAATACAGAAGAAGGAAGTGCTTTAGTTAAGAGAAATTTAATGTCATCATAAATGTGCTAAACTGATGACCTGCTGCTCTCATATGTGGTGGCTTTGTTTTCCCAAGAAGGATCTTTTAAATCATTTATTATCTGTTTGAAGAAGTTAATGAATTCTATGAAAAGGGGAAAAGTTTGTTCTTTCCTTTTTTTTCTTTCTGTAAGGATGTTTACTGTCTGGCACAATGATTATTCAATTTTCAGAGATGTTCACCACCTTCTGCTGCTGATTAAATTCCTGTTTGGTTTCCCTGCCAAATCTGCTGGATTAAATTAACAAGCTCTGTCTGCTTTAGTGATAATGACCTGCACTGACCTTCAGTTTGTACAAAATAATAATCTTTTCAGTGATTTATTGATTCAGTGCTCTTTATCTTCTTTTAAAGTAATATGCAATGGAAATGTTTGCCTTTACCTTGACTGAATTTGCAGACATGCTCTGCTTATTTCATTATGCTAGAGACTTTGGCCCTTTATATGTAATATTTTTGTACTCTTTGCTATTATTAACACTTTGTTTTCTTCAGAAGTTTCACTGGAGCTTGATTAAGGAAAAAGCTTCATGTGATCCTTCAATCTATATTAGGGCTCAGTCTTTGAAATCATCCACATCAAATGACCAATTTAAGAAGTTTAAGCGCTTTCTATTTTTTCTAAAATAAATTTAATTTTTGTTTAATTAATTTCTAAATTAATTTTGATTTGTTGTGAAACAGGCAGTGGGGAAACTGTAGAGAAATTACATTAGGAGCAAATGTGAAAAGGATCTAAATGATAGTGAGTGTAAGAATCTTTAATTGTACTTCCATTACTATTCCAGTGTCTCCACTAAGTGGAGAAATTACTTTTGAAGTCTGGAGAAATGGAAGTGCAAACTTTCCTCTCCTTTTTGCAGGATAGATTTCTACTGGGTGGTTTTTCAGTCCTTGCATTGTATGTGCAGGCTGTGAATGCTGCCTTGGCTTATGAAATCTGATGGCCATTGCTAAGGCATAATACTCGTGATCTGCTGTGGAAAATAGTGCTCAAAGGGCACAGATAACTCCAGATAGCATCTGTGGAATGGGAAAGGTTGTTCACAGAATCACAGAATTACAGCTTTGAAGCCAAGAATCCAGGTGTTTCAAATAGCTCTGGTGGGTCATAAATTGACCAATGGAAATATTGCATAAGGAGTCAAAAGCTGTGGATACTGGAAAACTGCCACTCGGCAGAAGAACTAAACATTATTTCATATTTTTCTGTTTATTTTCATTTTTCTCTTCTGTTGGATTTGCCAGGGTGAAGATAGTTTTATTTTATAGCATTGGTTGTCACTTCACTTTTGAAAACACAGTTAATAGTGAAGTCTTTGTAGATCCAAATCCCATCACCCTTCAGGTGAATGTTGTTTTCCCCATTAGACAGGTGGGAAAACTTTTTAAAGAAGATTCCCTTTATGCATAGCTTTAGAATGGATATTTTTCTTTTGTTGTCAAAAAGATATTTTTAAAAATCTGCTTTGTTGACACCACTGCAATATTAAACCATTTCTAAGCTATTTCAGTAAATCAGTTCTTTGGCTTATCCCAGTTGCAGAGCTTCAGCAAATCCTTTTTATGTGAAATGTAACGGAAAAATGGTTGCAATACATTTCAAGCAAAAGACAAGATGAGCACTTACAGACATCTTAAGTGACCAATTGATTTGTTGATGACACTGATGAAGGGCAGTGTCCCTTAGGAAAGAGAGATGAGGTAACCACGTAATACTCTGATACCGGTGTTTTTGTGTTGTTGTTGTCTGTGCACATGGATAAAAACCAGAATGGCCATCTAAACCATACTTTAGAGCCTGTATTGATTGCTGGTTCTCAAACCAGCCCTGTTATGAATTGGCCATTTATCACTTCAGAGGAAATGAATATCCCCAGATTTTGAGCTACAACTTCTGTAACAACGGCCTTTTCAGATAAAAAATCAACTTGCAAGATGAAAGCAAAAATAAGAACTATATTTTCTAGTGTTAGGTATGTGAAAGGATCAGGACAGTATACACAGGTCGTGGTGTTTGCTGCATGCATATTGTCTGTTGTGACACATGGGCTACACTCAAAAAGTCCTCCTGCAAAGCCGTTTAGTTGTCTTACTCTGCAACACCCAGGAGGGTGATAGCTGTCACTGCACTCTCTAGGACACATTCCTGTGCATTAGAGCAGTAATAAAAATCCCTACTGTGCTCAAATAAAATTTCAGTGAGGTCCAAAGGCTGTAGCTTTGGTCTGAGCTTCAAATTCCGTTTTAAAATTGTTGCCTTTGCCTTCATTCTGTAGCCTTCCACACTCTGCTTTTCTTGTTTTCTCTAAGTTTTATGTAAAAGGCTTAAGTTTGCTTTGAGAGCACATACATTTTACAACCATATTTTACTGATGATAACTTTTACTTTGAAGAGGGTCTCACTTTCCTGCTGTGCATTTAGCAGCTGAAACTGGCTAGTATTATCTGCTTTACACAAGAAAATAAAAGATAGAGATTTCTCAAATCAATTGTCTGAAGCTTAACTATATATTGAGTTTTCTAGTTAAATGTCCTGTTTTCAACAGCTATATTCTACCTCACCTCTATTTCTTCGAGGTTTGGAGAAAAAGCCTGAGTAAGCAGTGCTTTTAGAAACCATTCCTGCTGGGCTTCTAAATTAATTCTTGATATTTTGCTAAATGGTTTGATTGTCAGGTGTTTTGTTCTTGTAAACATTTCTGCTAACTTTGGTGGGAACAACTAGCTGGTTTGGCACTGCCACCTTAAACTCCATTCTTAATGTGATTTGGCATTCCTTGTATGTCTTCCCTGTAAGTATTTCTATATTTTGATCTCAGTCATCCAGTTGCTGGTTTACTATTGTTTCGCAGTCTCTACAGGCAAGAGACATTAGATAATTTTGGATTATGAACCATGTATCAACGTATCAAACTGGGCAAACAAAGGTCTTATTCCATATGAAATCTTTTGAAATTACTGTGAAGGTTCTTTAAAATGTAAAAAAATACTTTCAAATTGTAATATAGGTCTATGAAGGTATCTGGTCCTTATGCCATTAGCCAGTCAAAAAACTAACTTACCATAGTTACAGATCTCTGATCTCTTGTATAGGTTGTGTGGGAAAACAGGTTCCTCCATGGAGAGTACCAGATCTTGGATGAAATATTTTGAGAGGTCTCAGTGAGATGGGATGGATCAGAACAATGCATCTATATGTACACTGGAAGGAATCCTGCTGCATTAGATATATAGAAGTAAGTAACAGGAAAAGGTTGTTAATAATAGGTATTGTCTTGAGAGTATTCTTCTGTATAATTTTTTGTTGCTCTCAGAAATCAACTCTTTCCTTATTTTAAAATATCATTTTCTGTCTGTAAGAAAATAAAAATCATGATAGGCATCCTTTCACCTGAGAGAAAATTGCACTTTTAGTGGGTAGGGGCTGTTCCACATTATGTTAGTGATGAATTGCAGTTTCATGTATGAAAGATTCATTGGCCTTAACTTTGTGTCTCCCTATCAGCAGGCAGAGGATAGACTACCTCTGTCAGAAATGTGTGATATAAGTGACAGGTTGCCAAATACATGATCTTGGGAAGAATTTGCTTTCTCCTGCTGTGAATCATGAATGCCTGAACTGCATTTTTTGTACAAACTGCAAGTGACTGTAAGGGTATGCATGCTGTGTAGAAGTAGGCATACAACACAGGTAGCTAAACAAGGACCCAGAGCTTCTTAGGTGTGGTTTTAAAATGAATCACAAGATCTTCTTATCACTGCATGGCTCTGGGAGGAGCTGCCTTTTGAGGTTCACCCTGAGCCAAGAGGATTTCTGGCTTGCTCTCACTGCAAAAGATAGGGGACCAAAGTAGAAATGAGACAAACCATCCTTAACCAGGTCATGGAGAAAAGTCACTAAGGGTGAACTTGATTTTTGCAGCTGAAAGTAGGTAGGAAAAGACTCTTATAATGTGTGCTTCACTGTTAAGGTACAGTTGGTGTGGAACTGCTGTGTCTAAAGATGAAACAGCATCTTTTAACGCACTAATGAATCTCCTGTTTTCAGATAAGTGCTTTTTGCCCTTAGTTTGGTGACAGTGCTGGTACTTCCATATGCATGCTGTTTCAAATTTAGCTTTTCCTTTTCCTCTCTATAAACTGCTCACTTGACCAGATCATAAGTTTGGAGTGCCTGTTGAATCCTGAACTTCAGCTTTGTTTGAAATGTAGCTTCATTATTCCAACTGCAGAAAAGCTTTTTACTTTTTTTTTGCAGCCATAATAAGTTACAAAAGGATGATAATCACATAGATAAATAAAATTATCTTTATTTCATGAAAGGAAGTTAAATGCAACTATGTACTTTTATGCTGTTTTTTAAAATATTGTTACAACTCCTGGTTTCTTAGCATGTTAACTTTGCTTTGCATCTATCTTGGAGCATAAAATAACAATAAATCCTAGATGAACAGGCTAGCTAAGGACACCCATATATATTTTTCAACAATATGATGACAAAGTTAATCTGATATTAGATCTTTGAGGACAGAAAAGTGTGGTCACTGAAAAAAAGCATGTTCAGAATATATTGAATATCTGTAGGTTAGAAACATTGTTTAGAACCTGAAACTGCTGTGAATAACTCCAAAGATCTAATTGATGAAGTATGGAACAAAGCACATGACTATTGAGCTACAAGTTGGTCTAAAAACCCTATTTAGCTTTTTCTAATCCAAACAATGATATGAAAGCAGTTGACCACGGAGTAAATAATAGTTTATAGTTTTTCTTTGTTTTCTGAAGCAAAGTGAAAGTACATTTCAATGCTGCAGTGAGTAGTACAGAGAGCAAGGTGACCAGCACCTTGGATGAACGCAGTGAACGCTAGCCAGCTATGAAGATGCAGCATATAAAGTTATTATGGTAAAATTAAGTGCTCCAATTAAAAAAGAAATTCAGCTTATGACTAACAGCTGCCCAAACAAATGCTTCTCTTAAAAGAGATAGAAATAATGCTGACCTACATCTCTGAAGAGCTTAGATTACAGCTTGTTAGCCAAATGGCCGCTTTTTTTTGAAACCTGGCATACATATTTTACACTGTTAACACATTTCATATAAGCACCTAAACCCAATTTGATCTGGTCTGTGATATAATTAATGATTTATCTGGAAGTCAAAGGAAAAATTAGCTTGCTTTTGTTTATACCTTGACTGATGTAAGACCTCATTTTGACAATGTAACATCATTAACACATTTTTAAAACAAAGGAAGAAACATATTCTTGAGTTCACACAATAGCAATAAGAAATAACTGCATTTTTATAGTTCATACAGCATGGAACATGCTCTCAGAGGAAAATCAGAGATATAATTTATCTTCAGAGGTGAAATGAATGGGGAAAAAACAAATCTCAGTTTTTCATTCTTATTTCTGTCATCAGGATTGACTGTTGCCTGTTTATCACTGGAGTTGCTCTTCCTCCTCTACCTTTGGGGATCTCATGGAGAAGGCAAAGGGAGCCATACACGAGGCATGCTGCATGTCCACCAGCTGCTCAGTGGTCCTTGAGGCAATGGGAAAACAAACAAAACAGAACTGTGGTATTTTCTAAATGCTTTCTAAAAGTAATCTTTCAAAAGGATGGATTATAGATATGTGGCAAGCCTGGGTAGATTAGAATGTACAGTTCTGGTTGCTTGCACGACAGTGGTACTTTCTCAGCTTTGATAAGCAAGGTAGACCTGAAGATTATTCTGAGCCCACCTCCTGTTACTGTCCATCTCATAGTTAAGCTCTCACTACCACCTGTCCATCCTGGTCAGATTGACCTCACTGCTGCTTTTCTATGAACTTGATGCCTTCTGGAATTTCAGAAACTGTTTCAAATTAACTTTGTTTTGGTGGTCACAAGTCTGGAGTTCTGCCAGCAGTGATCCCTCTACGTTCTGCTTCTCCTTCATAATCCTTCTAAATCACTTTCTGTCTTTGTCAAGGAGTAAGTAGACTGCATGCTAAATTGGAAGGAGGGCCTGTTTTGGGTGCCAAAGGTGTCAATGTTGATGGTATTAAGTGGGTCATGTTTTCTCAGCAGAGTTGACAACTAACCTTAAGATTGACCCTAAATATTATCATGAACACCCTGCTTCTCCTTCCAAAGAGATTTCTTTTTGTTTCTTCCAGTACAGCCCAAGTGCTTATACTTTTTCTGTGGAAGATGTGTGCTGGAAGGACCTTCTGTTTGACTTGCACAGTTAATATTATGTATGTTGAATGCTCTGAGAAGCATTGGAGGCAAAAGATTGGGCTAAGAAAGGGAAATGAGTTTAAGTTAAAAGTTCAATAGAGATGCAATTGTAAAACTCCTTTTCTCCTACTGGTATCTGAGCTTTCTTGGCTTCTGTTAAAGGAGGGCATTGATCACGGAGAAATGAAATGTGAGTTTGCATCTTTGTACTGGCTGAATTAAAAGTCTTTTGTCTAATTTTGGACACATGCTTTTAGGTATTACTTGTTCTCTCCAGTCAAATAATCCTCATCTTTTGTTTTTTTGAACTGCCTTGTCTAGAGTAAGTTGCTATCACAGTGAAGAATCTTCTCAAGTGTGGATGATTACCCAGTATCTAATTGAAATCCATAGTTTGTAGATGTGTGCTATGTTATAAGATGAATATTTCTCTTAATTTTTTTTTTTAAATTTTAAGATATTCCTACTTAGAGTAAAATGTTAGGGGCCAAATCTTCAGATAGAGAAAAGCAATGTCTTTCTTATATGCCAGTGGAAACTATTTTGATTTCCAGCTACTGAACCTCTCACCCAAAATATTGATTTAATATTTTTTTCCTAATGGGAACAAAGTCTGAATAGCTTTTATATTCTTTTTGCTTGCTCTGTTACTTCTCCTTCTGCATATAAAAAAATAATTTTATTTTATTAACAAATCCTGTTCAGATTTTTTACACCATATAATAAAATCCCTTCAGATTGTTTATGGAAGTTCACTCATTTATTTATGCAAAATGGCTGCATTCTTCACTTTTGTCTCATTTTGCATGGTGTTAAAATTAAATATTTTATTCATTGGTTGCAGTTGTGCCCACTATGCATATTACGTCATCATGATGGAATAAGATTGATGTCCTGTCTTCTAATTACCTGCCTATACAAGCTACCTTTGTCAACGCTGGTTCATTTTTCTTTTTCTTTGCCAAGAGGCAAGAAGGAAATCAAATAAGCGTGTATAATACTGCTTCAATATTAAGTTTATAACATGAAATCTGAGAAGCACTAGAAAAATAGTGGGAGACAGCTGGGCAAAGTCCAGGCCACTCTTGGAAGGTTTCACACTGGAATCAGTTGGGTTTTTTGTCAGTGTTCCCTGTAGGATTGGAAGGGTAAATATTATCAACGAAAAAAATATATTCAACTTGAAAAAGAGTCTGCAGGTGATGTTGCACTTGGAAAGTAACATTGTGAAACTGCCTCTCTTTCTATTTTAGTGCAGAGAGATTTTTTTTAATTTTTTTTTGGAGTTATTCAAAGACTGTTTCTTAATAGACTGTACAAACATATACATATATATAAAAAGCATATATATATAATATCCCACTTCTTTAGTACATGGTCATGTTGTATCACATATTTTCCATCTCAGAGTACTAAAAATATACTTCTTGATTTTCTATTAGCTTTTTGGAGCAATGAGTTTTTTCATTTTGTACATTGGTTAGCACAGGGCCTCATGCTGACTCATGAATACAGCAAGAATTAGGCTTTCTGCTCCCTGATTCTTGTTACTATGTAGTCATGTCATTTTTCAGTGTGTTCAATAAAGGTCCTCCTCTCCTCTGAGAAAATGTTAATGTTAAAAGCTTTCCCAACAGTCCTAGGTCTTCACTCCTGACTGCTCAAGAGTGTCTGAGCGACAGTGTAAGACACGGAGTCTTATTCCTTATTTAACTCCTATAAGGCCACATATAAATGTATGTGTAGGTGCAGAATTGAAAGAAATGCTGAAAGTCACAGATTACTATGTAACCTCAGGGCTTAAGTAGAGCATAGATCCATTATGGCTTTCCTTGAACATAAAGTTGGCGTGTGACTAGCAGGATTGAAAATGTGGCTATGCTGGAGACTATTAATATTAGCAGAGTCATTTGCAAAATACTCAGTTTGAAAAGATCTTTTAGGATGACTCTTTGTGTGCTTTGAAAGGAACACATGCAAACACAATTGGCTGAATCAGGTTTTGACGTGACTTGTTTCAAAATGTTCCTAAGAAAAACTTCAAGCTAAAATTCAATTATTAACCAAAGATTAAAGAGTTTTATAAGAAAATAAAATGTTGAGCTTTGTTTTGGGAGGTTTTTGTTCATTCATTAATTTCTTTCTTTTTAAAACGGATTCTAATGGTTCTAGAAGGCCTGCAAAAAAACCCCAAAACAAAACGGGAAGTTAGCTACAAATAGGGTTAATAACAATAAATAACCAAATGACTCTGGTTTAGTTGTCATTCTTCATATCATGACCATTTATAACCTAGTGGGCTTTCCACCTCAAATTCTGATGAGATAATGACATTTAGTCACTCAGCAAAGCAGAAGAACTTATATATTCTATAAGAAATTATTGAATTCTAAACCAGCAATGGTGGCCATATGTTCTTTTTGCTTGTTACATACTACCTGTAAAGCATATTTGTCTCTTGCTAAATTATGTGAGCAGTCACATTTGAATTTTTTATTTAATTGAACTTCTATTTCCCCTCCTTCCCCCAGCATTTGCTTTGGGCAGGCTAGAACCAAATTCTGTTGAAATGAACAGAAATGTTCTCCAACATTCTATGGCGTTAGGTTCATAAAATTTTAATCAACTGGCTACAACTGCCAATCTTGGTTTTTTTTAAGCTCTTCTTTCCCAACATTCCCCATGTTTTGTTTCAAAATGTAACCATGTTCATTATATCCTGGCTCCTGGTCTTCAGATAAAGCATGATAAACAAACTATATCCCTTGTACATGTACAATATCACACGGAAAACATTCCACCTCTTCAAATTTCACCTTCTGTTTAATAGGTCCTAATATCTGACTTCAAACTTGTGCTTGAACATGGGTGCTGTTGGAGAATTATTACATTTTCAGCTCTTGAAAGAGACACAGAATTTGATTTCAGCTATTTTAAGTAGTTCTCTGGACCAGAAAATTTGATTGTCCACAAAATGAAACTTTTATTAACTGCTTGATTTTCGCAGTGTGAGAAATTATTTCTTTTATTTTGTCCAACTAAACTTACCTTTCATGATGTTCAACACCTGTCACCTTCATTCATTTTTGTACTTAGAAGCTCAATTTTGTAAGATGTTCAAAACAAATAGAGAAGAAGCAAATTCCTTTTTTAGGCATAGTAGGGGCACAATCACCTCAAATATGATTTTCCACTTTTAAGTGACACTTTGGCTTAAATTAATTCTCAATTTTTGTGCTAATAAATAAACTCAATTTTGATATTAATTTTAAAATTTGAATTTAATTTTATTTAATGTTTGGCCAAGACAAAAGATTCTTTTTTATCTAGTGATAGAGATTAGTATAATGAAGTTGATGCTACGAGGGGTTAAAACTCTGAAATGGATCATTGTAGAAACATTAGGCAACATAATATAAGGTAGAGGTCATTAACAGCCTGAATTGCCTCAAAGCTCATGCTTGTTTTCCTTTTCCAGACTTTTAATATTTAAAGTGGATAGGTGGTGACAACATTTCAGTGTTTGTTACAGGAAAGTGTTCTTAAATTTATAAATTTAGGAACATGTTGTCTGACCCTTGCCATTTCAGATGTAAGGTGTGTTATAAAAGAAGGGCACTGTCAGATAGGTAAGAAAGTAATGTCACTATTAATTTATTGCATGGATAAAATCCCACACAAAGTTGGAACTGCAGGTCTGATACTGTGTTTGGTTTCCAGTGGTCCATGAACATTCACGGCATGTTGGACATTGGAATAAGTCATAAGTGCTGCAGTTATAACACCTTCAGTACAAATTCAGAGCACGAAGGGGGAAGACACCTCATAATGAATGTAAAATTAACTTAAACAATGGTCTCTTAGATTTAAGCCTGAACCTGGCTGGATAAAAGCAGATTTTCTTGAATATGAGAGAATAGCCGGAGTTTTGAATAAGATGATAATTTTAAAAAAGAATGTCAGCAATGAAAATGTAAATACATATTCATGCTAAGTTATTTTTTTAAGATTTTATTGCCTGTATCAGTGAATGTATTGCTTTTATATGTATTTTTACAGTGAAGTATATTTTGTTAAATAAGTTCTATCATTTACTTCCATAAAATTACCTCTATTATCTTTTAATTAAGTGAAAAAATGCTTTTAATTATTTTTTATTGTTATTTATCACAAATACAGAAAAACAGAAAGACAAGTGTTATGCTGGTGTCCAGGCTATGGCATCTGCTATTCCATGTCTTTTGTGTCATTGACAAAAGGTAAAGATTCTGTGTGCTAGTCTGAATAGAAGCTCTTCAAAGGAATAACCCATCACAATGGTCACCATAGTCAATGGTGTTGACAATTCTAGTATTATCTGGAGACAATGTGAGATGAGTACAATGGAAACTTCCTGCAGTGGAGAAAATATTAGTGATTTTTTTCATCTACAAAGATAATGCACGCTGCCCTGAGGTGGTAAGGACTGGATAAACTAGTAAATATAACCAGGGGACATATTCCTGGCAGAGCATTTCAATACCAGTAAGATGTATAGCTTTTTCCTTTTTTCCCCCCACTGTTGATGTAATAATATACCTCAATAAAGTAAGCTCAGAAAGTTTCTCAGAAAGAAAATGGTGTGGCCAAAGAAAGTCCTTCAAAATCTTCAATGTTTTTCTTTGCATTTTAAAAGACGATATAAAGACCAACAGTAAGAGAAGAATCACTTGGTTTTGTCGCAGGTGCCTTCAGTTTAATTGGCCTTTGGAAGACTGATGCACATCTCTTCAAAGCTGGAGCACAAGATTTTGCTGACTTAGGCCCTCTGTGGGGGACCCTTCATGGTCAATTCTGCATCTTCCACTGCTGCTACAGCCTGTGCAGTCTGGTGTTAGAGAGAGACTGTGAGGGAAAGACATGGCAAGTGGAAAATAGAGGAAGCAATGAGAAAAAAAGAGGAGATCAAGTCTGGGTTCCTTACCAGGGAGTGAGCAGAGGAGGGAAGTTGTCCTGGGTTGTAGTGTGGGATGTACACAAAGTATTTATTCTATCGCCATCTTCATGAACTGTTGAAACTAAATGGGGCAGCGCTCTAGTGTAGGACTGTCTTCTGCTAATGGCCTATCAAACCCTTGCCCATGACTCACAGGTAACTCCCTCCAGGAATTATCTCTGTTTAATGGGCCATCAAGGACCCACTTCACACTCATCATCCCATTGTGAGATGCTCCACCCAGGGGGAGGAGCCAAGCATTCTCACCTGGATATAATCAGGGATTTGGAACAGTGCAAGGAGCCCTTACCTACTGGATTCCCAGAGGACCAGAGCTACCAGCTACCTTTCTACAGGATCACTGCTTCAGGAAGAGCACCTCACCTGGACTGCTTCCATCATCCTGCTCAGGTTGTATTCTGACTCTGTCAGTGGTCCTTTGTGTTATTGCATTTATTTTATTTTATTTTTACCTTTTCACCTTTCTTCTTATTAAATTATATCTCTGACTTGGAGCCTCTCACTTGTTTTGCTTTCAAACCACAACAGAAGTTCATCACCAATTCTTTAATACAGGTCTTAGCAGGAATGTAATTCCTATTTGTGATAATTTCAGGCTTTCACATATGTATTTGTTCTTTCACACACTTTTGGATAATACTGTTTTGCAAAGGCACTAAAACCCTTGTTAAAAGGATTTATTTTCTGTCCTCGTTTTCATTCCTTTCCTTCTGCCCTCTTTTTAAATTACTAGACAGTGTGGTTAAAAACTCTGGTGTCTTTTAGAAAATGATGCAGTAATCAGAAAGCTGTTGGAAATCATTCAAGTGAGTCACAAATACCTGTCATCAGAAAAAAAAAGGTATATAGTGAGTTGTAATCAGATGTATTTTTTCTATTGTCTATCTGCAATTCTTGTAAGATTTCTACAAAAATGAAAACTTATGTAGAAGTCTGGATGGTATGCAGAAAAAAATAGATAGAAGCAACTCCTTTTTTTTGTAGGAACATCATGTTCTAGTGGATAAATACAAGAAAGAGCTATATTAAGAAATAATTCAGCAAAAGAAATAGGAATAATGAAAGAATTTGAGAAAATCTGGTGAGAATTTATAAATAGAAGAAACAAAGATGTCAGAATATTAATTGCAAATGGTCCATTTTAAGGAAAATATAAACAAAAACATACTCCAACCCCCCATCCTAAACACCAAAAACCAGAAAGAAAGGTTCAAGTGGCTGCTATATGAAATGAATGAGCAATGGAGATTGTCACATGTAAATGAGGAGGTTTATAAAGGAAACAAGGATGCTTGAATGGTAAGTTACTGCTATTATTTCAGGCATTAGATAAACAATGCATTAAATTTTAGTTTTCTAATAATTTATTTCCTAGCATTTTAAAGTCTCAGAAATATTAAAAAACTGAGACAATTTACCACTGATTATATAGTATACTCTGAACAGCTGATGCTGAAGTAGGTCATATTTTCACATCACATGCTCTCCCATTTGGCCGACTGCTTTCTGGATACTCCCTCATTGGATATTTCTCTTTCTGCAACAGGAAACCGGACGCAGTGTGCATGCAGAGTGTTTAAGTGAATATGCTAAATCATTGTATTGACATGCTGTTAGTTCCACTCACCAGACCTTGCTTCTGGTCATGTAGAACACTATCAGTTTGAGAAATGCTCAGAAAGTCTGACAAAACACTTAGGACACAATACACACTGGGGACTCTGTGATGGAGCACAGGGAAAACTCAGTCTGCTGGGAACCCAGGAGTGACTCTCCATCCCAATCTTTACTCTTTGTTGTGTACAAAAAGATCACAGTGAAAGATACTACAGCCTTACTGTGACCCTCTGCATCCTAGGAAAGGTACCAAACAATACACACTTGCTACACAAAAAGTCAGGCCCCAGCTTTGTTCTGGAAGTAATACTTCTAGAGATGACCACCAAACCTGACTTAGAGTCAGTCTCAACCCTGAGGGCTGGAGCAGCTTCTGGAAGAGTATAGCAGGAGCTTCCTCAAGGATGTATTTTATAAGTATTAAAAACAGTGGATTTGAGTACAAAACATAGGCTGGTTGCTTTTTGTTCCATGAAATTTCTTCCTTGTATTTTAATTGTGTGGTGAAGTCTGCACTTTCTACATATGTGGGCATTGTTCTGAATCCCACAGGGGCTTAAAAGGGATTTATAGACCTTGCAGCTCAGGATGGTCAGTTCTGAATGACCAGGAAAGCAGAACTGTCTATATATTTGTGCCAAACCAAACAGAGAGCTCCAGCTGAACTCAAGGGTATGTTGATGCTGAACAAGGATCTCCTTTCTCATAAATTTTGGGGTTAAAGATTAGTCATCTTTGTAAGTCCTGTGTTAGCTGCATAATTCTCAAGTTTTAGCAGGCTTTTGGTTGATCTAAGAAGCAATCATTACTTGAAGGCAACAGGACTTCTTTGACATATTGCTATCACCATGTATGCAAAGCAAATGAACAAAAACTCTGAACAAAAGTATTACATGCCCAAAGAAAGAAGGCAGTCCATTATGGTGTTTCAGTTATTCTTAAAAGGAGAAATGTTTGTTCCAATATCAAGCCCCAATTTCTTATGTTGCAATTCAAGCTTTTTTTGTCTCAACTTTAATATACATAGTTTCATATATGTATATTCATATAGATGATTGCATATTAAAAAATCCTGTTATATTAAAAAATGTCATTGTTCCAGTTCTTTGCTAGACCAAACTGTTGTGGTTTTCCTCAATCTACCGTCATAGATCATATTCTCTACAGTTTTATCAACCCACCTGAACATTATCTCATCTAGAAGTCAGTTCTCTGGTTTGTATACTAGAACATTTAAATTTATTCTAGATATTAGGAAAGCCTTATTAAAGTCCAAATATATTACAGCTGTGACTTTTCCCTTATCCAGTTATTCCATCAATCAAAGAAAGAAATTACGTCAACTTGACATGACTTGTTCCTGACAGGCCCATGTTTTCTCTTTTTTATTACCGTCTTAGTGCTTTGTGCCTTAGAAAAGAATTTTTAGTAAATTGCCCCAGAATCTTTCAAGGAAGAACAGTTCAAGGACTGGTTTGTACCCTCCCAAGCAGAGATATTTTCCCCTTTTTGAAAGAGTGACATTGTGATTGCCCTCTATTTCTCTTCAGGGAATTCTACTCTTCTTCATCAACTCTCCAAGGTAAGTGCTATGATTCAGAGATTACAGAGGTTGCTTTGTTAAGGATACTCAATCGAAAGTCATTGAACTAAGCTAAATTGAAAATCTCTATCTTTTTCATTGTCCTCACCCACATTCAGAAAGACATGCCTATCTCCTTAAAAATTTTAATTTAATTAAGTATTGGATCATAGTTAACATCTTTTTGAAAATTGAAAGAATGCATTGGATGCAATGGCCTTCCTTGAGTCATTCATTATTTAATCTCCTTCATACTTCTTTTTACTTCTTTAATGTGTCATATATTTGTAGAATCTTTTACTATTGTTTGTTGTCCCCTGTTAATTGCAACTCAATAGCTTTGTTGAATTCAACATATCTGAACAATTGTTTTATATCCTTAAGATATATGCCCTTGTTTTCAGTCTGTGTGCAGATCCTTTTTCCTTTTTCAGATTGCTAAACTGCTACTAATGGAGTCAAAATGCCTTCTACTAGAATTCTTGTCTTTGAGGTAGTTTCAGTTGTGTCATTGTCATAATGTTTCCAGTGACCACCAGGTCTCCCACTTTTTAAAAAAACCCAAATTATCCATGCAAAAGACCTCACAATAAATAATTTCTGCTGATGTCTGTTTTCTCAAAGTGCTGTCAGTATTTTACAGCTCTTTTCTTTTCTGTGTTTCCAATGTCTCCTTAACCCAAATGATTTTCTGTCTCTGGCAGAATAATTTTAAAATAGCTACTGTCCTAATAATTTCCCTTCCGTGCCCAGTACATGCAGCAAGTATTTTGAGCCCTACAATATAATTGTTCCAAAATACATAAAGGAAAGTCATGTCCCCAGTCACCAATAGTCTGGCTCCCTTGGGCCGTCTCTAAACAACCATATCCAACAGCATCTCTTTGTTTTAGAAGTGGAGATATTGCCTTAAAAATCTCTTTTTTCTATCCCAGAAGCCATTGAAACTGTCATTCACTGTATGTGATTTTCCCAAAGTTCAGAAAGTGCTCTTGATAAATAAACCTTCTACTGCTGCATCTCAGGTGCTTCTCAACCCTCCTTAGGTGCTTCCTTGTATAATTACTATATTCCACTAGGAATCTGTGACACCAATTATACAAATTAGGTAAACCTTTGAGTTATTTCTGTTTGTTCCTCATGTCCTGACCGTGTACCTAGAAGGTATTTCAGATTTTCCATTGCTTGTGATATTATTCTTTTACTTGTCTCATAGTTTCTCATTTCTTCATCTCACTTTCTAGATGAAGGCTGGTTTCCTCTAAGAAGGAAAAATGGCCAAAGACAGCTCTTCCCTTTTGTTCCCAAAATTTTGGAAGCCAAGCATGTGTTTTCACTGAGATGCTGTCTTATTGGCACTGCAGATTGCATATCCATTCGCTCTCCTGTCCTTCATGTTACAAACAGGCTAACTACATTTTGAGGTTATCAGTCACTACCCCAGGTGACAGTGACATTGCCCTGGGAGTAGTGGTAGAAAAGTAGGAACTGTGCCAATGGACTAAAGTGTATTTGCCAGCTTGCAGTCTGATGAAGTACAAAACATTTAGCTGCTACATTTGATATTCCTCCTTTGGAATAGAGTAAGAAGAGTTACCCTAGGCCTCATATTAGAGCTGAAGTGACCACATCTAAAAGAAAAAATGACAGCCTATCATAAGCCATGATTTCTTTCTTATCTAAAATCAAAGCAGAAAAATCAGTTTTCTCCAGATGCCTATGTTTGAGAAAGATTTGGGGTGGCTTTGAGGTGGACCTTCTTCTGCTATGAAGGAAAAGCATAACATCAACAGAAGTATTTGCAATGATCTGGGTGAATATCTCATTTCTGTCTTTAAAAGAAGAGATAGCCTGTGTGGGTAAACCAGAGTAGTGCAATTTTGCTGTTAAAAAGAAGTTCGTTCAGTGACTGTCTAGAGAAATCAAATAGTTAGGTATTTCAGCAGCCTGAGTTACAGCTTCTCTTGGGAAGCATGATGCTGAAATATAGAGCTCTTCATTCCAAGGTCAGTGACTCAGATCTGCCCCTAGGTGAAAGAAAAGAAAAGAAAAAAAAAAAAAAAAAAAAAAAAAAAAAAAAAAAAAAAAAAAACAAAAAAAAAAAAAAGAAAAAAAAAAATGGGGGGGGGGGGGTGAAGTCCCAAACCTTTGCCTGATGGCTTTTTGATGATACATGTGAGGAAAACCAGTGGATTACAATCAAACAGAGAAGTGCCCACACTTGCAAAACTACTGTCAGAGCCACTGGTGCCTCAGCAAAATGGCCAAGGACAAAAGAGTCATGGAAAATCTACTTACTGCAAATTCCTGGCAGCTGCTAAAGCCAGTGATGATGGACATATACCTATCCCATCACTGTACTGAACTTTTGTGGGGAGCAGTGGTGGGCAGTGAAGGACTCCAACCTGTAACTTCTCTAAGATAAAAAGAATCCATATCAATGGAAGCAATGTGTGCTAGACGTCTCACTCAGGATTAGTAATTTTTATCAGAGGTATCTGAAGCCCTCCCACCCACTCTGAACTGAAAGGTAGAAGTGTTTGACAGATTAAAGCAGTTCTGAAATATTTTCTGGCAGAAACTTTCTGCTGATGGGCTGTGCCACAATAACTTGTTTTCTTGTAGTGCCATCCAATGTATTAAGAAGAGAAGTGGGATTCAGCCAAGTCTGCTGTGTCTGAGGATTCATCCTCAGAACTACATATAGAGCAGCACTCCAGGGGGTTTTAGCTTTGAGGGAGGAATAAAGTTAACAGGGTATCCATGGATCACCCACTGAATTCAGTGAACTTCTAAAATATACTCCTGTACTATGCTTCAGTTTGCACTGTGGAGCAGCCTCAGAGAATGATTCCTTTTGTGTGGAACTTCACTGGAAGATGCACTCCAGGAGTTCACCAGTGGTGAGTTGGCAGTCAGTCAGTGACAGGAGAACACAGATAATTTGATGCAGAAAACCCCCCATACAATATGAGCAGGGAGGATGCCAGGTCCTTACCAGCTATTTCACTTTACAGAGCCACTTCTGGTCTGTATGGCTTACTAATATGGATGTAGCTTAGATAGACTAAGGGATTTTGGCATTCTATAGACATGTGAGTTATATTTTGCACTTAGGATCAAAAATTGCATGCAATATATGCCTAAAAATGAGATAGAAAAGTAAAATTTTTGTTGCACTTAGTTCAGTGGTCTTGATTACTCTGTCATCTATATCAAAGTAAAGAAAAAAACCTGGTGTATTTAATACTTAGCAATTGTCAACAGTATGTCAGGATAAAATATAACTTTAAGCATAAAGTATAGCCAGCCTCATTCTTAAGCTGATATAGGGAGTTCTTGAAATGACCTTGGAGGCTGAGAATGAAGAACAGATGTAGTCAAAATTGCTTTTTGCCTTCTAAAGTCAGTGGGCTGGATTTGACCACCAGTGTATCACTGAACGTCACAAGCTTTCACACCAAATATAGTCATTTTTTTGGTGGCTGTGGAAAGCATTTCTATAAATTTGTAAGACTGAAATATTAGTGGCTCTTTTCCTAATCTTGGCAAACTCACGTTTTTAATTTTCTCCATCAAACATATTTGCATTATTTGTAGCTGACCTGTTAATTATGGAAATAATTCAAGGATTAGATAAAAACTACAGTACAAGACATAAAGAACTTTAGGGTTTTTTTCCTTTTCTGTAATACTGTGACAGTCATGTTTTATTTCATGCAAAGAAAATAACATCAGGAGGATACTAATCATCAGTTTGCTACAGCTGGAAACAGCACAGCTGGCAGATGAGTATTTTAATGTATTTCTAGATTAAGGAAGGCAGTTTAAAGAAAATGTCTTGCAAAAATTCAATCTGCCATAGGTTTAAAATAAAGTCCTCATCTGTGCCACAGTAGAGTGAATAGCTACCTTATGTTTTATCATATTGTAGTGGATTATTTTCCTAATGAAACTTGTGTCCCCCTTAAGCATTCTTCAGATATTTTTTATTCACTTTGGTCTATAATATGCAATGATTGACTGCAAGAATGGATTTTCCTTTAGTAAGGCTCTATCAGGACACTTAACAAATAAAACTCAAACTGAAAGCAATCTATACAGGCAAGGAAAACAAAATTCTGTAATTAATTTCAACAAGCTATTTTATTTTCATCAAATTGGATCCTTTGCAAGATTAATAAGGGTTTTGGAAAGGGAGAAAAATAGAAGTTTGGCTCTTGTTTATATTTGTTTTAATACCTCTTTTTCTCTTCCAATCCTAAAATAATAACTCCACATAGTACACTTTACCTGGAGTAATACAGTTGGAGCTTAAGAGGCTACAAATCGATATTCAACACTTCATTTGTGGCCAGAGATTCCTCTACTTTCAAGAAGCCCAGATTGAGGAAGAACTAGATTTTAATTACTCCAGAGAATAAGCTAGAATACAGTGTATTAAACATGTGTAAGAAATGGCATCTAAGCTGCAGAACAGGAAAAAATGTGTAAGGAATGTGCAGAGTACCTATTTTTAGTCATGTGTAGCCCTGGTTTATGCCTGAGATGTTTTGGTTTTCTGAAATTCCTTTCCCAGGGAATTTTCTGTAAACAAACCATCTCAGACACAAACCAGGGCTACAGTCATGTGTACCTACTGTCCGAGGTTTGGAACAGACAAGATATTTGTTCATGCCTTCTTTCACAGAGGAGTGAAAGGATCCCAGGCTTGAAGTTTGGAGCAGGAGGAGGGGTCTCAGACCACTTCACTTCTTTGAGTTGATATGGAGGCAGTACTGACTTCCTGCATACTCTTCCATAAATTGTCCTGGTTGTCCATGCACCTTCAGGTAAGTCTGACTTCTCTTAGGAGAGTATCCCACACGGTAATATATCACAGGAATCTGATTTTCCCTCCTCTGTGCTCTGCAAGGGTGTCAATCTATTAATTGCAGTCCATCATGACTCATTTTACTGTACTAACAAGTGTCTGTATATGAGGTCCTTCAAATAAGCTAAATATAACAGCAGAAAGACATCACCACAGCTCTGACTAACATTTTCCCTTGATTTTTTCCTTGTGTGCCTCTCTGGGAGAAAGGACACAGCAAAGGGCATTCACCTTTCCCTTGGCAGTAATAAACTTCTATAGCCCAAAGAGTTTGTCATTTTTTGTGCTCTCTTGCACCAGCTGATCTATTTAAACCCTATTATCTATTTGCCTGGATTTTTTTCCTTTCTGATAAGAAGATGGCATACTCTCTCTCCCTAAGTGGTGGCTGCTTTCCCTGCCTTTCCCCCATCCCCTACCCCCTATCCTTACAGAGCCTGTATTTGGGCTCCTTTCAGTTGTGGCTCTGCTAAATGATTTATGGGGAGCTTTCCTCCTGCATTAGTCTCAGTCTCATCCCTTTCTTCAGTGAAGACAATCTAGCATTCTCTCTCTTCATTCCAAAAGGAATATTATCAGTCTCAGTCAAGGACATTATTTGGGGCTAATCCTAAAAAACATATACTAAAAATCTCCTTCTGATTACCTTATCCTAGATTTGAATATGTTTTTTTTTTAAACCAAGTACATCTAGTTTACAAGACTGGATATGGCTTGTGATATCAAAAGTTTGGATGGGTGCATTTTGGGGATAATATACTAAGGCTGAATGACCCATTAAAGCCCACTGGAAAATCCCCAGGTAAATTAGGCCATACTGATCAGCCACAGACTTTTTATCTCATTTTGTGTCTTCTCCTTTTAAAGATAATCTTTCAAAGTTGAAGAACTTAATAGTCATCAAAGTGTTACCATCAGAATAAGTAAAACCATGCATAGTTATTTCAGAGTGATCTGACAGTTTTTTAACCTAACCTCTCACCTTTTCTCCCCTCCAGTCATGACACAAGGTTAGCAGCTGAATGCCCAAGTGCTCTTCATTTGTTTAAATTCTATATAGGAAGAGAAGGAGATTTGCTCATTAGTCAAATCTGCAGATGACAGGCGGTTATTTAGAATAGTCAAAAACATATAGTATGTGCAAGTTGTAGAACTTTTGTGTTCAAGGCCAAAAAATGCTGAATTATATACACTGTAGGGGAATAGGACACCAGCTGCAGTAGGGGAGCAGAGACCTGCTGGCTCTGATCAGTCCAGCCACTCTGACCCCTCCATTTTGGTGGACAGGTCTGTACTGCCCTTGGCACAGCTGCAGAGGAGCATTTCTGAAATCTTAGTGAGACACCTTTAACTCAACCTCACTGTACCTAACTACTGTTCTTGTGAGAGGGGGCTGCATAACAGGTACACAGAGAGGGATCTGCATAACTTTGGGGGTAGTCTAAAGAGAAAAGGTGCTCACAGTTCCTCTGCTGATAAAAGTAAACTAGAAAGTAAGGTGGATAAAGCAGAAAATAGAAATTAATATATAGTATTGTTCTCACATAAACTACTGCATAGGGCCTTGTTATCATATCTAAGGAAGAATATTGTTAAATTAAAGAGCAATCAGAAAAAGGTCATAGTGTGATTAGATGTTTGAAAATCTCTCTAATTATGATGATTAAATGATGGGGAATGTCTATTTTAGGCAGACCTGTGCAGGGTTAAGGAGAGAAAATGAAAAAACTAACAATTTAGAGATGACAGATAATGAAATTCTGCTCTCCTTACCTCATAAAGAAAGGGAACAAAGAAAAACTTTTCTGAAATATCACAAATTTAAAGCTTGCAAAGGAAATACTTTTTCAAGCTTGGTGGAATTAAGCTACGAGACTTATGAAGACTTATGTATCGCATAAGATAAAGAGGATTTATTTTAGACCAATTTTGATACAATGGAAAGGAGTTATGTGGCTGTTTTGGTTATTATTATGTATAGAAATGCAAAATGTAGAAAGATATCTCTTAGGAACATGTATAAGGAGAAGAAGGAGATAGAAATGATAAGAGTAGAAAGACATCCCTGCTTGTGTATTTAGCCAGGAGACTTGATTATTGCAATTTCTGTGTCCGTTACTCAAAGGCATAGTCACAGTCTTGATTCATCCGGGGTGGGGGGGGCGGGGGCAGCAAGGAAACCACAGAGTTCAATGGGTTAATATAGGTTCCTGTTTAGGTGGGAATGCCCAGTTCCTCCCCTGGAAGGAAGGAATTTTCCACTGTCTCCTGTAGGGCTGTGGATCTGTTGTGGTGGGTGCACCCACTGTGCTCCCGGGCTGTTCCCTCGGATACAGAGCAGAGCGCCCAAAGGGTTCTGGTTTCTCATCAACCATGAACCCCTGAGCCTCCCACAGGCTGGGGGTGCAGCTCTGCCTTTAGGGGCTGGGAGAACTGAGGAAGGAATTGGGAGATATCGTAGGTGGCTCCTACCGAACAATTTCTGGTTTTTATTCCTGTTTGTCAGTGGGGACCATGGGCAGCCTCTTGTCTCAGAGAACTGCTATAATGTCCTCTCTATCTCCAGTATCCTGATTTTCCTCTTGGATTAAATAAAGTAGTTTAACAGATACAGATATGAAAAATAGTTAAGATTATGAGAGTAAATGCTAAAATAAAGTGCTAGAAGGAGAGGAGATTGTGGTGCAGATTTTGAGACACTTTTTGACAACCTGGGTTAGGAAAGTCTCTCCTTTGTTACTGAGGAGTTGGTATTGCTAGTCACTATCTGCAGGTAAGGCAATGGTCTGTATGACAGGTGTGGGCCAGTTTAAACATTCTTAACAGTATTGCAGCACTAACTGAAAACACAGTGTGGGTTAAAAATTCTCTGAAAAATGTCTGTGAAATTTGTTATTCAATTTGGGAGGGACCAAACTCAGTTTACTTATATTTCATTCCAGCTGCAGCATCTGTTCCCAAGGAAGTGTGACTGAGTCCTTGACTGTGTCTCTCAGTAAGATTAGAAAAACTTTTCTGAGTGACAATGCAGAACTAGGGAGGTGAGGAGCTGGTTATGGGCCTAAGTTTTTAGAGGTACTGGACAGACATGTATCACTCTGACTTTTGCTGGAGCTGTGGATATTCAAGATTTCTGGTAGATTGGAATGTTTCCCAAAAGTTTCATCAATCTTTATAGTATTACATTTTTATTAGTCATGAAATGGATTTTTTTACATTTATTATTTTTCCCCAAAAAGCAATTAAGTGATGCATGAAAGGCAGTGAAGTAACTAAATTAAATTCAAAAGTTTTAAGGAATAATAATTTGAATTATAAAGATCAATTACATTCTAAATGTTATTCAGCAGACTCATAAATCCCTTACTACAACTTTTACAAACTTTTACTACTTGTCTTCTTAATCCTCACATAGGAATTGTAATTCTCTGCATCTTAATGCCCATGTAAAGTTTGGTCTAACTTAGAAGTAGTTAATTTCCTTTATAGTCTACTGAGAATTCACTGTTTGCTGAAGATTGCATAAACTGAAGAAAAACATAGCATGACAAACATATCAATGATCTGTAAGTGGGATTGCTAGGAAAGATTTGAGGTAAATGTTGGAAAAAGAAGACTTCCAATGATAAAATTCTTGGTGTCTACAGCAGGCCTGAATTAAAAGGCTGCATATTGGTTTTTTTTTTTTTTTTAATCTGCTAGCAGGGAACATAATGATCAGTAGTTTTCAAATTACTGTCTGTAGGCACCAAGGAATTTGCTAAGTCTGTCCTGGTTGTCAGCAGAAAAAAAAAGTTAATTAACAAGTTAGCCAGGGATGGGACCAGTGGCAGAGGAAGCAGCTCTTGAGAAAGGCAATTATGAAAAGTGCATTGTGATATGGAGTTTCTCAAAACAGCTAAGCCTCTGGGAAATTAAGTGGTGATGGCACTTCATGAAGTGCCCCTGTTTTGGCTGTTCTTTTCACATTTATAGCAGCTGAGGGTCCTTGTCCTAGAGCTCAGGACCCCTAATGTCCTGTAGAAGCCCAGAAGAGATGGCATTGCTCCTATGGAGCTTGCTGGGTGTTAAAGCAGCCTGGTACAGCAGGGATACGAGCTCAGGTCCTGCCCCAGGGACAGCTGTGATACAGGTTTCTGGCCTAAAGCATCAGAGAGCAGGTTCAGTATTGCTGAATGGACATGGCCCAAGTGTAAGAGAACAGAAGGATAGAAGACAGCCAAGAGATGGCCAGGAACCTATGAGACAATTCTGGTCACCTTGATAAGACAGACTTCCAGATTTAATTATTTGTGCTTTGAGTACAGGTTTTACACAAATTAAGCCCAATTGCTAAACAGCAATAGCAAACTATAAAATCACAGGCTTTTTCCTAATGGTTTTCCTACAGAAACTTTTGGCCATGTTTATTTCTCTTGCACATAATGTGCTTAGATTTACTGACTAGTAAATTAAAAAAAAAAGTGCAAGTTCTTATAATATAAAAGAAGAAAATGTACTATTTCACTGATTCATAGTTTGGTTGTTTTCATTTTTGCTTTAGCAGATCATAAAAGAAATGTAACATGAACGAAGGTGCGAGAATAAACATTTTTGAAGAGTAGATGGAAACTTAGCGGAGATGAGACTTACAGCTTATATATCTTTCCTAACAGCAACAGCACACAAACCTGCAGCCTGTAGGGGTACAAATATTCTTACTGTTTAGTAAACAATTTTTAAAATAGCTGTTGGCAGTCTTCTTGCTCAGCTAAGATTAGTTGCTGATATACTTAGTTTAACAGCAACCTTCACATTAACTGAGACTTTTCTGATGCTAACTACAGTGCTCTGAAAAGATGTGCAGTGCAGAATTCTATAGGAATATATAACAAACAGAAATTTAATACAGCTCTGCATGATATGGTATCTTATTAAACAGAAGATATTTACTTAACAACCATCCAAGAAAACTAATAGGTTAATTTTTTTTCTGTACGCATACTACTTATTTTTTCATTGTAATTGTGCATGAATATAAAGCCTGAAGCTATCTTTTCAATCAATGGAAATTTCTTTACTGACTTAAGAGAGCACAAACGTATATAATGCTGTTCCTTAGCAGTATACTAGGACAACCTTGCAATTTCATCCAGGCTAGCTACTTGCAGCCAATTTTGCTGTCAGTTCTGCTACATCTGCTCCTGAAAATTCTGAATTTGTGTTTAAAGAAGTCTTCTGTAGTTCTCAGTTCATGAGTTAAAAATGAAGTACTTTTGTTAGATTTTTGAGGTACAGGAAATGCTGGATCCTTTAACTACTCTCGCTTGTTTTATCAGACCCTTCCATCATCTATTATCTGCTGATCTACTGACTAAGCAGCTGAACTGTTCACCAATTGAAGTGAATGCTGTCTCCCTCTAATTTCTATGCTTCCGGTAACAGAAAAGAAATAGCAACTGGAGAACCAAAGTGGGACAGAATTTTATGCAGTATAATTTAATAAGTTATAAATTTATGTCTCAGTTATCTCATTCCAGTGCCTAAACCTCTGAGGAGGAGACAAGTTGTCTTTGTTAGAAGCTTGCCTCTGCACTGTTAGTTGATTAGTACACTGCTGCCAGATCTTGCTGCAAAAGAGGTTTTTAGGCTGTTTTTAGTTCTCAAAAAGTGTTTTTCAGTTGAGTCTGAACAAAGCGGATGCCCAGACACAATGCCAGGGAACAATGCTGATTCCCAGACATATGATATTCTGGTAATTTTGAAGTTAAAAATAAATTTTTGGGGCATTTTTTTAAAAAGTAAGTTTCTCAAGCTTATTTAGCAACACCAGTGCAAAGTAGGGTGTAGTTCCTTACTTCATAGATCACCTTAGAGCACAGATTACTCATAATTCCAATTTAAAAAATAAAGATGAAATACAACTTCTGGAAAAATGAAGGGTAGAACACTTAATAAATGTTTTAATAATAATTCTTTTTCCAAAGTGCAAGAGGCATTTCAGCATGGAGCCAATACATGCAACACTATAAATCCCTCATATTAGCATAAAGATTTAATGTTGGTACATTAACTTACTTTCTAGGAAGTCCAAGAATCCAAAACATGCCTAAAGATTTATTTATATTTCCTCATTCTCTGTTGTATCGGGCTTCAGGGGTGGCTACACAAATTTGGCCATATTTCTTTTAACGATTCAAAGTTATCTTGAAAGTAGTTGCTTGTTCTTCCTTCAGTCTAAAACCAAAGTTGCTGAGTCATCAGTAATTACAAACACAATGTGAGAACAAAGTGGGAAAAAGATCAAAAGCAGCAAAAATGCATCATTAAGAAAGACTGAGAAGCTTAGTAAATGGTATCTGGACTGGATTAAAGACAATATTCAAAATTGCTAATTGTGTGGCACTGACAAGATCTAAGGCTCATTGGGTACTAAGAAATACATGTGAGAGTCCAAGTAATGATTAAATCAGTTTTTAGTAGCATTTCATTAGAGACACCAGATGGTCACTGACTTCTAGGGGAGACAACTGTACAAAACAAAACCAGTTTTGTTTGGTTGCTCCCATTATGCTTCTGGAGAAGGTTTGATATGCTTCTGTTTCATTAAAAACAAAGCCTCATTCTGCAACCCCTCATTTCTTCCAAGTCCCTTTAAAAATGAATTGGTTCAAGTGGTTTTTCTGAGACCTGAAGATCCACGGGTCTTGTGTTTCTGGGCACTCCATATTCCCTTTGAAAGATAAGGATTACATTTGTCTTATTTCTGTCTTTTACTCTGACCTTCCAAGACCATAGAGATAACTCTTATTAGCTCTAAGCTCAAATTTCCAAGATGCCTCCCTCTAAAGCAGATGATTAAAATATATGAATGCATGGATGAAACGATAAAGTTAATGAGCATTTGGGTTTACTCATATCAGAGAAAAAGAGGTCTTTAAAGTAAAACAAAGTGTACTTACTAGATGTGTATGAAAACACTTGAACTAACTGAAAATTCAATGGAAATATTTCACTGAAAACATTCTAAAACTTATACTAAAATTTTTTTTCTTCCTGCAGATATTAATTCCAAATCAATATTTCCATATGAATATATAGATTCAAATATATTTTTCCATTTTCTATCACCTTCCAAAATACACACCTAAAATAATAAGCAAAAGGAAAAACTGAATGAAATTATATTTTGTATTAAATTGTCCTCAGATGAGAACTACAAAATTCTTTAGCCAAATGTTGTTGATTATTTTATCATATAATCATATAATGGGCTGGATTGGAAGGAACCTTAAAGACCATTTAGTTCCAATAGCCCTGCTGTGGGCAGGCATGCCTTTCACTAGACCTTTTTTGGGTTGCTGTTGTTTTGGTGTTGTTGTTGTTTTTATTTTTTTTTCCCTTTCCCTTTCCCTTTTTTATTTATTTATTTTATTTTATTTTATTTTAAATAACCTAGTGGGGATTTGTTTCAAAGTGTAGACCTGGATAATCTAATTGCAAATGCCTACTGGTGATAACAATGTGTCGGTGCTTTGATTAACATTTGATGTTATTATAAAATCCTATCTGGGTATCTTCTAAAAACTAAGTGCCCTAAAATATAAACCAAACATAGTATGCAAAATAGATATAGTAATGTTTGCTGATGTAAAAGAAAAAGTTGACAACAAAGAGCTGGGAAGGAATTTCATGGTGCTAGACAAGCACATGGCCAAGTGACCCAGCTGACAGTAGAAAGTTACTGTGTATAGACACAAGGTGATGTAAATGAGAGAAAAAACAATTGTCATTTCACAGGCATGGTAATGAACTCTGAAGGAGCCATCCCCACTTTGGAAAGAGAACTTGGAGGAAAGAAAAAGGAGATACAATGACATTACTGGCCAAATCTGTATTCTAAACTGCAAATCCCATGTGTAATACAGAAGAAAAACCAGAGAAGGTCCTTGAGGAGGCAAGAAAGCTGATCAATGGTATGAAATTGAATTCAAATTAGAAAATGACTGACTAGAGCTGCCCAGGTGGGGCTGATGACAGAACAGGTAGACCAGAGCTGATGAATTAGCTAGGAGGATTTACAGTCCTTTCTCCTTGTAAAAGACTTGTAAGTTATTGAAAATATTGATCAGGCCTCAGTTTTAGAACAGACATAATCTGGTAAATTCTCAAAACAGTGGATAGGTCACCCAGGGAGTGGTTTTCTGCACTACAAAGTAGATGCTGGAAGTTTTCAGATCTCTAAAAAGCAAATAAATTAATGAGAAATGTCACTTCAGGAATATTATTTAATACAAAGAATAATTTCTGGCTTAGGAAATCCTTGACCTACATGTCATTAAGAACCTAAAATACATTAGACATTGTCTATTTACAGAATTTCTATATCCTCTCCTAGGTAGGGTTGTTGGCTTGTGAAAGATAATGGGGGTCAGGCATGGCAACATGAAATTTTTCTGTGGATGACGTTTGTTGAGCTATTGCCCTTTGTAAGGCCAGAGCTAAAAAATATTAAGTTTGAAACATAAACATAAGCCATAGTCCAAAACCTATCTTGCACTGCTCCTGTTTTACTCCTTGATGGTAGACAAGCACTTTGGTTTTAGTAGTGGAAAAATTGTATCTTTTGTTTGATCTGAGCCAAGATACATCATTGCCTTCTGTGGTAATTTCGGATGGACTGTGCAAATATGAAATATGCAAAACAGCAATTGTTGTACTCAGCCTAGCTGTTCTGGTGGTCATTATTAGAGATTTCTTCCAAGAAATTCTTTGCAGTTTCTCAAGCTGTCTCAGAAACCAAAACCACAGCCCCTCTTTCTTTCTCTTTGCTATGACACAATGCTGGGACTGTGTTTATCCTCAGTTCTGTTCCTATATAAAAGATAACCTATAGCACATCCTGAGTAATTCCAAAATAATTTCTTCCTGTGTCTACAATAATGATCTTTTCAGTGCTCTTTTATAATTTCGATCTGTACTTCAATATTTAGAAACTAACAAACTGTCTCTTTGGCCTTACAAATGATATTTTAAAATGGTTGCTATCTTAAGCAGTGCCTGTCTGTAAAGAGGTATGCTATCTCTTATAAGATAGCACAGTGGTAGAGACCCATACTTCAGTCTCCAACACTCTACTTAGCCTGTAATTAGAAAACATGTCTTTCTAGCAAATTAATTAGTGCTAAATTTCAATAAAAATTATGATAAGGAAGGTGAGTCTAGGGAGGGCCTGACAATGTTCATGTCCATTTAATACATTTCTCTCTTTCCCTCCTTCCCTGTCATCAATTAAATACATAAGAAGAAATCAAGCCTTCTGCAGCTCTCTATTAATTTGGTTTTGGAAAAACCTCTGGTGGGGAGAAACCCTCTCAACATTAATTCTCTTTACAGGATGAACATTGGTGAAAAAATACAACCCCTACATGGGGGGTTGGTGTATTTTATACTACTCACTCTCAGTTAGAAATCCAGAATGGATCAGAGTTATTCTTTCAGTGCAGTGTGTTTTTCAATATTAAGGTGATTATTTCTTCATCTGATAAGACAAGCCCACGAATAATGTTCGCCAAGCATTCCACCTAATCCACTCTTTACCTGGGAGCTGCAAACTATGCCAAGAAAACCTCAAGAGTACAAACCTCAGAGATTTGGTATAATTTTTTCATTTAACACTGTTACTACACAATGCCAGAATTGTATCTATTCTTGTGCACTTACTGAACTTTTTGGAAGTTACCAGCTTTTAAACTTTCCTTTGGGTACAGAGGGGAATCTGACCCAGAGGGAATTAATAATTTAATTCTGGATATTCTATGGTTTGTTGAATGCAATTGAATGTCTGTGACCTTAAATGTAATGTTTGAAATAACTTACAAATAGGGAATTAAATGTAATCACTTGTGTGTTTATTCACAGAAACACCTGCAGAATCCCCATGTCTTTCAATTAATCAGCAAAAACTTTAGAAAATGGGCTTTAGAAACATGCACTTGCTAAAAAAGTGATAGTGGAATGAAGTGTAACAGGGAAAATTCTTTTTTCTAAGTGGTTATTGTTGGAGTCAATTACAAGAAACCCCACAGGAATGGAACTTCACTTCTTAGACTTCCAAATTAAGTGTCTCAGTGGGGCTGGAGATGTAATAGTTCTCAAAGTTTCCAGTTTTGTAAAAATGGGAAGTTTTGGAGCTACTTTGTGTTTAGTAGATATAATAAGGTTAATATAATCTATGTTAAGTTCTTGAAAATGATTCAAAGTAATGGTGAAGCATCAGTTTGAATTTTTATTTTCAACCCAAAGAAACGTTTGTCTAAGGAGTTATTTTACTAACATTCTTGCATTTCCAGAGATATTAAGCTGATTTAGCTACTAGAATGGGAGTGAATGAAATCCTAAATTCTTTTAAATTAAAGATCTAGTTTTGGTATTATTTGCTTGAGCAGTAGGAGAACATTTATCTCTACAACAAATGTTAATCCTACCATGTAATTTTTAGTTAAAAGCAGGCAGGATAGGAATGAAAAGCTCACAAATGCTTTTTACTAGTGTGCTGGTCCAGACACTCACCAAATTATACTCTCTGGGTAGTATCACTATAAATTAAAAATTCTTGATAAGAATTACACAGACGCTAAGATAGATCCTCTCTCTTAATAAGCATTTTAAGTGCTTTTCCCCTAGGGGAAAAAAGTACTAATTTTTGGCTCACAGAGTCTTGCAGGGTGTTTGGATTTGCTTTGGCGTCCAGTGATGAAAAATTTTAAAACTTTTTAATGGTCTGGGAAAGTATTTTCTAGACATTCTGTCAGTATCTACATGTACAACCACATGTGACAAGCACAAATACAAAGACACAGGTCACTCTGTAAGTTGACAAAGTCTTATCTTGAATCTTGATATGAATGTTGTAATTTGTGAAAAGAATAAATGGTATTAGGAAGAGGAATATTCATGGAAAAGAAAAAGTATGTAGGTATCCTCAGGGTTCACATTTTGGCACCATTATTTTGTAATAGAAACTGAGTTAGACTAACAGTAAAAACTGCAGATCATTGAAATTCAGTAAGCTGAGATGATTGTGAAAAATTCTGATCCTCTTTCATTTAATGTGATTAGGGTAAAGAACTGCTATGAGTTGAAAATCCACAGGGAGACATTTTTGAAAAGTAGCTCAAAAGTCAAGCAAAGTAAATCCAAAAAAGCACAGTATTTGTTGTCTAGTAAACTGGCCAAAAACTTAAATATTTTTGAGATGCATATTTATTTTAGAAATGTTGACTATTCAATTACAAATTAAAGCCTTTATGACGTCTTTGAGCTGACTTTAAAAATGCTAGTAATTTCTATTTCATAAAATATAGACATATATTCAAAACATGATCAATTCAATATTGTCTTTTCAGCAAATACCTATATCGTTTTTATGGAATAAAAATAAGACTGAGATAATTCTCTGTTAACTGCCTGTGATTTTCACAAAAATAAACACTCAATTAGTAGTCACATCATATAAATGCTGTTGAGTGTGTCTCATATGTCACTCTGGTTTTGGTCTCATTCTGCTTTTATAAGTATTCTGTTGCTCTCTCAATGCTGGCTGTCTCTGTCCTGAAACCATGCTGGTACATGCAGACACTGGAAATCCCTGAATACTTGGGTCTTTCCTGCCCATCTGCCTTTAGGTTGTCTCTCTAGTTCATAATTTCCCTGTGGGGAGTAGTCAGGGTGCTTGATGTACCAAACCTCCTTGGCCGGAAAACAGGTGCAAGTTCCCTACAAATACTGCAGTTGAAAACCACTGCCTGTGGATGTCCCCTTCATAGTGCTGCTCTCATTCTGAAGAGCTTGGCCATGCTGCCTGATGTCTCCCCTCTTTCCCCCTTCATTTAGCAGAGCCCTGACTCTCTCCACTAGGTGATGGATCCAGGTAGAGCAATCCTGCTTTTGGCTGCATTCTTGCTCTTGCCTTGCCAACATGTAAGTTTTTTAATACAATAGCTCAAGATTTTTTCACTTCATGCTCAAGACAACCTTGTGCCTTCTCTGCTCTGGATATTCCAGTTCAAGTGTCACTACATCTCAAATTTCTGACCTCATTAAAATGATTCTGAGAACTAATCTTCCTGAACCTCAAGACATTGCTGGGTTCTGATGTCTTCTCAGAAGCATGTCTGAATGCTCTTTGTTGGTGTGCGTATCTCTCTGGTCAGCCCGCTGTTCGGCTGGACCACCCAGTAGCTCTGATACGCCTCAACAGAACCGATGTGTGGGTTCTTGGCTCTGCAGCACCTTGACCTTCGCTGTCACGGTCGTGGTATAAATGAAAGAGGAAACTCGGAGGTTCGGGGAACAAAGGTTTATTGGGGATCACAGGGGAACCTCTCACCTCAGGCCCAGTGCCTCAGGAGAGACCCTGGACCTGGGCTGCAGGGGGGGTTTGTCCAGGACAAGCTCAAGGGGTGGATACAAGCTGTAAACCAATAGAACAAAGCAAAGCAAAAAAAAGCCAACTGGGTTACATAACTAGTAACAAATCAAAGGTAAATTGGGGAGGAGTCCCTGGGGCTTCTGCCAACCACTGGCCAGATCTCTTCGAAGTTTCTGGACCTTGGAGATAAAAACTCCAGTGATGGACAGAGGGAAGAAGGATACATTGGAGAGGATGGGCAGGGATATCATGGGGAAAGGACCAAAAGGGAACAGTCTCTGGGCAAAAACCAGAGACGGCACAGAAACCTTTATCAACTTATGATAAGAAAGAAATTCCAAGACAGGGAGCCCATCTAGAGTAACTAAAACTATACTAAACTTATAATGAAACATTTAAACAAAAATCCTGCAACCCCACAGTTCTTCTCAAGGACTGTGAAGAGGATGATGTGTCAGCTCAGTGAAGAAAATATAGGCTAAAATGTAGATTAGTGTTTATATTTAACCTGTATGTCACCTGACATAACTTTTTTTTCAAAAATAGTATGTGTTTCTGGTATCTTTTGAAAGCACAGTGAAGAGAAATTCTTATAATGATTTTTCTATTATTTTACTAGTTTATGCAACTGGACAGTAGCTCGGAATGTTTAAATTTTAAACAAAAATAATTACATGCTTATCAGTAACAGGCACCACATAAATCTTTGAAGGTATTTTTCACATAGTTTTATGCTATGTGGAAATTGTCTCATTGGTTGAGATTTTTGCAGGATCTTTAGTATGAAGATTTGTTTTAAATGAAGAGAAAATAGTGAAAGATTTGTCTATAGCTCAGGCATTCCATCATTTTCTGATGGTATGCACTAAGAAATGATTTAATATGTGCAGAAATGCTTTCGTCAGAATATGCTACTACTATATAATTTGTCAAATCCTAAATCTTGTGTAGACTGAGAAGCTGCTGTAAATACTACTTCAAATTGCTTTCAGATGAGAATGTTATCTGAGAAAATTCACATGATAAGAGGCAAGAGAAGCTTTGCTGTTCGCTTGTCTTTCACAGTTGTTGTAGGACAAGATATATTCATTGCTGTGACCATTTTTTTTACTGGCAACCTGAGAGTTTTTATATCAACCTTCTGTATTTTCAGGTTTTTTTTTTTTAATAACATGTTTAGTTCTGCTTTTTGATATATCTTTTAAAAAGGTTGTTCAGATATAACCTGGAGAGCTGAACAGTTTTTCATGCCCACTCAGGGTCTAGTTTTCCTGATATGCATAATATTTCTTTTCCTTCTCTATCCAGGTTTTGCCTCCTTTATTATTGTCAGGGACTGAAATTCAGCTTCCCATTCATTTTGGCACTCTGAGAGGACCTTAGGGCAAGCCTTAGCAGTACAACAGAACAACCTGTTGGCTCTGTGCTGTTACCAAGCTACATCAAAATCTGAGTAAGGAAAAGCTATACACTCTGACTTCATCATACAGTTGCTGAAGACGCGGCAAATGAACTTAGCAATCAGCTGTGTAAGAAAACAAGAAGGGCTTTTTCAAACAACTGTTTCCTTAATCCCTTTTTGACAGATGGATGGGGAAAATTCAGGCAGGTTAGGAGGCAGAGACCAACAGACACAAAACGTAATTTTCCAGATGCTATTAAACACAAAGAGATGCCTGTTGTGATTCCCTCAGTCACAGAGCATCAGAGCTGTGGGGACACCTCAGTAGTATTGTTATGTCTCTCATATTCTTGACCTCTGATACTGGATGTTATGGGAGATAGGATAATGAAAAACGTATTCCCAGACTCTTGTGCTACAGAACACTCTTGTTCTTAAAGGAAAAGCCACTGCTGCCATCTCCAGAGGAAAAAGAAAAAACAAGTAAGATTTGGATGGGTTTAGGAATTGATACAATGCTAAGTATTCCAAGTATTTTGGCATTTGAGATTTTTTTTCTTTCCCATTACAAAATACAGGCAGAAAGGAGACAGTACTTAATATTGCTAACTTCAGATGTCCGTAGCCCTGAAACTGTTCCAGAATCTGAGAATTATGTTAGTAGTAATTGCAGAATTTGCTCTTTACAAGACTGGCATGTAGAACACTGGCATGAGATTAGAAAAAAACCAAAACACACCACCATACTACTCATGGATTTATATTAATCTGGAAAAATGTGAATGTTGTTGTGACCATTCCTAACTGCATCATTTCTCCGACCTTTGTAAATGGAGTTTAGGGAGGACTGTTTTGTCCAGCTGCTCTGCAGCTATTAATGCCCCTGAATTTACTCCCATGAGAGAAGTTTATGCCCCCAAAATTTACTGATGTCATTCATATATGACAACTGGCCTGGATATGTGCCTGACCATGTGAAGATTTGAGTGATTTCATTGAAATCAAATATATAACTGGTAGAAATGCCAACAAAAATTAAAAAAAAAAAACAAAAAAACAAACAAACCTGAAATACATTTATTTATTTTTAGGTTTCTGACTAAGGTGTCTGTGTTTAGATGCTTTTGGCATTTAAGCAAGGGAATTCTGGAGCAAATAAGTAATTCAGTTTTTACTATATTATTTGCAGTTACACTTGGTCCTGCAGCTTATCATAATTCTGTGAAACTATGAAGAGAAGAACTCAACATAATATTGTGTATGAACTTGTGATACAGGTGGCTTTGATTTGTTATAAACAAACAAAAATGAAAATTAGGATTTTATTTTATTAGCATGGCTTTGACCATTTGAGAAATGGTTAAATGATTAACTTGGCAAGTAAAAGTAGGATCTTTGTGTGACCATAACCAAAAATCACAATAACATTTCTAGCTAAGAAGCTTGTAGAAGTGAGAGGGAGCAAGAAGGCTACTTAGATGTTGTCTTTAGCCCAGGTTATTCTCTCAGAGCAGGAAAAGAACAATCATTACTGCGAGGTGTGATTCCAAGTGACAACAAAGTGTATTTTAGAACATTTTAAACTTGAAAATACAGAGCTTAGAATCTCTTAAAATTACCAGAGAAAGACAGCCAATCTCAAATAAACCCTGCTTCATTTAAGATAAAGGTATTTATAATTCTCTAGGGCAGGTAATATCTGTATATTGTTATGCTGTGATAGTGGTATCACAGTTCACTCAGATTTTCTGTGTTTGTGACAAGCACATTGTGTTTTGCTTCTCACTTTTGGTCTGTAATGTAGCCAATGGCTGTTTCATTCCAGATGCATGACATTCATAGTTGTTTTTCTTGTTTTTCTTATTTATCCATGTGTGAAAAAAAGGGTCTATGGATGTTTTCTCCCCAAATGGTTACTCACAATATTCTTGCTTTAGTAACAAATGTTGTCGTATTTTTGTGTTCTTGCAACTTCTGCTTCCCACAATAACTCAGTTTTGATGGTGATGGGATGAAGCTTAATTAAGACTTTCTAATATTCATTGTGAATATATGGGGCTGAACAGGCAGTCTTCCACAAGTTTTAATTTTTTATGTGTGAAACTCCTATTAACAATGAAGCATCTGTTCTCTTAAAGGGAACCATTTTTCACACATGTTGGCATTGGGAGCTCTTGTGATCAATTAATAGTGCAGGTGGAAATGTTCTGCTTGACTCAGGAGCCTTAATGGTACTTTGCAAACCTGCTGTTTTTCTTCATATAAATTATTTTATCTACACATATCTGTTGATTTACATGTAAAATAATCAGTGTCTCTAAACCAAAGCAAACCCCTTTTTTGACACAAAATGCTAGTCATATATTCCACTTATTCCCTGCTACAGTTATAAATGGTAAATGGCAGCCTTTTAAGAAATTCCCCTGTGGTGCAGCTAGCAGGAGATTGCTCAGCTGTATAATAATCAAATCTGACCAGATGGTGATGAGGCTGGGTACTAAATGTTTTTTAAACTCTCCTGCTAGGTTTTCTCATTTAAAAGAGGAGAAATCCCACTTTAAGGCGTACATGATTTGAAAGACACCTTTCTACGAGGATACAGCATTGCCTATTCTGTCATGTAGTACAGCACTTCACATTATCAGGCAGTGTAGAGAAGGGTCATGACTTATTCAGAAAGTCGGTGTCTTGCTCAACAACAGTACCAGCTGGATGGCTCTGGAGAAAAAGCTGACACTGTGTAGAACGACCTCTTAAGTTTCTGTTTTGTATGGGCAGTAACTAATTAATGTTCTGAAGAAGATTTTGTTTCTTCATGTGGCAACTCAGTTTTGACACTAGATTTTTCATCTTTTATTAGAAAAAGCCCATGCCTTGTGCTTGCAAGGAGTACTACACCTTGTGATTAAAAATCATTTAGTGCAAAATGTCTTCCTCTGTCTATTGATGGCAGGCTAAAGCCTGAAGTCCCATGAACCTCCTTTGTCCTAGTTCTGCTCTACTGATGGTACTGTGGCTGTGGTGTGTTGCCCCCAGGCACTCTCTCTTCTGTCATTCCATCTCTTCCATGGGATGTCCCTTCTTTCCTTTCTTAGATATTCTTCTATATTACTGATTTATCCATACATCACCTTTTGCTGCCTCCATGCATACCTTAAATGTGTTTGAGCTAAACACTTTATCTTAAGTCAAGGAAAAAAAATCCCCTCTAATTCTCTGAGCTCATTTTAAAATATTTTATATTTCCCAGATCAAGCTGAAGGTTAATGATAAATAGAGAAATAACCTGGTTTTGAGCATTCTTGTTACTTAAGTTTCTTTCATGTGAAAGCTGTGGTACCTGTTGCTCACAGTCTATTCAGCACAATATCTAGTAAGAGACACTGCTAGCAGAAGCTAGTTATTGATTCAACATTAGCTTTTGAAAAGAAAATTGCTTTCTGCAGTAGTGGCATCTGAGGAAACAGCAGAGCAAGTGTTCAAAAAAAGTGAAAGCACCTTGAAAGTGCAAAGCTTCATCTAAGATTATGTATATGCCTGTACAAGAGCTCTGTTCCTCCTACAGGAACCCCCAACTCATCACCTTAACTTAGAAATGCATCACCTGCATTTTTCAAGACGGTGGAAGAAATTCTTTAGTCATGTAAGAAACTTCCCTTGCCACAATGTTGACAAAGCCACTGGACCTTTTGTGCTCCTCTGGAGAGCATTAACAGAGGAGAGCACAGCTGAGTTACTGGCTTGGCAGGTGAATCATTAATTTCCAAATCAGCACGTTTTATCTGACAGCTGCTGCCCTTCCCCAGAGGAAGGGAAGGCAGCCTGGCTGGCAGCATGTGCTGCCAAAACTCCTGGCATCCCTCCGGAGTTGGGCTGTCCATGGGTGCATGAGCCTGGAGCTGTGCCTTCATCTGCATGTGGATGTAACCTCCTTCTGCTGGCAGGACAGCCAGCTGAACATGCAGCCAGCACCCAGGTGAAGGATGCTGCAGGATGCTGCAGGATGCTGCAGGATGCTGCATTCTCACCTGCAGTGCAGTGTGTCATGAGCAGGTCAGAGGGCTGGGCAGGGATAAGGTGGAGCTTTGTCTGTGCTGTTTGCCTGAGCTATTGCCATCTGAAACCAGGACAGCTCTTTTAATTTTTTTTAAAAAAATTATTTATTTATTTATTTATTTTCCTTCCAGAGAATTAACTGACTGCTACCAGTGGAAGGGAAGGAAAGCAGTGCTGTGCATGTGCCTTTCCTTCAGGGGTATGTGCAGATCTTACCACTTGCAGTCTGTGGTGTCTTAACCCCATGCAGTGAGGCTTACGCAGTGCTCCTCTGCACGCAGCCTCTATTTTCCTGTCTCTCTGTCTTGTGATTCTGAAAGTTCTGATATAATTTTTGTGAATTTAGAGATTTTTTCCTTGTTGCATGAATTTAATTTATTGTTTGCTGTACCTTTAGAAGTCTGGCCTTTGTTAAGAACAAAACCTATAGTATATCAACCGTTTATTCTTCACAGATGTTTCGCGTAAAAATAATGCCTTCTTCTCCAGCATTGTCATTCCTGTGTTTTACTTGCATTCAGAGATGATCCTACCACAATCACAATTCCCTAGTGTCAAAACTCTGCTCTGGCAGCAATTTTTTAATCCTTTTTTCTAAGTGCTGAGTACTGGAAGAAAGGCCTACGACCCTTCAGTTTCTTTTATTGTGTGGTTTTGTTTTGGGAGTTTTTTTTGCATTGTTTAATGTCTGCTCTCTTTTTCTTTGCTCTAATCTCATTTATTAATTTTTATATTTCATGTGTTGTGAAAATTGCACCAGCTGGTACATCTGAAATGACATGTACTGATTAAAGGACTTGCTGACCTACCAGCTACTGAATAATTATATCCTCAGGTGGGGAAATTGCGCCAGACTAAAATGCTCTTCAAAGTGATATTCAGACAACTTGCTGAATACTTTTATGTCTAATGCACATATTTGGTGCGAAAGATTGGTAACTAAGGCTTTAAGTTGAAGCAAAACCAGTTCTTCTGTAGTCCAGGGAAGAACAGAGTTAACAAATGAGAAATGCCTTTCCTGCCAGGGAGTAGTAACAAACAAAATGAAGCTCGGCACAATCCTGAAATTGTTCCTGATTGAAAGAAGAGGTTGTCCTAACCTGTACACCATCCAACTCTGCAATACAGAAAGAGCAGTCTGAAAAAATGAAGAACTGTTTGGAGGGTTTGCATAAGTATGTTTAATTAAACTGTTTGAAGCAAGAAAAGCTACTTAAGGGCTTATTGTCAGCCAAGAAACAGAAAGACATGTTGATGGCATGCAGGTTAAGTGAGGATACTGTGGTAGTCGTCAATGTTTCATGGACTTTTGCTAAAACTAAAATGAGCAAAGCTGAAGAGATTAACCAGGGCATTCAGTGGCAAGTGATGTCTAACAGGAGTTATAAGCTGAACTGAGAGGGATGTGGTGACCCAGGCAGGCAGGACAGCTCTGGTTTGCCACTCAGGAGTGCAAGAAGCCCTTTTTGCATGAAAGGAAAGCAGTGAACTGCCCTTAGTGATTGCATCCCCTAGATAGGACTGTACAACTGTTGTAATTTTGGTATGACATAATGTGGTTTTCTATGCAATGTGGATGAATTCCCTGGTTCCCTACCATTTTGGTGGTTTTCTTTTCTCTTTTTAAACTAATGTGGTTTGTTAAGCCAGCTGATTCACGTTAGGTGAGCTTCTTGAGCATCAGAATATTTAGTTGGTTTTCTCCAGCATTATGGACGACGTTTTTAATCAATGTCTCATTAGCAACCCTTTCAAATTTGAAGCCATTCCTTCCATTATGTTCCTGGCAGAAACATTGCAGTTACATTAATCCAGTTTTTATACTTTAAATTTTGGGATGAAACCAACTCTAGGTGTATAAGTGATTATTTTGTATCATTTCATGCCAAGGATTTTTTTGCAGAACCACAAAAAATCAACTTCTAAACCAGAAACAAAAGAAAATCCTGTTCCGCTGTCCTCAGATAATTGTCAGGACTCTGTCAAAATAATTCAGAACCCTGTGTAATGCTACAGGCTTGGCTGATACCCTGCTTTGGGCATTGATATATCAACTGAAGGTCACTGTTTAAGTCCGCTTCACAGAGACTGAGATTTTAAACACTGATGCTGCTTCAGTTTTAAAAGTAGAAATGTGGAGTCCATGTCTGAAGAGAATGAGGCTGGAAATCTTGGCTATCTGTAAGCATTTCCAGATTTCAGTACCTGACATGACACTGAGCAATCTGTCAGTGGAAAGTCATCCAATTTTCTAAGCTTTTTCCAGGTTTCTATAAAGCTGAGCAAGGTGCCAGGAAGTATTTGGATTTCAACTAACTCACAAAGTGATGAATGCACATTTTAACAACAGATCTATCCCAAGAGCTCTTGTTGTGGCTTTAGTTTTTGTATGGATTTAAGATGCAACCTGATAAATAGTTTATGGCAGTAATCTCATGTATGCTTCTTGGGAAAGTTTCACCAGACAGCTCTCAAGCAGTCTTATTTTAGCAAAGTTCATGAAAACAGTAGGCGATCATCAAACACTGAGCAATTTCAATTAACTACTAATTGAGAAACCTTTCTGAGACTGGCATATAGGCTCAACTTCATTCCTATGACATTCTTTAGGCAGGAAAACAATATTTAGTACAGTTTAGATAGCAGCCTGATTTAAATACCTTTTATTTATTTAATAGCACGATTGGAAACAGCCAGGACTCAGTATTTTCTGAAGGAAAGTTTTTTTGAGCAGAACTTAGCTTTGATCAGTGAAAGCTCAGAGAGGAGGTAATAATCTGTTGAGTCTGGTTTTATCCATCTTTGGAAACTAGAAAATACTTTTTTTGCCTTGTATTAGTTGCATTGTTGCTGAGAGGGGTGGAGATGGGGGAAAAAAGATTTTTTCTTTAGTTATTTTTGAGAAGGGAAAAGCTGAGTAGTTAAGGAATTGTAGGGAAAGGCAACTGGGCATAGAAATGCAAGTTTCAGGAGATGTGGCTGCCATAGTGCACAAAAAAACACTTCAAAAAGAAAAGGCAGAAGGTATTCTTAGGCAGAGTGTGCATTTTCGGTATCCAGGAATTTGGAAAAAGAGGTAAATATTGCTTATATTGAAAAATTTAAACTGGAATTACCTAAAAAACCCCAGTTCTTGCTCTGACAGAGGAACATCTTATCACCTGTAAACTAGCAGCTGACAATTTGAAAAAATCCTGGTGTATCTTTTGGTGACCCATATAGATGTTTCAGAGAGAATATTTATTTTTTGTGACACTGACTTGGGCAAGGACCTTTAATAAGATCTAAAGGACACTAGAAGGTCTCTGCTTTTACACAGAGGTATTTATTATTATAGTGCTCTGATAGCAGTTGAAAGCCTCAGTGTCTATGCCCTGGTCCATCTATACATCATTGCTTTTGTCTGCAGTACCCTATAAGAATATATATTGTAATACAATTATGTGTTATAGGTGAAACAAAACCATAATGACCAGTAGTTTAAATAGTTTTCCATTCCCGTGCCAGCAAATAAGTGTAGGAATTTCATCACCCACTATGTCTTCTAGGATTATGCAGACAGTGTTCTCTATTGGTTTAGGTCAACTTGGATTCAGCATGAGGCTGCTCTGATGGGAAATTTTGACTGTTCTAATATTGAAAATGTGGTTAAAATTATGTGGTAATCTTTGCGAAGCTACAATTCATGCATTTAAACAAAGTAATCTCTTTACAGCTATAAGGAAAAACAATATAAATTTGAAAACACATTAATCATTGGAGTTTGTAATGAATAATCCATTTGTTTCTGCATGTTATCTGATAATATATGGCAAAGCATGTTTTACTGCTTTTGTTTACACATTGCAGCTTTTATGAAATGTATTATGTCTGGAACTTAGTTGGAATTCTTCATTTGCTTTGCCTTTTTTCTTTTGAGTGCACTTTTCTTGTCTGGGAGTGTAACCAGCACCTTTCCCTTTCCTCCAGCTTTCCCACCCTCTAACAGCTGTCTTCAAATATTTCAGCCAAACTTTGCAAACACATAGAAGCCTGAAAGGTAATTAAACTCTCAAAGCTTTCTGAAAATGTGTAGCCAGTGGAGGAGGAAGTCTATAGAAATGGCTCAGTTGGGGGATCTGTTATACTAGGAATACTCAGGTCACAGGATTCCAGGAAATTCTGGGTGGAAAGATCTGACAAGAGGCACAGAGAAAGAATGCACACTGCTTTGGGTACCAAGAGCAGCGACGCATAACTGTATCCCTGCTGTATCCAAGCCATGACATGAACTCGTGTCACATCCTATCATAAAGCTAAGATGTGCTGAGTGGATGCCCTAAGGGACCAAGTCTACCAAGTAAAACTTAGAACATTTTTTCTTCCAGCATAGATAGCCTCTAAGAGATAAAATTATGCAACATTAAAATCCACAGGAAACTGGGCTCCCTCAGTGTCAGTACGTGTGGAAAAACAGACTTTCCTTCTCTCTCCTTTTCTTATTTTAAAAATTACATTTAAAGTAAAGACTAAAATGTGACCTGGAATGGAAACCTCATCTTCTAGACAGACACAGCCATCTGGCTGTGCCACTTACTTAAATGAATGTAAAATTTTCTTATGCTACATTTCTTTGTATTTCACCAGTAGTCCTCTAGTAAATCAAAATTTTCCTGTTAAAGAGGAAAAAAAGAATCACACTTACGCTGCTCTTTTGCTGCAGTAATAAAATAGAGCTGGATCAAGAGGGTCTGAGGATAGAAAGTGTTAGAGAAACATTCTGTCACACTCCCCAGGTTTCTTGCTAGGCCTGATCCTCAGCTGTGAGCCATTCTGGTGTATAACAGCTGAGGTGTGGGCTGATTGTGTCAGGTAGGTCTCTGAGTAATTTCCATCAAGGGAGTTATTTATAAGATAGACTTAAGAAGTCCAAGCTGATGAAGGTGGACTTTTTGTAAAATAAGTAGTTAAAATACCAACAAAATCAGATCTGTGCTTCCCAAACACTCTATTTCTGTTGTATGACAAGCATTTTTTGTGTTAACAGTGTGCCTACAGGAGAAAATAATATTTCCTATAACTTCAGGAAGAGATAAATTATAGCCTGCTCTTTGTCACATTAAATAAAAGCTAATAAACTAATAACCTAGTGGGCTTTTCTATTAATACTTGGTTAAATAAAGCACTGGCAAAGAATATTTTTCCTTTGAGTATAAAATCCAATTATAAAATTCCGGTAGTCTGAATGATACAACTCTAAAACAAATAAATATTTTTCACAAATAAGTGTGTATTTTCCTCAAAAAGGTCTGTATTTAAGTATTCCATTATCTTTAAGCATTTTGATTCTTCCTCTCTTCCCCCTCACCCACTGCATCAGAAGGAAAACAACTCTTCCAGACTTGGGGACTTTATTACATAGATAAATGGGTAGTATATCAAAGAAGACAAATAGTAGCTTTTTTCAGTTAGACAACTGAAATATTTAGATTCAGGCAAACCTAAAAGAAACATGTCTACTTTTTTCCTTCTGACTGAAACAGAGGAGAAAAAAAGAATCAAAAAATTTCCAGTAGATAAAATCAACTATTTTTTTTCCTATAAAAGAAATTACAGTTTTATATTCTTGACCAACTGAACTTTTCAGTTTACAGTGATGCTTTTAGGGCGCTGTAGTGTTTTGGCTCCTTTTTTTATGAAGCAGTGCAATATATTGCTTTCTGGTGACTGTTCCATAGAGGGGAAAAAAATAACTTATTATTGCTTCAGACAACTGAGTTCTCTTGAAATGAAGTAGTAGATGTCAGGGATTTTGCCTCAGAAACACTGGGCTCCAGTTCCTCAACAAATACTGGGTGAGTGAGGTTTTCCCCTATTCATCCTGTTTGCAACACAGAGATTTCAATGGGCCTCAAATTATCAACTTATATTTTCAGAAGCTTATTCATTCCCCTAAAGACATTTCTATCAGTCACTACAACAAGTAGTTATGAGACCAGAACTAATTTTCTGACATCTAAAGAGTAATGATTTAAAATAGAATTTTCATGTTCTGAGTATCTCTTGAATTGTTCTCCTTGAAATGTAAAATATCCATGCTTTTCTTGTTATTGAAACAATAAAACTAATATTTCATGTAGTTCCTCAGAAATGACAGGGGGTTTTGTGGCCTGGTGCTTTTATTTTTTTTACCTTCTCCAGGGCATTTATCATTAAAAACAATTTTATATTCCAAGAACTTAGTTATGATTAATTTCAGTTGCAAGACTGAGCATGCAGTACTTCCACAGACAGATCTCAAGTGTCTAAAAAATGAGCCTTAAAATCTAAGGAAGACAATGATCAACCAAACATTTTTATGATAAATTATTTACTTGACATCTGTAGTAGGCATCTGGGTAGAAAGCAATTATCTAGGACACCATTTTACTCCCTTTACCTGTTTTTCCTTTTCATTCAATGCATCTTCCGTCTCCTACAATACATGACAGATTTCCTAGGAACAAAAGACTATTACACAACATGAATTAGTCTTGTTGCCCATGGGGGAATCCTTTGGAAAAATAGTATAGGAGCATTTATTGTTGCTACTGGGGGCAAATGAGATAGTTTTGCCTTGACTCTAGAACTTCTTAATGGAGTGTTTTTATTAGATTTCCTTGCCTGTACCTCTTGGAGTTCTTGTGAGGTAAAATTCCTGTAGTCTCTGGAGAAATGCATGACAGAGAAGGAGTTGTGCTATTAAGGTGGAATGTGCAGAAGAAGGAACTGGTGAAGTTTACTAACCTAGTCTAAGTAACACTGTGCAAACATTTTTTATTTCTTAAGACAGAGGGCCCAGAATATGAACATTTGGATGAATTTTTGCATGAGACGAAAAATGCCTGTCCTTGATGTAAAGGACTCGTGTTACAAATGTCTCTGCCCTAGCAGGAAGGCTTTGGTGGTTCTCAGTACAATGACTAGAAAATGTTACAAGCATGAGGTATTTTGTTCTGTGGAAAAATTTAGTATTTTTAAGCTGAAATAAAAGCAACAGAAGGAGAGGGGAATGCCGAAATGAATGGTTAGTATTAGTGAAAGTATAAGCAACCAAAACGTGGGTCTTATCTGTAGCAGAATTTCTCAGAGAGTGAGGGCATGATTTATATTTGGATTGAAGTTTGAGCTACCCCAGCCTGGGCCCCAGATTCAGGCCTGTGAAGCCTGTGGCACAGGTAGAAATTATGTTAAGGTATTAGCATAGGACAGTGGTTTTTCTAGGTATTAATAGGTATAGTTTGTAGTGTGAACACTTTAGCCATCTTAAGAACGAAGTAAACAATGTCTGTTTGCATTTTTCCTTATGCTGTATACCAATGAGAAAATATTCGTAATTGCAAACTATATTGAAGTGTATATAAGCTGCCATTTTAGACAGAATAAAGGGAGAAGGTATGTTAACCATATTGGTTGGATCTGTGTTGCTCTGTCCAGCTTCCCATGTTTTAAGGGGTTCTCTGCTTTGCTTATCCACTGTCAATCAACTTTAAATAGAGGCCGTATTATCACTAGAATCTATTGTATAACGGGAAGAATGTTAAAGCAGTTGACATAAATAATTTTCAGATAAGACCATGTGCTTTTCAGAAATGGATAGATTTTCAAAACAGTTATAGAAGTCTGAGATATTTAGAGAGAAAAGTCCTCCTAGAGAGCTTCTGATATTTTCTCCATCTTTTAGAGGGGCAAAATCCTAATGAAACAAGTGTAGAAGAAAGGTTTGGACTATCACTATTAAGGATGAAAGCTAAACTTCAGTTCTGCAAATATGTGGGCCCACTTGCCTTTGAACTCATGTGCAGTTCCATTTATTTATCTGAACAAAGGTGTACTCTTTTTTTCAGAACCAAGGCCTACATCTACAAAGTACAATTTGTTTTTGTTCAGCTGAGTTCCATGTCAACCCATGAGTGTTGGCTACCTTATGAGAGAGTAATGAAGGTCCAAGGAGTTTTCCCCACATGTGAATTCCAATTAAAAAAAACCTTATCTACTCAAGTTACTAGTTTTAGGTGCAGAGATAAGGAAATAAGGTAGACAAATAAACACAGGGTCTAAACCCAGAAAGGTTTTCTTATGCTCCTGCTATTGCCTTTTTTTCCCCTCAAGTCTAAAATATATTTTGGGAGAGGATTCCATCTGAGCAGAAAAGATTTTGAAGACCTATACGCATATATTTTTTTTTGTTTCTAAGTGGTCCTGTCAAACTTTTGAATCGTCCATTCTCCTAAGCAAAATTCTTATGGACTCTCCACATACAGCTCCAGAGAGCCACTAACCTCACCTTGAAAACTAGAGTAGCCTGGTGAATATAACAATACTGAGGGTGTGAACAATATAAGTACATATGCATGCATTTGCATAAACTTGCACATACTAGTACATACATAAGCTGGGAAGTACATATATAAAACTTCTCATTTTCTTAAATTACAGCAGTTATTTGGGAGGGTTTGTCAAACTTTTTGAGGGTCAGAGAAGGAAAAACTATTGTAAACAAAGTCTGCAGTGAGAAGAAAATAATGACCTTTTAAATTATTTTAAAAATAATTTTTAAAATTACTGGAATATATGTGCCAGGCACTACCGGAGGGATTCTATTTCTGAATTCTTCCTATCATGTCACTGAATGCCTGTCTTTCAGCAAAGTTTGCCTTTTGAATTTTCTTGTCTGTCTGGTAGAAGTTAAACTGCTCATTAAGAATTTCATCTTGAAGGGTGAAATACTGTCTCCATATAATTAGATTTAGAGGATGGCACTCAAAACGTTGCACTGTACCTCTCAAATCACCTGGTCTTTGACTCAATAAGTAGTGATCATCCAGATCCTTTCATAGAAACATATTAAGAAAAAACAATTACCAGAATTTTTCAAAACACTGGTTGGTAAACTGATAATAATAATGCAAGTTTGAATATTTCAAGCATTTGGGGTTCAGGTCCTTTTCCACTGTATTTTTCTCCCACAGCCCAAATATAGGAACTAGGGAGCCCTTCCTATTCAGCTGGGCATGAGTGAGGCATCTGGGGCCAAAAAACTTTTGAGGTGATTGTGCAACGTTTCTTGGATATTCTCCCTTGGGAAGAAATTTTCCAGAAGGATCAACCAGGTTGCTGGTAACTGACATTACCAACTATAGAGGGTATGAGGAAGACAGATGTTTCTGCTACAGACAGGGCAGTCAATGGGAGAAGTCTGGCTTAATGGTACAAAAGGAATGATAAATTAGGTTGTGTCTCAACAAGAATGTCATTCAGAGGTCCTCTTTTCAATGCCAACATAAATTGCTTCTTACGGTTATTAAGACGCTGGTAACATTCTCCATGCATACCTCAAAAGCAGAGTTTATGTCTTTGATGAAATATTCATCAGTTTGATTTTCTGTGAATGCAGAGCTGCCGCCTACAGCTCTAGTATTGTACAGGAATAGTCATCAGTCTGAATTTCTGTGAACATGCAACTTCTCTGCAGGCACCTCAGGATGGTAACTCAACTGATTTCTCCCGTCTTAGAGTCCTTCCACTCATTTCAAAAGTGGAAATACTTTCTGTACATGCTCCCTTCTTCCCTTAATGACTGATGGAGAGGCAGGTCTTTAAAGGATCTTCTTCCTGGTGATCCCAAACATGTCTGGCCTTTCTGGGACCTGCAGCTTGCTGTGAGGCTTTATATTAGTTGTTCACATAAGGTACCTAGTATAGCATGCCAGGGCCACCACCTCCATAAGGGATTGATAGCTGTGACAGAGGTGTATGGGATATCCACAGCCATGGAGACCAGCTGGAATACACTAAAGACTCCCAAATGATCTCTCAAGTGTGTGTGTGTGTATAAATGAAGCTCTGAAATCCTCACACACCTTGCAGGACTGGACATACATATGGGATCTCTCTCACCTGAAGTTTCTTAGCTGACTATCTAGATGTCTAAGGAGTTTCTCAGATATTTCAGTGTTGGCTGTTGAAGTCTGACATGACACCTTTTAGTTATGCAGTTCTGAATACACATGATTTGAACAGAATGCAGCAGTATTGTGATTGCTGTCATTTATTTTGACTTTGAGATGCCTAGTATCTTCCTGCCCTTATGATGTACAGAAGGAATTTGGCTTTTTTTTTTTTTTTTGCTTGCCTATGCTGACTGAAGAATTATATTTCTTAAATGAAATTGAACACATCTTTATGATATGCTTTTTAAATAGTTGGTAATAGTTGACCTGTAATGGCTGATATTAACATGACCATTTGTTACATGCACCTGGTAATCTTCTTCTGTCTGGTTTTCTGTCAAGAAGCTGTCCTCCCTTTTTCCTTGACTATTTTTATTGCTCAGAATACTCTCAAATTTTCTGAATAATTTTCTGCCTAGCTGTTTGAAATATCATGCACTTAGAGACTGGTATAGTTCATAGCTTTTCAGGCTCTTGGGTTAACTTTCCTTATAGTCAGCAGCACTTGACTTCCAAAACCTTTCAAGTTCCACCTTCCCTCCACCACCCCTAAGCGATGTAAGGAAGGTGTTGTTTCAGTTCCTGAATGAGGTTTCTCTGTCTAGTACAGTGAAGAATAGCCCTGGCTCTTGAGGGCTTATTCTAAGAGTTGGTGTTAACAGTATATTTATAAGAAAAATAATCAGTGTGGGATGAATATTCCTTATACAAATGGTAATCTTTTGGTCCTGGCCTTAGGAGTACTCTAAAGTACTACCAACTACAAGTCCCAAAGGAGGAACAACTTAGAACAACCTACCTGAGAAGTTTCTCAAATAATCCTGCAAGCACTTTTCTGTGGTGAACTGGTCTTTCCCAAGGAAAATATTCAAAGAGCATTTTCATCAAGGAGTTCCCAACTGGCCTAATATTCAGAGCAATGCAACACGCATGCTCAGATAGAACGAGCATTCAGGGAAGAGAGATGTTCTCATTAGATTTCACTAGCACTGTGTGATATCTACCAGATTTCCATATCTGAGCTGACAGAGATGATTTAGAGTGCAAATAAACTATTAACATAATTAGATTAGACATACCATGGTGCAATTAGAATTGTCTCTGTCAGACCATTCTTCATTAACTGAACTTACTCAGATCATACTGTCTGCTTCCTGCTTCTCCTAGACTAATTAGTTACGTGTATGAATGCTTGGATTGCTTAATTATTTCCACTGTTCACCATTAACATCTTGCTGAACTGGGGCATGGTGTCACTCAGAAAGAGGCTGTGGGATTGACTTGGGTCCAGCAGAGTTGGAGCCCAGACATCCACCAGGCTGAAATGACCGTAAGGGCAGGGAAAACCTTAGAACACAGAAAACATCCATGACAGGAGTTAATAGATTTACTGTGAAAAGAGGAAGATTTCAGCAAAAATTCTGCTTGGAGACTGATCTTGCTGCTTATGAGCAGAACTGAGAAAATGGATCCCAGATAAAGGAGGAAAATTTTGGGATTTGGGAGAAGGAAGAGATGAGAGACAGGAGAGGAGCCTTTTTATGTTTCCTTTTTTTTTTTTT
>VWZU01012531.1:3200038-3296824 GCA_013397095.1 Sterrhoptilus dennistouni
TGAGGGGAGGGTGGACAAAATGGAGGACAGGGTACAAAGAACAAAGGAAGCCATTTTGGACTTACACCCAACATGAACAATAAACTTATAAATCAAACAAACCCACAGGACAGTACAAGCAGCCCTGACCCACTGGATTCCCAGAGGACCAGAGCTACCAGACCTTTCTACAGGACCACCGCTTCAGGTAGACCACCTCACCTGGGCTGCTTCCACCATCCTGCTCAGGTTGTATTCTGACTCTGTCAGTGGTCCTTTGTGTTATTGCATTTATTTTATTTTACTTTTTTCTTTCTCTGTATTAAATTGTATTTCTGACTTGGAGTCTCTCACTGGTTTTGCTTTCAAACCACTACATCTCTTTAGCTGTGGAGAAAATGCTGACATCACCTTTCATCTTAATGATTGAGTATTGAGGTATGTACTGTTATCCCTTCTAATTTCCTCTCTGGCTTTTGACCTTTCCAGTAAACAAACCAGCTGGCAGTTCCTTATTGAATCAGAAGGAAAAGAGCAGTGTGGCAATGCACTTCTGGTCTCACCTGCATGTTTTTGGATTAAAAAAATGACAAAAATATGACTAAGTAACCTTGCATCTTCCAATACACACCATTAAAGGCAGAATAATGATTTCCTTCAGTTTGCTTAATCAGTTTAATTCAGTTGTATCAGACTTTTTCTCATAAGTAAAACCTGAAGTCTTGATAATCTGGTATGGTAAAAGTTTTTAACTTCTTGGTAACTACCAGACAGACAAATCAGAACCTGCTCAGCTAATTTCACCAGCCAGAATTTCAAGTTTAAGAATTTTTCTTGGGCCTAATATATAATTTAGAGAAACTTGGTCCTCTCAATAATTCTGATTGATATAAAGGAAATTATAATGAATTTCAGTTAATTTGAAGATTGGAGAAATTTTCCCATGGTATGCTTAGTAACAGGGAATATTATCTTCTGTTGTATTCTGCATACAATATATCTCTCAATTCTATCTAATAAATGGATAAAATTTATTGAGTTTTTTTTTTTGAAATATCAAAGGATGGATTCATAGAAAACTTAAATGTGGTGCAAAGGGGCAGACTAAACATTTCATCAAGCAGTTTTATTCAATATATGATTGCTCGAGGTCTTTCGGCATGGGAATGTTCTTTTAACATACCATCATAATTACATTCAGTGCTAAATGAGAAATGACAGTCTGAGATACTGTTCACATTGCTTTTCTATTCTTCTGTCATTTCACCAGCTGCAGGAGATGTTCTTATGTTTTAAACCTGACATTTCAGCCCTAATTAGGAATGGTTGTGGTATTAGTTTGTTCACAGCCCTTCTACAGGCAGATGTCATGAAGCTTGTGTAGTTTTTCCTTCAAATACTTTAGTGGTTTGGTAGTTTCATTACGAGATTTTGAGTGTAAACTCTGAGCTAAGGTGTTAAGCTAATTTGTAGAGATTTCATGTGTATTTTTTCCACAAACTCTTCATTTCTAATAACTTAATGCAATGCTTTAGTTGATGGAATAGTGTTAGATCATAGGTTGGGCTCAATGATCTCCAAGGTCTTTTCCAACCTAGTTAATTATGTGATTCTGTGATTTCATTGGACTTGCATATTGGATGTTCCACACTTAAATATGCTGTCATTAGAGCTGCACTATCCAGATGATAAGCAGATATTTTTAATGCAACTTTTAAAATGAGATCAGTAAATCAATTTCAAAGTCAGTTTTTTTGCAGCTGAGGTTTGTTTGGAGTAGTCACCTCAAACAATAAAATCTTTTATAATATATAGCATATTTATTATTTGATATAATTTATGTATATACCATTAGTTCATTAGAAGTATGAATAGAAAGCAAAGAAATGAGAGACAGACTACACAGAAATTCTCCTTATTGAAATGTTTTCTTATCATGTTCTTGGTTTAACTATCTGTTGTCTGAAATGCACCATGATTCATTTATTAATCTATTTTTATATATGCATATTGTTAAAGAATAAATTATATATATCTACTTTTCTAATTTTTTAATCTCACAGCTGGGATTATATTATCCCACAAGCTGTAGAAAAACATAATTTTAATTTCTACATAAATAGAAATTTTGTGTGTCCTTGAGCTGATTATGAGTAGCACATCCTTAAAAATAAAAATTACTTGTAAGGGTTCTGGGTAGTTCAGGATAAAATATAACCTCCTCCAATGTGAGATTGTAGTCTAAATGGAGACAGTGAAAGATTTTTGCATTGGGCTAAGATTTTATCTGAAAAATGTTTGTAGCATGCTACTTCTGCCCTAGCCCCGTAGTCAGTCAGAATGATGAAAACCTGTGGAAGAATTTGTCTTCTTTGAGGAACTTAATACTTGTATACTTTTCTGTATTTATAGTGTAGGTGTATGAACTTTTCCTGAGAAAGATGTTATTGACTTCTAATTTTTGACACTTTCTCTCCAGAAAGAAATAATTTATCTAGAATGTGTGGAAAGTGTCTCAAAAGAAACTATATTCTTTTTTTTCACTGGCAAATCTCTCTTAAAGTACTTAATCTTATTTGTCCATGGTTATTAAATTCCTCTGTTAAGAAACTAATTGCTCAAAAAAATCTAAAGGAAGCTTTGATTCCTCATTTTAAAATTTCAAAAGAAAACTTTTATCCAGAGAACAAGTGCTTTGTGTTTGCATCTTTGTGGTGGTGTTTTTTTTTTTTTTTTTTTTTTTCTGTCACTATTAGTCTTGCTCAACTACAATTCTGTCATGAAAGCTAATTGCCCACTTGCTTTTCTGAAATCGAAATACAACAGATTTAGGCTTTACAAAGTCACCTTAAAAAGTTCATGCTTGGTAGCACTAAGTATTTCCAAATACCCTGGTTAATTTTCAGTATTGGAAATAGGAACACATAGGAATCATATTAAGAAGCCATTCTGGGACATGCAGGATGCATACACTTCTAGAAGCAGCGTAGCCGTTATTTTTTCGATGGAGACAGCTATTTGTCTAGGGAAGTTATTGTCTCTTTCTGACTTCCAGCAGGGGATCTCAATACAGAATGCATGCAGTGTGCAGCATTCTGCATTTGGAAATGGCAGGAAACAGCCCCAAACCCTTTCATTCTTGCTCTGTTTCAGGACTAAGGTTTTACATTAGAGGCTCTCTGCGATTCTTTTTCTTCCCGTTGGAAGTACCTGATGCTTGTTATCTATTCACTAACAAATTTTTGCTGATTTCTACACCTCAGCCAGTTTCACTGAGTATAGATTGTGTGTATATATATATAGAGATATATATATATAGATTGTGAGTATAAATGTGTGAGGCAGAAACCCTTTTATTTCAAATCTTTTGAAATCTTGAGAACAGCACCGTAGCTACAAACCTCCACTAGTTACAGTATATCCTTCTTACAGAAATAACCTTCATCAGCACAAACTAAAAAAAGCAAGTTAGGCTCATAGAGCGGTATGTGGGAAATGTCTCATACACTTTTTTCATGTTAAAGATCCTGAGGCTCACATTTGACATACTGCTGCCTTTAAAATTGTTAACACTGTGGGACTTTTCAGTGATAGGGACTTGTATCAGTCCAGCTTCAGGCAGCAAAGCTAAGGAAGTCCAGAATAGCACTTCAGATATGCAGAAACAGTGGTAGAGGCACACTAACATCTTCTGATGAATGTGCGACTTGTAAATGCTAATGACATTAGGTTGGAAAAAGTATCAGAAAGAAAACTTTGCATCAGAACAATAATTTTAATGTTAAAAATTAATATTGTATTAACATTGAAGAAGCAAAGACAAATATTGAGGAAATGAAAAATATTAATACCAATACCAATGGAATTGAAGAATGGTAGATGAGTCTAGCATCAAATTGGGTAAGTGAACACACTCATGAAGGACACAAGACAAGTCTTAGCTTAAAGTCAAGAATGCTACACCAGTCTGATTGTTTTCAAAGTCAAACCAATTCTTAGACCTGATACAAGTAAATCTTATCAATAGTACTTTTATATCTACGCCCCTCTAAACAAGCCTCATTGAGAAATCAACCTTGTTTCTTTTCAGGCAAATTATCAAAGTCTCTACAGACTTCAGCAGTACTTTGCCAAATCATCTTTTGCATAAGTAAGCTTGTTTGTAAGGTGTAAAATTAACTTCCCACTGGAATGAGAGACAGCATTACAATGAAGCAAGAATAAAGATTTTATTTTCAAAACCAGTGATAGTTATATCTCATGTTTTGTCCTTAATTTCTTTTCTCTCTAGAACCTTTTGCAACATCCCTGACAGGCATGCAGCACCGATAAACCATCCAGATGTGGTTAAGCAATGGAACTGAGAGTCATGGAAAGAGACTTCTGACCAGCTTTGTCAGACTTAGCAGTGGTCCTTGCTCATGTTACCTATGGTGCAACAAGGGATTGTTTCATTTTCAAACCACATGTCTGAGCAGTACATCAACCATGAGTGTGTCAGGATGCACCATGAATAGAACTTACAGCGTACAAGAGCAGAGTTGGTGATGCTCTCAAACTAGTATAAAATAGAATTAAAAGCTGAGGATCTGAGGCAGCAATTTGCTAATAATTGGTATTGCTGGAGTTCTGTTTAATCATTTCAACATTCAGGCGAGTGAAATGTAGCAAGGTATAGTTCAGTGAGCACACTCATTACCATTGTGCTTTGACACACAGATCAAAGACTTCTTGCATCTAGAGATGCAAGCTGCCATTGAAGTCCAAACACCTGCTTGATCACGTGTAGCTGATTGTATTGTGTTTCATGTCTTTGAGGAGTGCACTTCAGGACCAAGCTTGCTCAGTGTTTGTTGGTATGATGATATGAATAATTGCTATAGTACTGAAGTCAGCAACATTAGGACTTCGTAGCAGCATCAAAGAAAAAGCTTTCTTATAAAAACAGGGAATATTTATGGTTTTGCACTTTACCCATCCCCACAACAAAATCAAGCCTATGTAGTAATATCACATACATTATTCCCTTAAAAATGAGTAGTTTCTTCTGTGTATTTACCATATATCTATCTTGTTTGTGTGCAAAGATGACCTAGGCATTTTGAAACGAAAGAAAACTTAATAAGCATAAAAGGAGTCAAAAGTTTGTACAGCAGTGTGTTACAGCTTCAGCTGCAGTAACTGCACTAAGTTCAATGAGGAAATAGGTCTTTGAGGAAATAAAGATGGTATTTTATTGGAGACTTAAGCTAGTGTCTTACTCAGGACCACGTCTTAGGAAAGAAACAGAATTAAGTAATCTACCTAGTTCCTAGGATTTCTTCATTATCATAGACCCTATAGAAGCCCTCTGGACTATTAAACAGAGAATTTTTTTAACAGTTCAACAAACTGATCAAAAATTATGTTTGAGAAAGTATCCTTTGCTGTCAATTATTTAAATGTTAGTCTGCACATGCATCTGAGAGAAGTCACAACTCTTTCTAAATTCCTGAATTAATTCTGGTTGCCAAAGGACGAGTCAGGTAAAGGTTTATGTCAAGGCCAACTGTTAAATCAACTTCTATCCTCTCTATCATGATCCATATTTCTCCTTCTTCAGCATTTCAAGACTGAGTTTACTCTCTTGTAGCCTGCCCTTATTCTCAGGCTATGCCCAGACCATACTTTGTGCCAGACACTATTCCCATCTCGCTCAGAAGGTTCCATTTTATGGGTTGTGAAGCTCTACCAGAAAGTTCTCTCAACTATGGTTTATATAGCACTTTAGGAATTGGGGCTTATATATTTTGCTAAATCTGCTTAACTATTTAAGTTCTCTAAGAAATTAGGATGGACATGGATGATTATCACCTTACTTGCCTTTGGAGAAAGCTCCTGTTTCTGTGATTTTAACTGAAGGAAGGGTTCACCTTGCAGCCCACAAACTCGTTGCTCCTTTTGGAGAACTGCTGTCTAAATACCACTCCTGACTTCTGCCTTTCAGCAGCTGTAAGGCTGAGTCCCTCAGGCCTGAGCTCCTTGTTCAGCCTGAGGAAGTTGCTGCATTGACCCCTTTTACTGTGTTTTACCTTTTTCAGTCACAAACTCAGCTCAGTGTTTCCAGCCTGGCCACAAAGGAGGCAGCCCCAGAGCTAGTTGTGTCTCATTCAGTGATGCTCTTGACAAGAAACAGGCTGCTCAGGGCCAAGCATTTTGTTTCAGGCCCAATGTGCTGGTAACATCCATAGGGATTGGAAGCAGGGAGGGGCAGTGTCTGGCACCCCAGGGTGGCACAGGTATGCCAGTCTATGAGTGAGGTCTGTAAATTTCAGAGTGATCCCTAAGGCAATTCTGCAATTCCCATAGATGATGCCTTCTGGAGTGAAATGTTTTCCTCCTATGGAACTAACAGAGAGCTCCTTTTTCTTTCAATATTATGGCTCTGGGACTATCATGTGTGAATACTTACACAAGGAACAAAACATGGACACCCTTTGTCCTGGCCCAGGGCAGCACCTTTAGGCAGCTTAATAACATGAAGTTGCCAGCATGTAGTTTGCATCACCTGTGAAAATCCTGTTACAGAACTGATTTAAGAAGGGGATGGTTAAATGACTTTGAGGTATTCAGTGGATTGTGACATATGCTTACCCAGTGACGGCAGAAATAGAAAGCTGATGAGCTGTGCTTAGGCTGAATCTGCTGAGCTCACACAATAACAAAAAAGAAATCTCAACCCAGTCAGGAAAGGATTATGTCAAGGAGCTAAGGCTCCTATTTTATGTTTTATTTTTGCATATAATCCTGTGAAAACCTCCTACCCTAGCAACAGATGTCACTTATTAGAATCAGGTGTGCCTCTATTTCCACATTTGAACAGCATAAGAATGCCACAATCACACAGTGAGCTCTAGCATCTACTGCAAGGAAGCAGAGTGGTGTGTACCTTTGAAGTCACAAATATCAATAATTTATCTGTTGATCCTTGCTCTTCACTATGCATCCAACAGCATCTGAAAGCTGCCTAGAGGTGATCTGTTAAAGCACGTCTAATTCCCATTAGGATATCCCAATTTTGGTTCTGGAAGAGTAAGAGGATGGCTTATGCTCAATTTAGGGCATGGTGCTGAGCTTTGCCATAGGTCGGCTCAGCAGAGAGGGGCTGTTCTGTCATGCCTCCTGTAACTGGGTTGCAGATGCAGGATTGCACATGGAAGAGCTCCTTACCTCCATGTCCCAGAAACTTGCTCCTTCTGGTGAGCAGGTGTGACCAATCTTTGCTCTCAGTGTGAGTGGAGAGGAGAGTTTAGGGGAAAACACTTGTGTGTAACAGGGGAGGAGAGCAGCTGGGGAATGTTTTTTGTGATCATAGTCTCTGCTTAAATCTGGTGTAGTACAATCAGCCCAGAGTAAGTGCATTTTCTCTAGTATTGAAAATTAAATTTCAGTTAAAGTATTTTCCTAGTGCGTGAAGACAGAACTGGTAAAGTGCCCAGATGAAGGTGGTACTACCCAGACAAGGCATTTTTCTTCCTCTCTTGCCTTTGGCCTGAAAATTTCCTTCTGTCCTCATCCATTATCATCTCTTCCCCTAATGCTCTCACAGTTGCTGTGTAACATCAGCTTTCTCACCCTTCTTTCTGCGTGCTGTCAAGTGCTGTCAAAGACTTCTTAACCCTTTTCCCTCCCTCCCTGTCCCTTATTCTGTAGGAAAGTAGTCTAGTGACAGATAATCACAGTGCTGCTTCAAATTAGGATTTCCCTTTCTCCCTAATAAATATTGAGTGACAAACCCAAGATTAAGGAAGTTGATACACAAAGACGGAGCTAAACTGAAGTGTTGGATAAAAATAATTTTAATATTAGAAGAAAAAGGTACTGAATTTTAAATTTTTAGTTTCAGAAGGGATTCCATGATTTCATGTCAGTATTGAGACGTCTGGAGAACAATTAAATTTCACTCACAGAGAGCAGTTTTCTATTTAACATATTTTCTCCATCTGTATTATGGCCATTTTACCCCTGGTAATTATGATCTCCAGTATTTATAAAACAGATTAATATGCCAAGAGACATATTCATGTCAATCATGCATTTCTTAAAGCAGCATAAAATGGATTATTTACTAAAAGTGCATGCATTTATGCAATTAATTTCCTGTGAATATTCTGTATAAATAACTTGTAGAATGGCTGTTCAGTGACCTTTAAAAAACTGAATTTAGTCTCAGACCAACATCCCTGAAGACTGAACTAATTGATATAGAACTAAACCTGAATAAACATCAGAATAAGTAGACACTGAGATGATTTACTGATATGATCAAAGCTAGATGAAAATTTCAGTGTGTGGAAAAGAGTTAAAATAATTTTAAGCTGATGCTTGAAATGATTGGAGTAAATTAAAACAAAGTAGACTAGTCTTAGGTACTAGTTTCAGTTCAGCTAGGTTCAATTGTGATAGAAAATTATGGTTTAATAAGCAATCCTAAATGATTCAGTAATTTGTTTCCATTCCTAGTGAACATTTATCTGTTGACTGACACTTTTACTGACTATTTTAGATATGACCAAGGTTTGAGTGAACTCTAGAGACTGAATCATATCATTATCTGTGATTCATTCAGTCAATATTAAGATAAATTTCAGGTTTAGAAGTGAGATAAATTTAAGTTTTCCCATTTAAAAATGAGAATAATTTTTTTCTGAATCAGAGTGACTGATCTAGCACTAGCAGTGCCCAGGATATCTGACAAACCCAGCTTTCAGCAGAAAGCATTAGTGTCAATGGCCTGAAATACTTCTACTTCTTTTGAAGCATCATGGATTCAGTGAGCCCTCAACAAATCCAGGACAAGGTCTGGGAGTCCAGCTTGCTATGACTGTCTTTCAAATTAAGCAGATCCAGGAGCTTTTTATGGCATTAAGTCAAACTCGGATTATTTATTACCTCACCCTGAAGAGAGTGTAATTGTTCCCTTAACTGAACCTTTCAGACACTGTACTTGTACTGGCTGTTGCATTTTCCTGAGGAAAATAGTTGGAGAAGTGCCAGTTAGGGTTAAAAGCATGCCATGAATGTCTCCAACAGTTTATCAGTACCAACATTTGTGTTACTGCAGCACTGGCTGGCACTGTTTTGTTTACTGTTATGGACACAGTCTGTGCCCACAAGAGACACTGTGGTGCTGCTTCAACACACAGGTGGATTTTTGAGCAAACCAGCTTCAAGCTGGGCTCCTGTGGTGGGTTCAGAAGGCCAGAGGCTCGAGGTGTGCTGCCATGCAGCCCAGATCTGTCCAGCTCACGAGCTGACCATGTGTGCAGGGTAGGTGCTTATTTCTGATTCACTTGGACTCCCTTTACAGACAGTTGAGGTCTTAGAGCAGGAGTCACCCAAACTACCTGGGCCTTACAGGACTTCTCAACATTGCCTATAAAGAGAGAGTGAGTGGTCTACCAGCACTTGAAGTGGGATGCTATGATTGCTGCTCCAGGCCCTGTGATTTTTGAGCGTGACTCAGCAGCTGAGATCCAGGAGGTCTTTCAGTTCACAAGAAGGTTGGGAAGGCTTCTATTTCATGTGGATGTCAGAATTAAACTGGCTTTTAGGAAAAGTGAGGTTTTATGTTGTTGGGAAGAAAAGGTTAAAAGCTGAAGAGTAGAAAAGAGGGTGGCAGAATTGCTCAAGTGACCTTGCAGCTGGGAATACCAAGGCTTGGAGAATATAAGTGATGGAAATCTATTTGGGAAGGGAAATCCCTACAGGTATTTATCCTTTATCTGTTTTGAGGAGTAGAGCCACTGTGTGGAGATAATGTAGGTGTTTACAAAGACTTGAAGGCCCTCTCATGGACATGGTTGAGCTCCCTGTCTTGGGAGAGAGCCCAAAGCTCAGAGGTCATCAAAGGCACAGAGGAGGTCACAGCATGCTGGCAAACTCCATGTGCATGGGCCCTTGATGAATGGTTGCAAACAGCAGCCCTGCTGCCTGCCAGGACTGGACTGAGCCTGACAGTGCCTGACGGTGCTGGGATTCCCACTGGAGCATCTCTGCTGCCTGTGTGCTGCTTTGGGATCCTCCAGTTGGCAAGGTAATGAAACAAATTTACTCTCTTCCTTTCAGCAGTGTTTTTGGGATTGTTCTGGCCACCTGCCTGTGTCAATTCACACATACGTGAACTAGAACTCCAGCTTTTTGGACAGAACTGATATAGAGGTCAGGGAAGGAAGGAAGGGTCAAACTATATGGTAAGGGACTCCAGGGAGTCAGGAGAGAAAAATCATTCTCCCAGAAAATTACAACACAGAACTATATCACATCTTTGTAGAGATAATGAGTAATCATAGCATGAGACTGGAGGTTAAGTCTTGTTTGTTCTTCGTCAACCAGTCCTTGAAACATCTAGTACTTCAGAAATAAAAGTGATACAATTATTTTAATGAGGCTCTGCTCCTTGATCTTTGTATTTCTTTCCCTACCATTCTAATATTTTAATTTCAGTGTGGTTTCATAACCAATACAGGCCTTCTATAAAGGATTTTGGACTGTTTTTTTTAAAATAGTACAGCATCAAAAAAATTAATTTAGCAGTGATTAACATTATAGGTGAATATAGAAATTTAGCACCAGTTTATTCAAAGAACCCAAGGAGCTGGACAAGGTGTCCGGAAACCAGGAATGCTAATATATCCATTATTTTTTATCATATCTCCAGAGTTCAGAAGTCAATCTGAGCATCCTACCGAACAGTATTATTGTCAAGAAATCAAAAATGTTCTCAGTGACATTACAAGTTTACTATTAGTAAGAGTAGTATTTACAGTTATACAAAACAAACTGTTTAAATCTCGTGCTTGACAGCAAAACTTTGTCAGGAATAAATGATAATGGGTGAAGGACAGGTTATTTCACATTTGTGTCTCAGGGAAACAATGCATATTCAGTTCAAACTTCTAGTACCTTGGGAGATAGGACCCCAAAGGTGAATTTTGCTCTGTACACATTCACATTTGCCTTCATTCTGGATATCATGTGCACTCTAATCCCCCCATCTCAGAAAGGATGTGTTAGAGCTGGTGCAGGCTCAGAGAAGGATGACAAGCACAATGAAATGTGTGGTCTCTCATATAAGGAATAATTAAGCTGGCAGAGGCTTCTCAATGTGGAAGAGATGATTTAGGATGGAAAAGACAACTGGAGACAATAGTCTTGGACTCATTGCATTAAATAAGACAACATTGGTTTCAAAATACAGCAGTGTGTAGTTACCAAAAGAAGCATAAGTCAAATAAAACTGAATTTTTTCTTTGAAAAAATCAGGTCTTATATCTGTGGATGACCAACACTGTTTAAAAAAGAAACATAATGGACCATGGAGAAAAAAAAAGCGAGAATGGGGAAATTTATTCCTGGTGCAGATGATTCAGTTCCAAATGCCTTTAGATAATAAACTTACTGAACATTTTTAAACATGCCAGTGTATATCTGAATCCTTAGAAACGATCTGAGTAGACAGCTTAAGTGTCACTAATGCCATTAGGGTTTTAAACATTATTAATTCAACCATTTTAACTTCCCAGAAGCGAGATGCAGCTTTACTTATCAATTTTATTCTTAAAATGTTTCGAGAGGTTGCTGGTGCTAGCATATTTGAGTTTTACATGTGCCTCAGCATTTCTGCAGGTTAATAATGTCCTGAAGGCTACAGGATTTCCTTTTGGTTTCCAAAATTACATATGCATTATTGCAAATGAGTTCTGCCACAAAGGAATTCATAACGAAAACATCAGAGGGAATTAAAATGCTTCTTATAATACTTGAGCTTGCTCCATTAATCGGAGGGCAAAATGAATTGAGTCATTATGTTCCCAGACGGTATTAGAGACCAAATGGGAGCCCTCTCCCAGTCTGTGGTTTTTTTTTTTAATTTTTTTTTTCCACTGTAAGTATTTTTTGCTGGGGGAGTGGGTCAAGTCCAGGGGCAGAAAATCCGTAGTGGGTAATTCAAGTCCCTGAGTAATGTTTTAATTCAAGTTTTAATCTTTATGCACAGAGACAGCAGGTCACTGTTAACTAGCAAGAGAGGCAGAAAGATTAAGAATGTACACAGTGCATTACCTTGAGAGGAGAGAGAAGAAGTGTGTCTTTTACTGTAGAATTATTTGTCTTTCAAGAGCTGTCTTCTCATGCCTATATGCATGACTTGATTGGAAATCTGTTGATATCTGAAAGTTGTCTGGAAACCAACAGGCAGCACGACCTTCATAATAACAGTAATTGTGATTGTCAAGCAAATGAACAAAGCAGTACCTTTAATTAAGCCAGCTGATCCACTTGGGACAAAATAGGAGATTTCAAATCTGAAGTAGGAGCAGCAAACTTAGAGTCGGTATTTATTCAAGCAGTTAAAATGTGCAGTTCTGCCACTTCACTGTACATGTTTTATAAGGAGATTCGAGTGCATTTTTATTCATTTGAAATAAAGAAACAGCTGGATGCCCTGCATGTATCTTTCTGCAAAAGTAAGTTTTTAATTAGCCTCTTCAAATAACATATTTGGTTTTAAGCAGACTGCTCTCATGCTTAAAACACCTCTTACATATTTATGATGACTGTGGTGTATTTACACTAGATATCGTAAGAGGACACCATTCAGCTCTTGCTGTACTCTTAGTGGATTCACTTTAGTGAATTCACTTTATCCTTGCCACAAGATGGAAAAATGTGTGTAACTATTTTAGATGACAATGAATATGTACGTATACATCACACTGGAAAGCTGGCTATTTTTGTCTATGTGTTGCTATACTATGGTTTGGAGCTCCATGAGTTTGCATGCAACCACAAGAAACCATAAAGGTACCTAAATGATTTCCTTGCATGTGACAAATGACGGTTCTGAGGAGTGTTAGAATTGGGCTAGTGGAAGTCTACGTGCATTGCATGAAAAAGCTGATTTCAAGCTTGTGTTCAACAACAGGCTCTGCCTGTGCTGCTGATCTATGATTTGCAAGGTCTTTCAACAAGGGAACAAGTAGAGGATGGGCGAGGTTGTAGCTTCCCTTCCTGCCCTCAAGCTTCTACCTTATTCCTATAGGAGACTCTTTCCTCAAAAATAGCATGGACAGACCCTGCGGTTAGAGCTGTCAGCATATCTTTCAAATAAAAGCATTTATTTTTACTGGGAATATCCCACTTTTTAGTCAGCATGTTCCTTGGAAATGGCTTGGTTTTCAAAGACTTCACTAGAAACAAGGACAGAAACCTTTGTGGTCTGTAATTTCTGAAGCCAGGGAATCCACAGCCACAGAGCAACATACCAGCTGTGTCATCAGACATGACAGAGTTTGGCTGTCCCACAGCAGGGAAGTCCAGTTCCAGCAGAAATCCATGTTATAGGAGTCTTTCATCTTTCCTTGTTTCTGCGTGGGTATCCAACATATCTGAGGAAATTTCATTTTGAATTGAAGGAATGGATGTTCCCCATGAAAAAAACTTTTATACGTTTTCTTATCTGCAGTATTTTAAAATTAAAATGAAATGTTATTAAAATTAAATTTAATTTTGAATTGATCATTATATAAAAATTTTGAAACATTATGATTTCCTGAAACCCTAAAATTGTTATATCAGATCTGTTTATCATCTAGTTGCTGGTGAAGTGAATATAAAATCTTCAAAAAAAAAAAAAGGTAAGCCAACTCTTCAGTCATGGCAATAAATTAAAAAATTGGAATTAATTTAATAAAAGAAATACAGTTATTCTTCAAATAATATTCAGGCTGAAAGTCTTTCAAATTTTTAATGTAAACATGAGATTAGGCAAATTACCATTTCATTCTGACTTAATGCTAAGATTCTCTTCAAATCAGAAATCCCAGCTACAGGATTAAGCTAACAGAAAAAATAAACATAATGATGAACAATGACAGGAAAAATAATAACAGTTGGTTTTAAAACCCATTCATTCTTCTGGATGCAATAAAATATATGCATTTAAAAGAAAAAGCTTTGGGAAAGTGGAAACTAATATTCAGGGAAGTTTTGCAATTTTAAATACCTAAAGAGAAAAAAACCACTTCCAAATTTCCTTCCAAATGAAATAACAGGAACTCAGATTTAGGCCATTTTTTTCTTAATACCTTATGTAGATTTTTTTTTTTGTTTTATAATGTGAACATTTTTTGAAGCCAATGAGGTAAAAGTGAAAATGCTCAAGTGTAAAATGTGAAGCATATACCCTTTCTTGGTGGGCTTTTAAATTTTTTTTATCATAAAAGCTGGCATGTAGTCCCAGAAACAAAATTATCTTTCTGCTGCAATATTTTGACATAAAAATAATTCCAGGAAAGAAGTATTTTTAAATCCTACTGAAAGAAAGACATGAAAAGACAACCTTTTTCTTTTATCCAGGAGAAAAATTTAGGTACAAGAATATTTTGTGTGGAAAATTTCTTTCCTCCCTGTAAAAAGATTAGAGTGTGTTGGGTTTGTGGGGCAAGGTTTTGGTAGTGGGGGTTACTACAGGAACACCTATAGTGAGATGTTGCCAGATGTGGGAAATGGATTTGTAGAGAATTCTCAAAGCCTGACAGAAGGCTCACATAATGTGCATTTGTATGCAACCCTTGAGATAAGAAATGCTGACTTAGAAATGCCATGGAATAGGATGGACATTGTTTCTAGTTCCATTTCTCTCTCAAAAAATTTCAAAGGATAGCCTTGCAAATAAAGCTAGATACTTCAAAGAAATAGAACTATGAAAGGTGCATTGTATTAGGACCCAGGATGGGTGATTTTAGATTATTGGCTTTAAAGCATTAACAGCATTGTGTGACAAAAGCTGATAGGCCAAAAAATGCTTATAATGTATTGTCATTAGGAAAAATAGTTTGGCTTCTGATTGTGATTGTGTGAATCATAACATCTATATTGTCTCACTTTTCACATGACACTGAAAATGGAATAAAAATTTTTAAAATGCCTCTCAGTTGCCCCATCTCTGGGTCAAAAAANNAAAAAAAAAAAAAAAAAATTCCTACAGCCAGAAGCTTCCCCTGTGTCTCACAGAGCCAATGCCAGCTGGCACCAAGACAGAGTAATTGTGAGAGTGGTAAGGTGCAGGAATAGTTTGCCCAGAGAAATTGTGGATGCTCTGTGCCTGTAAGTGTTCAAGGCCAGTTTGGATGGGCTCTGAGCAACCTGGTCCAATAAAAGATGTTCCTGCTCATGGCAGGAGTGTTGGAATGAGATGACCTTTAAGGTCTCTTCCAATCCAAACCATTCTGTGATTCCATGATAAGATGCTGGGCAGTGAGACAGCTGGAAAACTGTGGCTGCATATCCCCAGCCTGCATAACTCATGATGTTTGGGCCAAACTACATCCCCAAAGAGTGGGATGCAGCAGGGTGTGAGCCCTGCAAACCCTGCTAATGTGAAGGTGCACTTTGCTACTCCTCTGAGATGCAACTGCTCAGGAGTATTTTTGTGGATGAGGTGGGAGTAAGGCAGAAGAGCTCCTGCAATACACAGTTCCTTCTTGAGAAAGGAACTCATTGAACATCCTAACAGTCTTGTGTGGTAATGATTCAGGAAAATAAGAATATTTCTTTGGGATAATAACGTTTTTGACTATCTAGTTCAAGCTAAGGAATAATTCAGAACACAAATGTAATGAAGACAACATCGAGAGTAATGCAAGAAAAACTTAGTGTTCCCCTTTCAGACCTCCTCTTTATGCCTTATACATATTACTTACAGTATTAGTACAATTTACTTCTGAGTGATACAGAATGCTGATGAAAATGATGTGTTATCTGGGACATTTTTCGCATATTCATGTAATAAATGAAAAAAAAAGTTAGAAGAAGTCTTTTTGTTGTTTTGTTTGAAAATGAAATACTGACATCTCAGACTAGTTATAAGTGGGGTTTCATTTGGATCGGAGACCAGAATCAGAATGGTTCAGTAGACCAGATCACTCTAATGGGTTTCTGGTTTAGGAATTCTCAAAGGGAAGTAGGACAGGTAATTACCATCACTAAAAATCCCCATCTTGGTTACTGCATCTCCCTTGCTACTTTTATGCAGATTTTATCCTATTTTCTTTTCCAATATCCTTTGCCTTCTGTTTTCTTCTTGTTTTCTTCTTATGCTGGTTTTATTTCCAGTCTTCCTTCTTTGAGTCTTTCTTCCTCTCCTTCCTCTCTGACCCCTACAATCCCCAAATCACCCTCTGCCACTACTTGGTGGCTCTTCCTTGCAGCCAGCAGCACTAGTTCTGTGCTCTACCTCCACAGTTCAGGCAAGCAGAAATCCAGGCTTTTCCCCCCATAGGAGCAAGCAGTGTGACCTCAGGGGCTGCGATCCAATGGTTTGCTATGAAATCAGCACTTGAGAGTGATACAAGCAATTCATGCTTTGAACTGGCCAGACCTTGGTTTCCTCCCTAGAGAGAAGGATAGGCTCAGACCTGCAATATCCTTTCAGCCTAAACATCATGTCATTGTAATTACTGACTGTGTAGGGAGACACAGGTTTGGAGAGTGTATCAGCTGAAGCTGATCCTGGATGTCGGATGTGGTACTTAGGCCCACCTCAGACATCAGAAGGGGTGGAGTGAATGCAGCCCTGGGACTGGGGGGTGCACTAGCACTGCTTCTGACCTTCTACAGGACTTAAAAAGCTGGGACATTCCTAAATGCTTAATTCAGGATGTATGGGATGCAATCAAGTAAAGTAGCCTTCTGGTGATTAACTGTGATTCTTATTTTCATCTGTTGTTAAAACCAGTGAAAAAAGTGCTCATTTCAGGATTCTAAAGGAATCCTTTTGCTTCTCCCCAGAGAGGGAAGGTATTTAATTACTGTTATAAATGTATATTATAAAGTTGGCTTTTTGCAAGATGTGTGCTATATGATTAATAATGTTGTGGTAAGGATATAGGATGTAAGTTTTTTATTTCTGCTTTTAGTAAAGAAAATTAGGCATAGTGGTACTAGTTGATATATTATGCTTAAACTGTCTGTTTGGCCAGGATAACATCCAGTGAACATGTAAAGAAGACTCTGGTACTAATATACCAACTATCAGCATCTATCATCTGAAGAAAGCATGGACCAAGGCCCAAGCTGGAGGTGATAATAAAGACACAGCCAAGAAACACACATGCTCTAAAAAGGCAGACCCAAGGAGGGACCATACAAAACAGTTCCTGAAATATGGAAACTAGTTCATGGAAAAATATGAATATTCAACAAACTGATGCAATAGAAAGGGTATTTAACAAATGTTTCTGATATAGTGGGGTGTGGACTTGGCTGAATACCAAGTCACCCGGCAGGCTGTACTTTGCTTTTTTATCTCCTAATTGTCTTAATTTTTTATTAAATCTATCTCTTAAAATTTACCAAAAAAGTGAACCTCGTTTTTCACAAATACCTTGTGAAATACTGAGAAGGTTTCCTGGGGGTCTGATGCCAAGGGTTGCCAAAGCACTTTAAGCTGTCTTTGAACTGTGTCAGAGGTGAACTTTACACTTTAAACTTATACAGAGGCTGGATGAGAATGTGCCACACACACTTTCACAGTTTGCTTTCACATGCTGATGACTCTTGTTCCTTCCCCTTCCCCATTCCTATGCTTCTAGCAAGTCTGTGCCATTTCCTTTGCTCTTTTTAACTGAAAATGCATCATTAAACATGTTTCTATTTTTCATATGCTTTTCAGTCATACACAAAACCTTCAGACTGGGACTCCTGATTTTCACCTGTTTTCTCTTTATGTCAGTTGTGCAAACTTTGAAGATGCAGATACAAATCTGTGACCAAGCACCTGGAGAGCTGTCAAGAAGAGAATAGGTCATGCCTGCCAACTTGGGCATTGCCAGCTGCACTGCTGAACATCCACAAAGCCCTGCTTGAGCCATCAAGCCAAACTTCCTCTTCACTTCCTCTTTGGGGTCCTCCAGTGCTTGAATGAGAAAGGAATCAAGACTTCTGCTTGAGTGCTCAGAGTAAAAATGAAAGTATTCAAGGCCACACTTAAGAGAAGAAAGTTACTCCACAAAATAGTCATTGAACACCTGGAAGGTCTGAGAGTGTTGCTGAGATCTGGAAGTGGAGCTGGCAGAGGCAATAACAAGTTATCCAGCTGTAATAAATCAGAAGGACTGGAGTTGTACAGTGATTCTCTGGTAGTGAGGAGAAAACTCTAGGAGGTTTTAAAAGTATTTCCCCCCCAGAATTCAAAAAAACATTTATCCTGAAAAAAAACCTGAAAAAATAAAATGAATCTTGGTTATTTTCCCTTCAGGCTAGTGGCATTTTTGCTAAGCTGTCCAATAGTGCCAGAGTATGTAACATCTTAGTCATCAGCAATCTGGCAGGTATTTTGTCCCTTATATTGATCCAACAGCTATGTGCCAGGCTGTTTGCACCATCTGTCACACCAGAGTCAGCAGGGGGGACAAAAGGTGGACAGCTGGTACTATCAGCCTGGAATACCATTTTAAGGGAGAAATACCACAACCTGTGTCAAAAGGCAGAGAAAACAGAGCCTCATGGGGAAGACACTAAAGCAAATGTATTTCAGATGGAGCAGCTTATCTTTTCAACCACACTGGCTATGGTTATTAGAATCACACTTCTAAGAATGTAAAAGGTCATAGGATGCCTAAACTGAACATAACTTTGTTATGTATGCCTTTGATTTTCCAAGGAAAGCAAAGTTGCCTAAAATGCCTGGTTATAAAAAGCCAATCTGTAATGAATCTCTCAGCTGCAGAATACAGGAATAAAACTGCAGCAGAGAAAATTTCTAGATTGATTTTTTGCCATGGAATCATAGTTACCAGGGAAGCATTCATCAAATGCTGGCCAGAATCTGACCTCCATTACTATACTCCTCCTTGCAGGTTTGTCTTTGGTAAAAAGCTATTTCACAGTCTTATGAATAAGTTGGCAAGGTGGTAAGGCATAACCCAAAGCAAGTTGCTTGGAGAGATCATTCATATGTCCAAAGGCAAGTCAACCCAATATTTAGCTCCACTGTGTGTCAGCCAGGCCATCAGGCACTGTTTCAAGTCAAATCTGCAAATCAGCCAAGGAGACATTAGGAAATGCACAGAACTACACAGTAAAGGTTTTGGTGAAGAGCATACTGCAAAAAATGCGATTCTGGACATACTGCACCATTTTGAAATTTGCATCCAGTCTATACCTTCTGGATTGAAAATGGTGCCAACATGACATATGCAGCTGAGGATTGTGCTTATATTCCTGTACTTGTTTTGCAAAGTGTTGCAATTTGGTTTTGACAGACTTGAATGTTAACTGCAGCACTGAAAATAGAATCATGGCTCATCAGAAGATAGTCACTTTGCATATTTCACTGAGGCCAGTATAATGCAGAATGAAGACCAGAAAGAAAATAACTTGTTAAAGATCAACTGAGGCAAAACAGTCTGCTTCTGGAGTTTAAAGATGAAGACTTTACTATTATACATAGGAATACTGAAAACCAGGGATTTCTGCTCTGTGAAAAATGTTGAAATTTACAATTTTGTTCCATGCTATAAGAAAAGACAAATGGATCAAAATATAGTTTTAAATAGTCTTTTGACTAAAATATGATTTTGGAGATTTTTTTCCACAATCAAATGGCTTTATGTATAATTACATAATCCATCAAGACTGGAAGAATGGTATAACTAGAATATGAAACACTTTTAATGACAATCTGTAAAAATAGCATTAGGGAATTCTATAAAAAATATTACTTTCCTCTAAGAAAAGATGATGCATTCTTGCTACGCTGGACTTCAGAGGAGGGCAGACTTTGGTCTCTTCATGTATTTGCCTGAGAGAGTACTATGGGATAGAGACCTGAAGGCAAGAGGGGCTCAAGAAAGCTGGATAATATTCATACTTCACTTCCTCCAAGCTCAAGATTGGTGCATTCCTATGAGTAAAAACCCAAGAAATAGGCAGGAGACCTGCATGGGGGAACAAAGAGCTTCTAGCAGAAGAAGGACATGTACAAAATGTGGAAGAAGGGACAGGCTGCTTGGGAAGAATTCAGGATTATCAGAGTATGTAAGGATGCAAAGAGGAAGGCTAAGGTCTATTTGAAACAAAATCTAGCAAGGGTTGTCAAGGACATCAAGAAGGACTTCCTCAAATCCATCATTAGCAAAAGGAAGTCTAGGGAAAATGTGGCACCACTAGTGAATGGAGTGGGTGCCCTGGTGGTGGAGGATGTAAGGAAGGTGGAGTTACTGAACACCTTCTTTGCTTCAGTCCTGATTGCTAAGGCCAGCCCTCAGGAATCCCAGAGCCTGGAGGCAAGAGAGAAAGTCTGAAGAAAGGAATAATTTTCCTTGGTTGAGGAGAATCAGGTTAAAGATAATTTAGACAAATTCGACACCCAAAAATTCATGGGCCCTGATGGGATGTATGCACTAGAGCTGAGAGACCTGGCACACCTTTTCTGCCTTTCTGCTCACCGGAGATTAGTGACCTCTATTTGTGCTTTAAGGGGTAAGAAGCTACTTCTTATATAATTCTGGGTTGGAAAGGAGCAAGTTTCTTGTGCAGCAAAGTCCATTTCATATTGAAACAGCTTTCTTCTGGGAAGAGTCTCTGGACAGTAACTCTTCCATTTCTGCTTTTCCTTTTTGCCTTGGGCATAGTTGTTTAAGACTGATGTACCAGAAATGTGGATACTGTGAAAAAAAAAGATATGAATTCTATCTTGAAATTTGTGCATTATATTACAATCAAAATATTATTATGAAGTATTACATTCCTGAGTATACTTTACCTTATTCCATATTGTATCAACAATTCAGATGAATTCAGGATCTGAAGTAATACCTGCTTTCTTCAGTTTGAATCTCAGAATAGATGAACATTTTTTATCATTGTCAATAAGAAAATTGCTTATGTCACCCTTGATATTGAAATGAAGCTCAATCATGTTGACCTTGATATCTAAATGAACTGTTTAATATAAAGATCACATATATTACAGTCTTTTAAAATTACTAGACATGATCTACTATTTTATATGATAGATGACTTATTAAAAGAACTCAGGAGAAGAACTGAGAAAATTTTTGGTTAAATTAAGTAGAGGTGTTCATAAAAAAAGTATTTAATATAGGAAGAAAATCATAACTAGGAAAATGGAAATGGAGAATGACTTAGGTCAAACTCTTCAAAAATAACCATCCTTTTCCAGCAGAAATGAATTTGAAACTAAGTTCACAGACTGTTGTTCAGGGGAGAGTTTGAATGAGAAAGCTAAAAGTAGAAATTGCTACAACTCAGAAAGCTCAACATATAAAATTAAAAAGAATTTGAAGTACTATTGAGTATCCTAGGCAATTTCAGTATCCTAGAGAGTGCTGCCTGCTGGAACATTTGGTGAATGCCAGAGATGCTGTGCATAATGTAGAGTTTGCAGGATCAGGTTCTGCTCTGAGATGTTGCCAGTCATGAAGGTGCCACAGACCAGGCAGCCATTGAGCCCCTTGCAGGGCGGCTTGAACATGACTCCAGGGTGGGAATGAGAGTCTATTTCTTAAAGTTTGCACAAGCAGCTCCATGCAAAAATCTGTGTTCAGCAGGATCAATAGAGGTTTTCTTTGCTTGAGGAAAAATGCTACTAAAGACAAAAAGCCTGGAGTTCTCATAGCAGAGATCAGCTGTTGGTTAGAAGAGGCCTAGAATATCTTTCAAGAAATGCTTGGTGAGAAGCATGTGTCAGGATTTTTCTTCCTGTGTTCATTTGCTTTTTTGTAGAACACAGAAATGTTATTTATTTTGTCAAAACAAAGAAAATGTCAAAGCTTTGAGCTCTTGGCCTTTCAGCAGGTGAGCTCACCAGTGTATAGAGGAGGTCAGTGAGCTGAACTTTGGCAGGGATATTAATATTTTATAATGCTATGAATCAGCATAATTTATCTCATCAGTTAGGTCATGCCACAGTCCTGTGTCGTTTAAGTCCTGACATATTACCAGCAGTTACAAGCACCAGTCTCATTGACAGAAGGAAGGCTCTTAAGGCAATTTCAACTCAAAGCAAGCTGTGATTCCTGGCTGCTGTAAAATGAAAAGAGAACTAATTTTTAATCCATTTTTGCTGAACTAAGAAGGAGTGCAAGTAAATAAATAGGCCATGATATTAATAAAAACTGCCCAAATTTAAATACATCTCTGAACCAAGGAGGAAAATTTAGTTGAGCTATCTCTATGTTCTCAGTATGGAGGCTTTCTATAGGGGGTTCCCAGACTACAGCAAGTGTTCTCAGGCTCTCTTACAGCAGAGAACACAAGCTGGCAGTAAAATATTTATTAGCAGTACAGGACTCTAGAAGAAAGAAGTGTTTCTCTCACAAAGCTGAAATTCTAATGATTCCACTTTTAACAACAGAAGAACAAGTGTCACTTGCCAGTGGCTAGTTACTATACTTCAAAATACCTTTAATGTGTTTCAAGACTAAATGAGAAGCACAACAAAAGCTCTTGAAGATATTCTAACTTAATTTCAGCACGTACTATCAGTCCGACTGACCTGTGGTTACTAGTATTGCTCATTGTGCTTGTTTCCCAATCTCGTTTGCCACCTGTTCCTCATTTACTGTCTCTTGAAGAGTGCTCATGGGTAACCCATTTTGAGAGGTATGGGGGCCAACATTCACTTCATTTTTTGAGTTTTCATACATCTGGCTATGCTGGCAGCCAGAGAAGTCCAGCCTTCTAGCTTCCCATGGCATTCCACATTAACCCCAGATGGCTCTGGCATGTGTTTCAGAGTGGCATCTTATGTCTTTTTTCCCCAAGACATTGTGATTCCCTCCTGTCTTCCTACAAAAGGGAAATGCTGATTGATGTGCTTGCCCAAAAGCAGGAATAGGAGTTATCTCTAGCAGCTCACGTGAACAGTTTTATCTGCCAAAGCACCTCAGTTCAGACCTGCTTTAATCCTGCTGTCTCAATCTCTCTTCAGTGTACCCACTGTTGAAAAGCTTGGTGATAATTTGGGCATGTTGAGAAGCAGATCACACGTATTTTACCCTGTGCCTTATGCCATGATCTGAGCACGTGTTTTCAGCAGTGATATGATAGTACACACTGAGTACCAAGCCTCATTTGTTATACCAGTGAATAAATCTCTAGGTTTTCCTTCAAGACTTCCTATTTTACAGTCATAAATGTGCCTGCACACTGTAGGCACCTGTTGGCATACTGTCAATTATAGTAGCATTAGAAAAATATTGAGGGTATAAGAACAGGCTGCTCAGACTTTTTCAGTACTAAATACACATGCATTGACTCACCTCTTCTATTTAGAAATCATAAATTCTGTTACATGAAAGTTCATATTCATGGGCCATTAGCTTTGTTTATCACTTAGAGTAATTAGTATAAATTCATAGAATCATTTAGGTTGAAAAAGACCTTTAAGATCATCATCCAACCATAAACCTAACACTACCAATTTCACCACTAAATCATATCCCTAATTATAGAATCACTTATATTGGAAAAGACCTATAAGATCATTAAGTTCAACTGTAAACCTAACATATTCTCCCTTCTTCAAATGTCCTGGACAAATAGAGATTTTTAATTTCTCATTCTATTGTATAAAAGCACTTAGCAGTGCTCCACTTTCTCTTCTACAGTAAGAGAATAATTTGAATATTAATGTAAATACTCAGATTTCATATACACATTTTCAGGTACATGCTGTCAGAATGCCACAATACACAGACTGCAAAACATTGAAGATGAAGATTCAATAAGTCACTTTCCATTTAAAGAGCTGTCCCAGTGTTTTCCCTGATGTTTTGAGCACAACATTTGTCCTGCTTACATTGATATAAGAATCAAGATCTGTTGAGTTAGCTTTTTTGCTTTTAAGTGCAAGGATTATGACTGAATTCATAGTTATGTCCCTTTGATACTTTCTTTGTAGGACTGGAAAGGGGCAAAGGAGCTTTTTTACCTGCAGTTCTGTTTTTTCTGTGCACAGAATATCCCAGTAATTAAGTCAGCAAGCTGGAACAGGTGTGCATGTTGTCAAGAAAGCAGGAGTTAACATTGAAACTTAAATTAATGCAGCTTGTTTCAGGCAAACTCAGTAAACACATTTTGTCAGTTTTGTAGTCAGAAATCATCTTTAAATTCTGACAATGGTAAATTAGACAGTTTTCCATTACAGCCTAGAAAATAAAAGTGTAATTGCCACTTGCATCTGGCAAAATGGATTTTGCGTTGCGATATTTAACACACAGTGAATGAGAAAGCTAAAATCAATAAAAAAGTAGACTGAAATTTTGTGCTTTCCTTCAATTTTCTTATTGTTGCCTAGGAGCAGTAGGTAATTGATGCAAGTATTTATTGAGGAGGTTTGGATACCCACTCTCTTTGCATAATATTTCTCTGTAAAATATTAATATTTCAGCTGGAGTTCATAGCATATGTAACGAATGAAGTGCAACAGGTAGATAGTAAGTAAGAGGGACTGGACATTTTCAGAAGTGGAAGCCGCCACTTTAAGGATGCCCACAGGCCAACATGAAAATATAATTTTTGAATATTGAGGACTGCAGCAGCCTCTCCTCAGGGGGCCACTTTGCTTGTGGGCTCAGACAACAGAAGTTCTGGGCAGTTGTCAGGCAATTTGATGTGTACATTGTTGGTAAAGGGGGTTCCCCTTCACCTGAAGTCCCAGACTTTTGGGTGGTAGAAATGCTGTCCATGGGGTAGCTCTAACCTTGGTTGAACACCTCTGGCCATGTGCATCAGTGTACAAGGATGGCACCCTCTGAAAATGCATCATCACCAGTTTTGTTTTTAACAACCACTGAAAAGATGTGGTGAAAAGAAGACAAAGTAAAATCCCTATAAATACTTCCTTGCAAAATTAAAATTTTGGGCCATTTTAATACACTGATGTCATTGATACCACAGAGTTTCTCTTTGCTCAGAGGTGGCATAGCTGTGGTGACATTGCATATATATATTAAAGCTTCAAGAATAATTTGAAGAGAATAATTTATTTGATGTATTGATCTGCCCTCTCACCTTTTTTTCCTGTCTTGTCCATTTAGACAAAAAAGTTTTTGGTCATATCCTGATCCCAGGAGAGTCAATAGTAAAATGCTGATAGACTTCACCAGAGCCTGGATCTTACCCTGAGGGTTTTAACTCAGCAGCTCTATGGAGCCTTGATATTTACAAAGCAAAATGGACCAATTATTTAAACAAGGATACAAGGGATGAACAAATAGTTTTGTGAGCACTAAAGAAGAGATGCTTGCTCTGGGCTCTGGGTCAATTCTCCAGTGTCTAATAAGATGTGAGTGCATACCTCAGGCTTTGCCTCGAGCTTCCTTTTGATAGACTGCTTTCATGAGGCTATTGGAAAGAAAATACTTCAGAGACCTTTGCCCCTTTGTCAAATCTAGTTTTAGTTAAGCAATAGGCAGGAAAATTACTCAATGAGAGGGAAGAGAGGAAACACAGACACAAAGAATGATTTCATATGCCACATATTCTAGAAAAAACATTTAAAAATTAATAATTTCACAAGAATTTTAATTGGCTCCTAATTATTTCTGTTTTATTTAGAGCTTTTTAGCATTAATCTCAAAAGGAAATTTTAATAGAGTCTTCCTTTTAGCTAGATGTAATTCTCTAAAGTGTGCCACAATGAAATCTAATAAGCATGTGTGTCTCTTCAGTCTTAGGGTTTCTTTAAAATTAATTTGTGTGGAGGTGTGACTAACCAGACCATCAGAAACCAAGGAGAAGAAGTGAGGGAGAAAAGCAGCTTTCTCCAATTTCTGTTGCTTGACCTCTACATGCACCAAATGATAAAACAGAGATAATACCTGTGTTTTGCACAGATACCCACACAGCCAAGCTTGGATCAAAACACTTTCTAAGTTTGCAGAAAGATATGACCTTTTTAGATTTAAGGGAAAAATATTTTGGAGAACTACAACTCATGTAGATGAAGCATATACTTGCATTTCCAGAGAATCTTAAAATAAAGCATAAAAAACAAGTAACAAAAGTCATTTGGAAAAGAATAGCCATAACACAAATAGATAATGAATTACATGAAGATCTCAGGCTTAAAGATCTGTAGAAACAGAGAGCAACTAGCAGCAGAAAACCTACTTCTATTACCCAAATTGTGCACCCATTTTGTGCAAGAATTACTAAATTTATCTTCTTGGAAGTCTGTCATCTGTTTATGAAAATTCCACAAGTTTTCAACACTGTTTACTTGTGTAGGTTTTGAGCACCCTCAATTTGTGATAATGTCAGTAAGTGCATTTGGCAGAGTACTGGGAAATCAGAAAAATCTGCTCTGCACCTTGGAATGTCCAGGAATTTTATGTACTGGAGATATTAATAATTTTCTGGAAAGCATTATGTTTCCTGGATATGAGTTTGTATTTTACACTTTGACAGCCAAAACGTGGATATAATTTCAAACTCTTATATACAGTGACACAGCATTGAAGAGCTCTGAGCTATTGATCAAAACACGGAGGAGAATAAATGACAGACTCAGAAATGGATTTAAGTGAAGGACTTCAGCTTTATGACTTTAACAAAGCAGCTGGGCAACAAATGTCTAAATCACACTTACAAAGGTGGCAGTTAGATGTCAGTGCATGGCTACAAGCCTCCAGCTGTGAATCAGTGATTTGTGGCAGAACTCCCTCTTCAGCCTGTACAAGGACAATAGCCTTTAGAGCTGGGATAGAGGTTATCAAGAGAAGATTCTCGTTAAGTCTCACATTTCTCTGCTGCTAGGTGGTCTGGATTCAACCAGCTTAACTGTACTAGTCTCACTGAGTTTCTTAAGTTGGTGGAAAATGTAAGAAATCAAAGTTGAAGTATAAACACCCTAAAAGATGTTCCTGTTCTCAACTGTCTATATAGGTGTTTGGAGCAACCATCAACCTCTGCTAGGCACTTCAATTAACTATCTGAAATTAGACTGAATGAATCTAGCTGTGGTCCATCAGACAGGTCTATCTCATTTACCCTTGAAAAAAGGTAGAGTGATTCTAGACAAATTGGTCTTGCCTTTCTGAATATGGAAATTTCATATCTTTCAATGCTTGTATCATAGGGAGAGTGAAAAGAGATGAAAAATATAAGCTGACAGAAATAACTTTTAGATCTCTAAATAATATGAAAGTGCATTCTACTGCTAAGGTTTAAAAGAATGTCTGAGAGTGAAGGCTAGAATTTAGTTTGTTCAAGACTTAATCTTCTCCAGACATTGAGTCAGTGTGGGTTTTGATGAAGAATTGAAACAAGTGTCTAGCCCACATCACATTCTGTGGTACAGTCATTCCCACTGGTGGGAATAGGAGCACTAAGGGTACAAAGCAAATGAATAGAGATAGGTGTACCATAATTGCAAGCAAGTGAAAAAGTGTTTTTATATCTTTTGACAATCTGTTTCCATACATCATAAATTTATGCTGCACAGCCTCATAAATTCATTCCACTATGCCTCATTGTGCAACTCTTCCCATGTTTTTAAATCCAAAGGACAATTATTCCTTGGTGTTTTCAGAAGCAGTTAATCCATGGTGTGCTCCCTGCTGAATCACAGCCAGATTTCTTGGGTCTTCCACTTCAGTGTAATTCATCTGGGCCAGCTGCAGAATTGGAATACCTGCATATTCAGAAGTGAATTTTACTCCTTGTATTTGCAGCAATGCCAAGGGATCTGCTTGGCAAGTTTATATCCTAGTGGAATCTGACTCCCAGCACTGAAGAATTCAAACTCAAACTTTCTACGGTCCAGACATCTCAGGTGCTCTGAAACAGTCCTACAAGAATCCATAGCAAAATACAGGTAGCCCACATGGCTAATGTGATGATGCTTTTGTCAAACTGATTCCAAGCTTATGTTTGATCCCAGCATTGAAGATTGCTTACCTAAAAAAGGCCTTATCAGCTTTCAGAGGACACATGTTTGTGTCTATATTCATTTAGTGTGATCCTGACCCTCTTTCTCTACTGGTTGTTTTGTGAACACATTAATTTTAGTGACAATACTAACACATAAATTGCCCATTCAGTCATTCCAACACACACATCCTCTGCAGCCTGAAGAATGAGATTGCTAATCTTGAAAGCCAGAAAAAAGGCCTCGGGAAAGGCTGATTTAATCAGTTGACTCCCATTGCTATGAAGGTGATTTCTGAGTGCATATCCTATAACCTGAAAGCAATACGGGTTTGGAATACATATCACCTTTCTTGTCTTGACATCACTAGCAGCTTTAGTAAGAAGAACTCTTTTTTAGTTTATTGCAACACTGTGACAGATGAGATCTTCCTGATCCTATCACAGTTCAAGACCACATAAGAAGTGGATTCAGTAAGACCCTCTTTTTGCTCTTGCCTCAAGCCTTAGATGATAAAAAATACAGGAAAAAAGACTTGCATTTTGACAAGTCCCACCAAATATTTTTAGAAACCTTATCCTAACCTAGTTATCCAGCAGTTTCTGCCCAAAGTCCTAAAGTTTGGGACTGACACTGTGACTGGTAAAGCTCAAATACGGGATGAATGTGACTGGGCTCCCCAAATTTGCATCTCCTACAAAACATGACTGTGCTCCTGTGGATGTTGAGAGTGACTGTGGAAATATATTCCCTTTGCTGGCTGCCACTTCTGCAGGCACTCACTGACAAGAACTCTTGTCACCTAAAGCTCTAAGGTAGACTGCTGTCCAGTACTGTAGTTTTGAGTTTTCTTTGGACCTCAGCTTCCACTAGCAACATTTTCAGACTTGCACTGAGTAGTTTTGGATGGGGTACTGACTTGCAGTTTAGAAGACTGCTGGTGTTCAATTAGAGAGTTCATAACTAACATAACTTGAGGTCTGTTGAAAACTCAGTTCTATATTTATGTTAAAAATGCTTCTCTTGGTGGCAATAATGTTTTGAATTAGTTGTTTTTCTATGCCATTATTGAAAGAAAATAGAACTCAGTTGTCTTTGGAGCTTCAGAAGTGCTGTATTTTCATTCCCAGTAGATTTGTTTCATTCATTTTCAGTTTGTTCCTGTAATTTCTGGGCATTAAAATGAGGGTAGAAACATGAAAGTTCAGAAAATTATTAGGCAGACATATTCCCAGGACAATCTGACACACAAAATAATAAATCTTTCAAAATCAAAGAAGGTCCCAATGCAAAGTCGAAATTCAGATATCCTTCCTAAGGGTAACCATCTAGGGCAGTTTTGTGTACACCACAATTCCAGCTCCACTTTTTTTTCATTGCCTGATATGCAGCCTAAATTGTTAGGAAAATTTTGATGTGAAGGCATGAACAGTACAATCATATAGACTTTAAAAGCTTATTTTGACTGAAACTTTAGGCTTTTAAGCATTTTTCTACAGTAGCCCTAAATCTTGTGCTCAATAACTGTGTAACATACTGGATGCCAGTGTTGTCAAATATTTCACTCCATGTTCTGGTGGCACCAAGTTCTGATGTACCTTTGTAATTTAGGCACAAAAGTTGGGAAATGTTAAAGAAAATTACTAAAATAAGAGCTATGCACAAATTTATTTGGCTAATGAAATAACCAAAACTATGTTTTGCACAAGTAAAGAAAAAATTATAAAATGTCCTCATGCAATTAAATGTAAACCAGTAATTTTTGCTACAGGAATTAGAGAGGAACAATTTGGAGAGCAGATACCACCCCACAGTAACTTACCTTGTTATACAGTCAGTGGATAAATCCTGTGGGTGTTCCGTATCAGCATTCAAACCAAAGGAAGTATGAATATAAAGTAGTTGCTGAAATTTTGCTTTTCTGTTCACAAAAATTTTTGAACAATAAGTAGGAGAACTATTCAAAACCACTTAGAACTATTGATGAAAATAGAACTATGCTTCATGATTACATCAATTAAAATTGTATGGTTCTTCATGGTGGGGGGTTACGTGCCATATTTCAATTCTCATCAAACAGGCTGTAGTATATATAGTGATAGGCTGGATTTGTATATGCATCTCTGTAAATTCAGACCTTGGATTATGAATCCTTTTTTTCCCCGGAACAGTCTCATTGAGCTTTATTATGAGGATTGCTGTTAAAAAACTTAGGTGACCAGAATTCATGGTAAAGCAGCTGATGAGAATGGCACATCCCCCTGCACCCTCCTTGACCTCGAAACCCAAAAGCTTCTGTGTTCTCAATGTGTTTAGGAAAGTTAATGAAATTATAGTTTTATATTTATGAGATGAGTTGAAAGAAAAGTCTCAAAAAAACTCCACAATATTTTAAAAGCCAATTTTAGTTCTAATAGAGCCAGACAATAGATGTACCAGTTTCACTAGATTTGCTTCAATTCCCATTTGAGTCAACGGAGAGAATCCCATTGGCTTTAAGTAGAAATTAGATTAGCAGGATTTATGAAGCAATTGTGTTTTATCTGTGTTAGGAATAGGAAATTCTTGAAATTATGTCATTTTTGAGGAAATCAAATCTCTGTACCTGGACTTCAGATTGTGTACTGAGAAAGAGGCAGGAAAAGCCAAAGTTCTACTTAACTCAAATAGTCTGTTTGTAGTGCAATGTGCAGAGATACAGAAAATGCCTTCCATATCAGGAGGGTGGTAAAATCAATAGTCCCATCCTTTACAATAGAAAGTAGTAAGTTTGAGGAGCAAAAATAAGCATACAGAGTGCTCTCAAATTATGGACATTTTAGCCATTTTTCTTATAATCTTTATTCTTATTTACATCAGGCTTGTGATCTTGAGATGAGTTGCTCTGAATTAAAATAAAATGAGAAACAAAAACGTGTATACAGACAAGCTTTACAAGTTGTCTTTCCATGGTAAAGCATCACATCCTGTAGTAACTGGAAAAATAATGGCACCTTTTCTTCTCACCTTTATTTCACAAAGCCTGTGTGTGAGCTTCTTTTCTCTTTTGCCTTTTACACAGCCTCCTAATTTAGCCAACATTTCATTTATGAATGGGTTCTGAGCAAAAACTTCATCCTAATTTCAAGCTTCTTGAGGGTACAGAGGCAATCAAATCCATCTTTAAATGAAAATGATGAATGTAAGTCAAGTAAGTCCTATATATTTTTTTCTAATGACATCAACTTCTCTTTTGCCTGCCTTACCTAGAAGCCTGCATGGTCCTTGTCTGTGAAAGACTCATACTTCACTCAGCAATCTCAGAGAGTTTGATTTAGGATAAGGATTTTACTGCTGCCTGTTTTTATAGCCGAGGTTTATATATATATGTGTTCTACAGTTCAGTGAGGTTAGAGGTGTGTCCTGCTGTAGAAGCATCAGTGCTTTGTATTCTCCTCAGTTTCACTGGAAAGGTGTTACTTCTTTGTATTGAATTTTTCCCATTATTCAAAGAACATTTGATAATTTAACAAATAGATCTGTATTTTGCAAACCCCTCAGTACTGACCTGTCATTACACAGGTATAATACTACATGGAGAGAACATAGGAGGCTGTAGTTCCTTCCCCCAAATTACCCTGGGAACTAGAGAGCACCTACAGTCTCCTTGCTTATCTTTTACATCTCAGCCAGAGCCATCTTTGTTACCAGGACTTCTCTTGAGAAGTCAGAAGTCCTGCAAATAGGGACTGATTCCTTTTATAGTGAGACTTCAAAAAGTCTTTAGTGTTATACTCAGTTGTACACAAATGAGCTCACATGGAGATTATAGTGCCAGCTCAGAGAGATAATGTGGACAGCATTATAGGTCTTTGTGGGCTTTGAAAATTGTGACTCGACTTTAATATTTTGTAGTCTTCAAAAAGCATTAAAATGAATAGTCTAAAGGCAGTCAGATACATACTTGGCCAGATTGGTGTCTTCAAAATTATATTGTTAGGCATGTTTATTCAAATCAGTGATCAAAAGGGATAACTGGATGAGAATTCCTTAAGTGTTTTATAATGGCTGTGGATTACAGAGTAAATCTTACACATTTTACAGTTAAATTGAGTTTATGTGCCTACAGAAACTACTGCTGCTGTAGGGGGGAGGTGTGTCCCCCACTACCTTTTTTAAATCAAGACATCAATAAAAACTTATAGAATACAGAAATTCCCCAATGAAATTCTGAGGGTTTTGAAGTTTCTGCATTTGATAACCAATTTAAATACTGTAATCCTTAATTGTTTTATTTGTATAATTTTTTTTACAAGTACATAAAGGAATAGTTAAGTCTGACAGTGATGCAGCTGGAAAACTGTGACCTTGCAATTTTCTTGTTGATATGCAGCAGGATATAGTGTTGTGATGCTCAGTTGGGTGCTGTCATTTCGGAACATGTAGCTGCAAATGAGGTACCTCTGCTGCCTGTAAGGCATTGGGAGAAGTGTGATAGTCCCAGAATTGCAATATAAAACAGAGGGTGTAACTGAGTACCTACAGGAGTAGGTCTGAAATTGCCTTGGGCACTCAATCCCATGAGTATGGAGTGGTTGTATGGGATTAAATGAAAGTTCATGCCTGTAACTATTATATTAACCTTCCCTTCAAAAAGCTGAAGAAGATGCCTTGCTTTCTCTTGGAAAATTGGCAGCTGTAGAAGCTTTGTTTTTGAGGTAAAGCCTTTATTTCTAGACTCCAGTGCCAGGACTGCTTATCCATTCCTTATGATTGTTTAGGTACAATGCATAGGGAAGGCTAAGAACAGAAATCAAAACATGATACCTCTTTCTTAATCTCTTTCTGATAAACCAGGAGCCCAGTCACTGATGCTCAGTGATTTCCTGCATTTCCTTTCTTTCATGCAATGACCCTTGTCTTTCTTTCCACAACATGGCTCCATGCTGCAGGGCAGGGCAGGAATTGCATTTCTGCTGCCTTACTGATTCTGCTATCTTTAAATAGGAGGTATGAACCTTCAGCTGAAGGAAGATCAAACTGTCATGTTCTATGGAAGTCCCATAAAGCTTGGTGAAGTCCCATAACTACTTGGTAAAGCTGAGCCAATGTCCTTCCCTGCATTTCCTATGCAGATCTCTTTTGCATACAGCATTAAGCGTCACCAGCAGCTTTAAGTCTGCATAGGTAAAAACCTACTGAATAACATTTAGAAATCTACCTTATAGAGGCTGTGACTTTGAGGATCCTTCTCTGGATCTGATAACATAGAATCCCAAATGTTTGAGGTTGGAGGTGACCTTTTGTCTAACCCTCCTGCTCAAGCAAGGTCACCAAGAGCAGGCTTCTGAGACACTGTCTGCGACATGAACAGAGCTTTATTAAGGTGATGATGGTTCTGTCTTCATTTAGAAACAGAACCTTTTAAATTTTACCAGAAAAAGATGTCAGTTGTATGAGGAGCCATTCAGTGTTTTTGAGGATTAAAGTTTTAGCCTTAGATCTTTATTCAGGTGCTGTCTGAGCATATCCTTACTTTTGGTGGATTGCTCTTGTACATGTGATTTTTCAGATTAGATATAATAGGTATCCAGCAGGTTGATGTCTGTGAACCCTGGAGGGTATTCTCTAGGCTGAAAACAATTCAGTTTAATAAGGAGGGGACCCTCTGGTATCAGTCCATCAGATGCCACAAGCATTGCAGTCTGTAGGGCAAGATTTAGGCCCTTTGATCAGATATACAGATATTTTGCTATAAAGACTACACTGGTATAGGCTGAAAAAACTAATGAAGATGCACTTTTGGAATATTCTTATATTAAATGACTGCCCGGGGAAAGGGGAGATGGGGCTCGTTGTGGATATTACTCTGAAGCACAGCGGAGGATTTAATGGATGCTTTTCTTTCACCGGGAAAGGTCCAACTCTGCTCATATATTTTTTCCTGCTGTACAGATTCCTATAATCTTAGTTCTTTGGATGCTAGACCATTCAGCACTTCTCTTGCTTTAAAGATGGCCTGTCTAGAGTTTATTTTGCCTTTTGACAGCACAAGTTTAAAATTTAGATAAGATTGGGTAGCAGAAGTAGCAAATACAGCAATTACATGAAGTGCAAAAGTTGAAGTTGCCTGTACCATGTAATTTAGCCATTTTCAAGGTAGTTAGATAAGAATCTCTGTGAAGCATGTCTGGACTTTGAGAACAATATTATTTTTTTTTAGCTGTGGTTTCAACTTATGGCTCTTGTGGCAATCATTTTAGCATACTCATTTCTGAACAGGTATCCCCTGTAGTGCAGTCAATAGGAGAAGCAGGTAGTGAAACAGCTGTTAATTTTCCACCACTCCATCCTGCTTAGTAGATGTTTCCCCCTTGCAACTTCAATAAATATTTATGTCAGCCCTGCTGTCAAGTAGTAGTCTCAGTAACAGACAGTTGCTAAATTAAGATACCTTCCTTGGCAGTAATAGAAAGCTAATAATACAATTTCCTTATGCAAGCCTGGGAGAAGATTTGCCTTTATAATTATCATGAGAGGTTGAACTGCAGCTCCAAGAATAATGAAACAGAGGGGCAGGCTGTGTTATCACTAGGTGAATAGAGGTGAAAGAAAATAAAGAAATCAGGTTCCCTTCCTTGGTACTGCTGTTTCACAGGGGCAGCTGCAAGCAAACTCAAGGAAAGAAGGCAGAGGAGTTGGGAGATGGTGCTGCCGACTATGACTTGCTCACAGAGGTATTTCTCCATCAGCGTGTTCTGGCAGCTGTAGGCATAGGTCCCAGTACAGACAGATGCATGCTAGTACACAAGAAGTGCAAGAAAACTGCTACACATTCAACCAGACCTACTTTTTCCTTCCATTCACCCCTCATCTTCTCTGTCTTTACTGTTGTATCCCCAGTAGAATGGGCAGATGGAGAATTACAGCTGCTTTTTGCAGCTACAGCTCAGGAAAGAGACCTTGGAATCATCATTGACAGATCTCTGAAATCATTGTCTCAATTTGCAGCAGCAGCTAAAAGAGCCAACAACATATTGGACATCAGCAGAAATGGTATTGAGAACAAGACAAACATCAGCATTTTGCCATGATATAAAACCTTAGTGCGCTCCCATCTCCAGTGCTGTGTGCAATTCTAGTCTCTGCATCTCAAGAAGGACACGGCAGAGTTAGAGAAACTACAGAGAAGGGGAAATAAAATTAAGATTGTGGGACAATGGTTTATGCTGAGAAACTATAAAAAAACTAGGAGTTTCCATGAAGGGAAAGAGTATAGGGAATACAGAACCATTTTTCACCAAATTTCACATGACCATATTTAGGCTGGACTCAACAAAACCTGTAGATCAGTAACAAATAAAGAAAGCACTTTTCCGAACACTTGCAGACTTCACAGAATAGTGTCTTGCCAAATTGCTGAGGTTGGAAGGGACCTCTAGAGATCATCTAGCCCAACCTCCCAGTTCAGAGCAGGGTCAGCTAGAGCCAGATGCTCAGTGCTCTGTCTGTATGGGTTGATTATCTCCATGGAGTCTACAAATTCTCTGGGCAACATGTGCCAGTGCTTGATCACCCTCATACTAAAATCTTTCTTTCTTATGCCTAAATGTTTCAGTTTCAGTTTGTGCTCATTGCCTCTTGCTCTGTCGCTGTGAACCAGTGAGAAGAGTCTGCCTCCACCATCTTTGCTTAGCATTGTGAAGTATTTATTCAGATGGTGAAGATCCCCCCCAAAAGCCTTCAATAGGCTGAATAAGCCATCAGCCTCTCCTTGTATGAGAGATGCTCCAGTCTCAGTCCATCTGCATGACCCTTGGCTGCACTTGTTCCAGCATGTCCATGTCCCTCTTGCACAGGTAGCCCCAAACTGGACACAACACTACAGGTGTGTCTCACCAGTGCTGAGCAGAGAAGGACAACCACTTTTAACCTGCTGGCAATGCTATTCTTAGTGCAGCCCAGGAAACTGTTGCTGCAAGGGCACAGTTGTGGCTCCTGTTCAGCTTAGTGTTACCAGGATCCCCAGGTCTTTTTCTGACAAGATGTTTTCCAGCTGAGTGGCCCCGAAAATACTGGTGCATTTTTGTCCAGGCACAGAAGTTGGCATTTTCTGCCTGTCAAGATGCCTCTAAATGGCAGCACAGCCATCTGGCGCATTGATCACTCCTCCCAGCTTTATTATCTGCAAAACTGCTGAGAATGCACTATCCAGACCACTAATAAATATATTAAACAATATTGGCACCATCATTGATCCCTGATGAACAGAGCTGGTATCTAGCCTTCAACTAGACATTGTAGTGTCTGCAGGAGACTATGGAGGTAGACAAGTATCAGCAGATCCCTAAGGTTCCTGCAAAAAAAGAATTAGAGAAATTCATGGACAACAGATCCTTAAGCAGATACCGAAAGTACACATTAGTGATGTGCTCTCTAACATCCCTAGTCCAGTAATTATGCATACTTGGAAAAGGCTTGGACTGCAGAGGCTGGTCAATGGGGGAAACTCTGAAAGTGTGAGAGATTGTACTGATTTGCATAGAACAATAGTCTGCCTCAATGTAATATTTCTTTTCATTGTTGAAAGCCCATTGTTGCCTTAATTGTGGGACCAAGTGCTTTCTTCTCTTTCTCCATCTGTTTCTCCTCAGCCTAACTGATTTCAGATTTCATAGGTTCTTTGACATCTGTCATATATATATACATATAACATTTTAGACCAAGTAAGTTCTCTTCTCACCCAGCTGATGGATTGAGACATCAGGGCATATTCACTGGCCACACTTTACTCTGCCTGTAAAGAGAAGTAGTTTGCTCCTAAGACATGCTATTCCAGAATGTTCCTGTATTTTGGCAAGAAGCATAGTACTGGAAATGTATGTCTTCCCTATTGTTACAACCTGCCCCTGAAGGCAAGGTAATTGAAGTTCTTGTTAATAGATTTCTTGGGGTGGATTAAAGTGAATGACTGATGTTTATAAATATATATGTAAATATATATGTAAACTTCAGGTTTATTTTAAAACAATTTTGATGCAATGGAAAGGAAGTATGTAACCAATGTGATCATCATTATCTATAGTGATATAACAACATGAAAGTATGAAGATCACTTAAGAAAATATATAAGGAAAGAGGAAAAAGAGAAAGAAGGATAAGAGTAGATAGTCAAGAAGCAAGATATCACTACCTGTGGGTGCATTAATGAGGCTAGATTGTTTAAATTTTGATGTCTGTTTGTCAAAGCTATGGTCACAGTCTTGATCCCTTGGGGGTTGGGGAAGCCCACGAAACAAAGAGTTCAATGGGTTCATGTTCAGAAGGGAATGCACAGATACCTCCCCTGGGGGGCAGTTTTACATTGTCTGGGACAAGATTGGATCATGTGCAGTCCTTTGGTGGAAGGCCCCAAAAATCAGTCTGGGGATGCTTTGGAGGTTGTTGGCAGTAATAGATGCGACCAAATGTACTCGTTTATGGAAAATTTTTGAGAGAACCCCTGAATGGGGTCCCTCTGGGAAGCAAACCCAAATGGCCCCTCCCCCAGCTGGTCCAGGAAAAAAACTTCCTCAGAGAAAAGTGGAAAAAATCTATTTATTTAACAAAGTGCCCACAAGCATAAAGAATGAATAATATGAAACAATAAAGCCTCTCATTGCTCTGAAGTGAGATGGTAAATTCAGCAAGTCCTGAGTGGGTAGCTCAGCACAGTCAGTCTTATCAGTCCCTCTGGTGCTGGAAAAATGCCATCCTGGGCCCTGGGGGGCACAGGTGTGAGATCCGGGTGTCACTCTGGGTTTTTCAGTCCAGGACAAGTTTAAACAGTCCCAAGAAAAAGAAAAAAGAAAAGAGTCCAGAGACCTTCTCTGCCTCAGCTAGCTAAAACTACCTAAGAGCAAAGCAGACCTCTGTACCGCTGTCTGTCTGCACCTTAGACGAACACAGTCCAGAGAAGAAATGCAGAGGAGTGAATGCTGTTTTCAAAACAAACTCCTCGCTGCTCCTTTCTCCCCCTTCACTCTCAGAACCAGTCTTAAAGGTACAGAACTTAACATACAGCATGAACAGAACAGACAATTGGGGATGCAAGCATCAAAAAGTCACCCCAGGACACTGAAGATAAGTTGGGGTGGTCTTTGTTTGACCAGTGATATGTGTTTGAGCAGTTGCTTCCTTTCACACAGTTTATCATGGTGGGAATTTTTGTTTGGATGTATTAACAAGGACATGCTAAGCAGGGCTTGCCTCTGCCAGGCCTGGAATCAGTGCTCTCCTATTGCAAATTCTTCCCTTCTCTGCTTACCTCAAATTCCTGCTGTGGTAACTTATCTTTTGGCAAGCTCCTTCTGTGGCCCTGGCAGTGCTTGAGACAGGCATCTGGGCACTTTTACTGTGCTCTTTAACTCCTTACACCTATTCTGTGAAAATTTTGAATAAGAAGGCTGCGCCTAAGGATGTTGGAGCATGAGAGTCTTGTCAAGGGTCACACCATGTGGTGGTAGGGATAGTACATTGCTAGGTGTGGAGAATGGTACATTGAAGAAGCACCACCCCTATATAGGGGCATTCTAGAGGGTCCCAGAAAAGCCACTTTAATGTCTAATAGCTCATCATGCTCCATGCCCTAGGCAGAGCAATTTGACATTGAAAGCTTAGAAATAAATGCATACATTTTACCAATAAGAACTTCTTTTGCCTGAATTGGGCTAGGATTAGTCATCTGGAGAAAAGTTATAGAGTTAAAAATTTAGTGGTGTATAAATACATATATGCATATACACACACACATCTGCACATACTCTCTGTCACAGACACACATACATATGTGCATACATATCAGCACTTCCCAAGAAGTAACATATGGTTTGCTGTACTTTCAAGGTTGGAGGAGTGAAACTCAGACCATGCTAGTATCCACTGGTTGATACTAAAAAGTCAGCATTTAGCAGATAAATGTGGCAGATGAAAGACCATTTCCCCTTACTCCCACACACATGCTTGAAACAGGAGTAATACACTGCAAAATGCTGATTTTTAAATGTTACAGACTGTGGCTAAAAATAAGGTATTATTTATTACTTCTGTATTAGCGTGAGTGCTTAGCTCTTGATTCTTTTAAGCTCCTTCTCCCCAAAGTAAGAATGAAATCCTGTCTAGTTATTTATGGTGCCAGGATAACTGTCAGAATCATTACATTTTTGAAATGGTGTTTGTTGCCCCTTGAAGGAGCAAAATCCTATCTTAAAAGTATGATTTTTATAGATATATTGTTTCATTTTGAGGAAACTGGGCATTTGAACCCTATTAGTATATTTTATATGAATGAAAGGTCCCTGGACTTAACAGGGAAGCTGAGTCCTGTTAGTCTTCTGACCACTGGAGATAAAATGTTTTTTAAAGTGAAAAGAATTGAATAACTTGTGCAGTAGCTCTATATTGAAAGCTGCTGTGAGCACTGTACTGTGCTCAATACAGTAGATTGAATCCTGCTGAAAACTATGTGTTCAAAGTCATGTTTTGTTGTGGTGCTACAGAAACCACAGAGATACAAGGGTGTCAGGAGCCAAAATCCAGTGGGTTTTTGAAAAGGTTATCCACCATAAGTGATACTTTCACAGCAACCTGTGTAGAGTTACTGTACAAGACATAACATATTCAGCAGGGCTGTGAAAGGATCACTCACCATCTGGCACAACTCCCTTTTGGATGGACAGGACATAGCAGAACATCTGGCAAGATTCACAGGACACAATTCCTTGAGATCCTCCCTTCTCATGGCAGGCAGAGCCTGCAGGGTTGAGGGCACTGGAAATGAGGCCTCAGAAAAACCTGTCCCAGTTCTCAGGACCCTCTGGCTATGCTGTACCTCTGTTGTCTCCTTCCTTGTCCTCACGTCTGCAGCTTCTTTCTATTGTCTTTTAGTGTCATTCTGCTCACAGAGGAAGCAGGACCTCAATATCTCCAGGAGCTCAGTGCTGTTTTGCCTTCCTCATGAGTTCAGTGGGAGCAGAAACTCTTGGGTTTGTATAGGGGGTAAGAGTTCAATTTATCCTTATCTAAGATAGTTGCTCCACAGCCAGGCTGGTGGTGGTATTCACAGGGGTTCAGCCAACCCAAATGGTGTCTTTCCCCAAAATAGAAAAAAGTAAGTGATAGTGAGAAATAGTCCAAGCTCTACTTTTCTTTGATTATTTGAAAAGGAGAAAACAGCTTCTTTATCTACAGTAGTCTTCTTGCTAAAACACAATGCTGAGGAAACTTGAAGGGCTGTATTCTAAAAATTCTCTTTGACTTCACAGCCTCAAAAGTTGTATGTGAAATTGTTTGTGCTGTGTTGAAATAGATAAAACAATTGTTCCCTCTTCTGAATTTATTATGGATCCACTATTTATTTAAAAATATGTTAAGGGACTGTATAACCAGTTATTACATTGGGGTATGCAGCAGAGTGTGATTTCCCATTCACAAAGAGAGTTTTCTGCTCTCCCAGCTATTTTTATTTAATTTCTAATCTGTGCTAAGGCATCTGTGAATATGACACCTCAGCCCAGATAGAAGAATTCTTATTCTGAAGAGAGTGGAAATTACTGAACAGCTCAGTTTAGCATCCATTTACTAAACTAAATAACTTCTTGGAGAGGGAGAGGAAGAGAGGAGGCAGGAGATAGGATGCATTTTGTAGTTCTGAATTTCTATTTCAAGTGAAAGGAAAACATTTAACCAAATGTCTCATTAAGGAGAGCCTAAAGAACAGACTGAACTTCTAAACATTTCTTACTTGCAGCATTAAGAGTCCAAAGACTTCGATTAAGCTTTTCATATCTAGAACGACATTCCTCCCACATGCCCTCCTACCAGCACCCTAAATTTGCTAGCAGCTTCAAATACCTTTAAATATGAATGTTGAAGGACCTTTTTGCAGACTACATCCTCTTTGCAAGTTGCAGACAAATCTGTCAGAATTTTGTCTTCTGCCAACAATGTGGATAAAATATATATATATCAATCACTCAAAAGTTAAAAAAGCTGCAGCTTTCAGGCTTTCATTCACAATATACACATTCAAGAAAAACAAGTTGTATGTATACTTCTAGTGAATGCCCCATAGAACTATTAGCCAGAGAGCAAAATAGAATTAATCTAGCTATTATCAGACTTTCAAAACTTGATCCATCACACACATTCCAGCTAAGATTAGAATGGAAACAAATAAGGTTTTCCAGAACTTCTTGTTCTTCTAGACACAAACCAGCCTTCCCCCTGCATTTTTATATTTCAATCAGCTTCATGCAGTATCTTCAACCCTCTATGAAGGCAATTCAATTCCCCGAGTCAACAGTTTTGTCATTTTTTTTGCTGACTTAGAAAGGAAATCACTTCCAAGTGGTGGAAGAAAGGAACTTATTTACTTAAGGTGTCCAGCACACATAAGACCTTTAAATTGTTTTTCAATTGGCATAGGGAGTTAAAATTGGGATGGTCTGTTGAGGTGATTTCTCAATACAGAAGATAAGTAATTTGTGAGACTCCTTGTTTCTGCTAACTAATGACCATACAGTACTGCAGTATAAATCAATTACTTGGGTTTCCAAAACATGGAGTTAAATGTCTCTCATCTATAAAGAATCCTTCATTTTAGGAGATTCTTCCAAACACATGATAATGTAATAAGCTTAGATATTGAGTGTGTATGTCCTCCATGTTATTGTGTCAAAGTCTGTAAAAATTAAAATCCAGATAGATACTACCTGACTCACAGAGGGGTTCTGAGTAGCAGATGAACCCTTTCCTGTTGGAGAAGCACCTAAGTCTGGTTCCATATTTCCTCCAGCGTCTCATCTTCCGACTCAGCATAACTCTGCTTTCATGTTTGTGTGAAGAAGTGTCCTGGCATGATGGCCATGCACCAGCTGACAAAGTGGCAGTTTGTCCAAGAAGGAATAATTAACTCCCTAATTTATTCTGCCATCAAACCTTTGTGATGTGCAGAATCAGAGAATAGCTTAAGTTGCAAGGTACCCGTAGGGATCACCTAGCCCAATCCCTGCTCCTTACAAGGCTGACTAAAACCAAGAGTGTCATCCAGATGTTTCTGGTCCTTTTGCAGTGGAATGTTGCTGGAACCTCATGTTTGAGATGCTATCTTTCATACGTTCTCACTTTAGGCAGGTCTGTGCTCCTTGAGGTTACAGCTGTTTTCAGCTATGTATTTACTATTCCAATGCAATGACTCATTTTATTCCCTATGGTTTTTCAAAATCCTAGCAAATACCAGCCTGAAAACAGCTCACGTCTGCCCGTCTGTTCAGGGCAAGAGACCAGCTTTTAGTTTTCTTTTATAAATTGCACAATTCTACTACAATGTCTCCAGGTCTGCCTCAGAAAAGACACATGCTTAAGACACAACTAGGACCCAAACCACCAACTAAGATTACTTGGATTAAGCTGCAATACATACTATCCAGAAGAATATATTCTCCTTCATGTAACAGACAGGGCATTTCTTAATGGTAGTGGCTATTATGTAGAGATAGATAGATCTGTAGCCTTAGAGAACTCATACATTTAAAACTGGATTTCTAGACCTACTTTTTACAGAGATGACCTTTTAAAACATTTCTATGTAATCTGATTAATCGAAATATCTCTTTTAAATATTTTATTCCTTTAGTTATATCTGTCTGTACAGGACCATGAGTGTCTTTCTCAGACTACTGTTGCAGTCAGAGAATGAAAAGGGAAATACTGGGTCATTAAATGCAGTAGTTGTTGACATGTGCAATAACACAAAATAATTATTTTTATGTATTACGACAGTAGTTGTGCTTGTCACCACCATTCTATAAAGAGTGGTCTAAAAATGTCTACTGGAGTTCACAGAGATTGAAGCAAACTCCCCCAACTTAAAAAAAAAAAACCCAAAATTAATGTTGTTCTGCAAAAGCATCTCAGAATGAACCCTGTGGAATAGACAACCTGATTACAGTTCTAAAGTAAATGGAGAGTTTGTCTAGAGAAACTGAGCATGGTAGTTTTAGTTAATATCTGCCTCAGAAACATTTCATGAGGCCAAATGTACTTTGCCTAGTATTTTACAATGGTAGTAATATTACCTGCCCATATATATATATATATTATTTTTTTGAAAGAGTTCACTTAAGATTCAACTGCAATTTAGTTCCATTGACTGCACATGGAAGGTGGGGATAAACCCTAGAATTTGCCTTGGCCAAGGTAAATGATCAAGGCTTGTACCATATAGATATCAAAACATAAGTAGTAAATTGGGTGGTTGTTACAAAAACTTTTAAAAATACCCCTTTGAGTATTTTGGGTGCCACAATGTGGCACTTATAGATACAGCTGAAATAGCCTGTAGTTTTGAGGTATAATAGGAGCAATTCTAACAGTTACATATTGTTTTGAAAAAAAAAACAAACAACAAACCTTTAAGTACAACTCTGAAGTACTTTAGCGCTTATTTTTGTGTAATTTCTTAAATAATTTTTCAAAGCTTTCTAAATTAACTTTTAAAATCATAATTGGTGTAAAACCTTGGTGAAAAATGTTTTTCCTTTCTGTATATCTGAAAGTTTGCTGTTACAAAAACAGGCTTTTTATTGTATATCAAATACCCTAAATACTTATTGTTGCAACAAAGTGGCAAGGAATGATATGTTTAGTGCTGGAAAGCTGTCAGAAGGATTCAGCGCTGAGAATAGTGGAATGACTGAAAAGGGCTGAGCTGACCTAACAGCTGTTTGCAACAGAGAATTTGTGATTCTGCTCTTCTTCACCTTGTCACTTCCTCCCATCAGTCCCTTTCTTGCTTAGGAAGGTATTCCTCTTCCTTGTGCTGCTGCAGGCATGCACCTGGCCCTTAAGGAGCTAATTCAGTCTGTTAGGCTGCTCCTGGTTCTGCTGGGATAGTGAGCTGAAATCAAATCCCAAGGGAGACAAATTAAGGCCAGGGCTGACACAGGCTGGGGGAGCAAAGTGCTGGGGAGAAGGGAGGACCGGAGAGGGCACGGAGGGAAGTGGGTGGCTGAAGAGGTTACTATATCTGAGTTTAGCCTGCTCATTGCTGAGGTGTCAATCACCTTTCTACACGAGAAGGCTGGAGCAGAGAAGACAGACAAGCACAGGTTTTTCTTTACAATTCCATTTGATCCAGCTGTGTAGGGAAAGAAAACACTCTACATTCATTTGCTGCAACAGAACAAATCATGGGGGCTAGAAAATGAGGAAGGAGGATTGTTGTGGGAGCGTAGAGGTGCAGATCAGGCTTTGCATCCACAATGGGGAAACCCTGAGTGGGAGTGATCCCTCTTTCTTTTCCTCCATCATCCCTGGGCTTGTCAGGGCTGTGATGGCACCTTCCTGTTCTGCCTTCTCTGTTCCACCATGTGTTGGAGGTTTCACATGTGTTGGACATGGTGGCACACTGCACCTGGTTCTGCCCCACTTCCAAGGTGTCATTCCCATACTGACCATCAAACAACAATCGTACTTTGTGTTTACTGCTCCAGGTCATCCAGAATTGTCCTGTGCCTGTATCACCAAGGCTTCTTTTATTGTTTGATTCTTATGCTCTCATGGGCCTTGGCTAAAAATTTCAGGACAATCCCTTCTGGCAACAGTGAGCTGCTGTTCCCACCAGTGTTTCTCCTGTTGTAAATGAATGGGATGGTGGTATGAAACCTAACAAAGTAGATCAGTATCTAATCCAACACAGAACTGAAAGAAGAAGGAATATTTCCTTTGAATTTTGTTGTTTTTCAATGAAGTCCTTATCAACATTTAAAAATAAATAATATGCTGGCTTATATTTGTAACTAAATATATGACAAGTTGCTGGACAATAATAAGTTACAAATAAATAAATATTAACATTCAGAGATCTAAAATTATTTTTGGTAGGAGACTACTATAGTCTGAAAGAATATTTAGGCATCTAATTCCCTTAACATATTCTTTAACTGTCAAGACACAAGCCATGAACTTTGGGAAACTTTTGGAAAATGCTTCTTTACATGAAGCTGGTAAAAGGCATGAAAATGTCTGAGGCCAGCACAGTTGTGGAACAAGATGCATTAACTGTAGAACTGCAAGTTTGGCCTCAGTGCTGATGAAATTGTGGAGTTGGTTCAGAGATGTCCAAGACATGCTACAGCAAAGAATCCCAGAATTTGAAGTCAACTCCATGTATGTAGGAAGTGTATGAAAAAAGAACAGTTGTGAATCTTAAGACATTCAGACCTTCACCTCTGGGGCATTGTCTTCATGCACTTAAACCATCTCATCTTATCACTGCAGAGAAAGCCTAAAATCTGAACATCTTCTGCTTTGTTTGACAAAGTGCACCTCACAATCAAATTATGTCTCATTTGCTTTAGATCCAACTTTTCTGAAGTCTAACATCAGTGATATATAAATGTTCAACCATCCTCACTTCCTTAATCATTCTCTAAAAATTTAAAATAAAAATTAATGAAAAATTAATTGGATTATTCACCAGGCTCTTGCCTCAAGGTTTTTCCTGGGGTGAAATAATATTTATGTATTTTTTTCTTATTTTTTGTGTGTGTGTGTGTTTTTATATCTGCTTGAGAACTTAGAAAGACAAGTTTTTAGTGAAATTATATGTTGTTCAATTTTGTCACTTTGTCATTTTTCCATTGACACTTTCTTGTATGAAGAAAACAATCAAGGCCTGTTAAAATTGCTTAATTAAGCAACTTTATAATCTATGACTTTTGAAGTAACAATATAAACCACTATAGATGCAAAGGTAAAATAGAAATTAAAAGTCTTACATGGCAAATTTTACCTCTTTTGTTTGTCACTTCTTCTCAATAGTGGTCCCAAGAATGCAGCAACTTGAGAAGACAGATGTTAATTTTTCTTCCTTGGTATCTCAATTCGAAGCTGAGGAGTGGAAGCAGGGAAGAAAATAACTGGGGGATTTGTTTTTAATATTGCTGAAAACAAAGTCTGAATTCTCTTAGCCTTGACTTCCTAGCTTGATCAATTACTGTCTCCAAAAACCATTTTGGGGAGTGTTCATGCTCAGAAAGTTTCGCAGCAGCTTCAGTGTGTAGTTCAATTGTGCCTTGTTGACTTCAGCAAGTTTTCTGAGTACCTATCACGTCCTGAAGAGGATAACTTTAGGCTGTCAGTGTAAGGGAATGTGTCATTGCCTTTTAAGAGCTGAACAGGCTGTGGTGGCGTGTGTCAGGGTCACTCAAGCAGCCTGCTGAAAACAGTGGCACGTGGAAGACAGTTGTATATAGCTTTTTATGCTGTGTGTCAAGCTAAAGGCTCCTTAAAAATTGTAAATACTGCATAGTACCAGAGGCAAAACTTGGAAAAGAGTAAATATCCAAAGTAAAGCCCAGAAGTGAGAGAAAGCAAATGAAAAGAGATGTGGGACCCTTAAAAAAAAAATCAAAACCCAAATAAAATCACCTTTGGTTGAAATGCTGTAGCAGAGCCCTGGAAAAGAGTAAAGTAAGGATGTGCTATCTAGATGCAGACAGATTTACTCTTGGAGAAAGAAGATTTAGAAAAGTTAGCATTTCACTGCTATTTCTGGACATGGGGCCACAGATCTTGGTCTGCATGTAAGCCAGGATGAATTAGAGTGAAGAATACTGTATTCTCAAGAAAAGAAAAGTAATTGAAATATAGGTTCCAAGTAAAACAGCAAACAGAATCAAAGTTCTTTTGAAGGTTCTTGTATGACATTAACATAGAAAATCATGCTACTTTGACAGATTTCATTATTGAGATTTAATTTTGATTGAAATCAAAGGTCTAAATCCATACATCTAACCTGGACTAATGGAAATATTAAAAACACTTTGAAAGGCTTAGAAAGTAAGAAGTAAATACAGTAGACATTGACTAAAGAAACATGAGTTAGGGTTAAGGTTATTATCAGCTAAATAAATCAGAGAAACTCTAATGAGCAAGTGTCTATGAAGTTGTGAAGTTGTAACAAGAGCATGAAACAGGAAAGTTACATGGACACAAACATATGTCTACAACTGGAAAATATGAAACCAGCTACTAAGATCAATTAGTGTTTTGCAGCAGTATGCAATCAGAACCAGCAAAATTAACACAACCAGCAAGCACATTGGCAATTTCTGGTGCATTTTTACCAGAAAGGAAATACAAAAAAGTGTGAAGAACAATTCTACATAGAGGCAAAATATAGAAGTTGATAGAGGAAAACGTACTACTTCAGTGGAGACTGGTGCAACTGCTGTGAAATATTCATGGGGAGCTAATGCTTGGGTAAATGTTATATCTGAAAATATTGTAGATTGTTGGGATAAGAAACATAACTACATAAAACAAGAACCACTTCAACTAAGGGCTTACAAAGAAGACCTAACTGCTGTTTAAGCATTACATGAATTGGTACAGAAACCTGTAAGAAAAAGTGGGTCTGTTTATTTACTGTGAACAATGAGCCAATAATGAGTCTAATAAATGGAAAATCATTGGTTTGCTTAATAAAATACCTGAAGGTCAGCTGGGAATAAACAAATGTAAAGGAAATGTTGAATAAATCAGGACATCAGAGGAGGCAGGGAGACAAATATACATGCTTGCAAGGAGTACATTTAATTGTTGACTTAGTTTTCTCTGAGATTGCACATTTTGTTTAAAACAGAGTATGATCTGTATTGAATTTGTATTTGCTGAAACCAGAATCCCACAGATCCTATTTGATGTTGCTCCAAGTGTTTGTATTAGATGCTAGATTTCCAAATCTACTCACCAGAACGTCTGGTAGAAAATGCTGATATCATTGCAATGGCTGCTAAATGCAGGTTAAGGGCTGTGAAACAAATCCAACAACGCTGGACTTGACAGATTTTTTTAAAAAGTGAATGGGCACTGACTGAACACTCACTGAGCAGAAAGATAAAAAGTCTTTTCATCCCATCCCAAAGAGCAGCAGATAATACTTATGCTAGAAGGATAAAATAGAAGAGAACAGGATATCTCACATATAAAAGATACAGTTGCAGGGGCCTGTAAATGCAGTTTGTACACCCATGGACATTGCTTGGGTGTACAAGGCTGCAACTGGCAGGAGGATTGCTCCTTGTTCTTATGTGAGCTCCCATCTCTTGTGCAATTGGCTTTAGGACAAGAGGGAATGGCTGCAATTTATTTCTATGAAAAGAGGAACATGAAGGACCAAAGAGAGAGTCAAAGCATCTGAAAGTAAACTGGAAATAAAGGATTTTGCTGAGCCACTAATGGACAGGATTGAAACTGCAAGTAGATAGACATTGGGATATTTCTCTGCATGGCAATCCAAACACCTAAAGCTCCTGAAAGCCCCTCTCCATACATGTAAGGTAGGCACAGTTGTTATTTCTAAAGAAGGAATGTAAACTCCCTGGTTATACAATCTCCTGTGTCAGGGTAAGGGAAGCCTGAGTGTCACACTGAGATCTAAGCAGCCAGATGTCAGATGTGGTCTGAGCAGCCTCAGCCCAAGGGACAGGGGGTTGTCCACAGGCAGCTGCAGCACAGGGCAGCCACAGAGCCTGGACAGTTGCTTGTGCCTGAAAACCTCATTCCAGCTCGCAGCTGAATGTGATCACTTTTCTGAAAAATGCAAAACACAAAACTTCAAAATATTGCTTCTTTCAATAAGGCATAATTTTTGCTAGCTTGAAAGGAAGATTCTACTGATAATAAAGCAACACTGGAACTTGTACAAACTGCAGTAAAGCTTCACTCTAAATCCTTAGTAATTTTTATTGCTGCTGTTACTATTAGTGTCACAGTACAAATGAGCAAGATGTGTCTGTGTCTGTTTGCCTACATATGTTTATCTATATTAATGCATCTTACTTTTTTATCCCCTCAAAAGCGTGCTAATAAAAGTGTAAATACACTCTCAGATCCATTTTGCTTTGTTACATAACTTTAGCAAGGTCTTTTCCAGAACTATTAATAACCTTACAAAATCTCCATGGAAGTATTGCTTGCAGGTGATACTGAGGGATTGTTAACTAGGATGTGGATAGGAACTGAGCTGATAACTTTGGGGCTTTACAATTTTCCTTGGCTGTGCAGCAAAAGGCATGTTTCTGCAATTTTTCTTGCCCAGTCTGTCCTACTAGGAAATTTTGTGTGGTATTATACACACAGGTTTGTGTGGGCATGCCTTTTTTGTGTGTCTCTGTGGAACAATGGTAGCTCATGGCCAAAGCTGAGAGGACCAGTCTCAAATAGAAGACTGCAGAATCTGTATTCGGGGATATAAATTAAATAGGAGGAAATATTTTTGCTGTACTTGATTTACAGCCACAAATGTTATTAAGTACTCTAAAAATGCTCTGCCAAGCAGTCTGATTTTTAAGTGTAGATACTTGAAAATGGATATTTAGTAGGATTTGAGATTACAGATCTGACTACTCTGAAAGTATTCTGCCTCAAGTATTGGATTTATTCAGTTTTAATGATTACTTTTTGGTTTATCGCCCCACAACAATTCCCATGACACACTTACTTAATATTATTTTAAGACATACAGCATAGATCAAATATTTAGGCCTTGAATTATTTCTAAATTGCATCTAGTATTGCAGTCCTATACTCTCAAATCCAGAAATAAGATGCAATCCACAATAAATAGCACTTGTGATTGAATGTTTGAGACTGATGTATGTACTTAAACAGTCTAATCAGCATAAACAATATTTCTTTAAATGTCACCAGTTCAAGCTATATTTTCATCTTTAAATACAGAGAATAGTTCTGAAAACTTTATAATCTCTAAAATTAATTTTTTTTTTATAAGTAGGTACATATCAAATTGCGAGACACCAATATTAGAAGCTGAGATGATGGCCAGGCAAACTCTCTAGTGCTGAAGTTTGAATTGTCTGTAGACAGAATAGTCTACAGAGTTGAAAAACAAACATTTGCAAGGCTTTGCAAAACCTTGCCATGTGGCTGAATTTCATGTGGCTAAATACTACTGGGAGGAGTTTAAGTGTTTGTTTTACCTATGAAACACTCCAAACTTCCTTTGTTTCCACAGGAGCAGCCTAGAGAGGTCTCAGGTCATCTTCTACTCTATTTTGATGCATTTCTTTTCTTGTGGCATTGTTAGGAGATATCTGCCAAAGAACTCCTTCATGCAACAAATCTGTCTGACTACAAGGTGTTTTGCTAGGATTACTCCCTCTGAACCTGCCTTCTGTGAGGCCAGGTGAACATCAGTGCTAGTGCAATAGACAGGGAGAAGGAAGTGTGGTGAACTTAGTCCACACCTCAGGGGAGCTCAAACAACTGAGGCATTGTGGCCTCAGAAGCACGTTTTCTGCCTGCTTATTGCAGTAGCTATGAGCATTGGAGGAGCTTTGTAAGAGAAAGACAAATAACAACTATTCTTTAAGAAGGTCTTTCAACTTTTAAATGCTTTATTTCCTTCTCCTTTCTGTTTTAACCATTTGTTGTGAGCCCAAACCCACTAAATTTGTTGACTTGAGTCTAATGCTCTGGAATTTTTCCTTTTAAGTGCCTACTTGAGAAGAGTTGGATTGGTTGGGGAAAACAAACCAATATCTGTCTGTTAGGTGGGGTTTTTTTGGTTGATTGGTTGGTTGGTTTGGGGCTTTTTTGTTGTTGTTGTTTTTGCTTTGATTTGTTTCTTTTTGGGGGGGGAGGTTTATTATTTTCCACAGGTAAGTATGCACTGGGGAAACTGTGGTGGCGTGCTGTTGTGTCTTAGGTTTATAAGTTCAGTTCATATATATGGTTTCCATTTATACAAAATGGCCTCTTTTTCCTCATCCCTTCCCGCCAAAACCCCGTTTCCATAGTTACATCTATCCCATAATAGTTGTTTACCAGTTAAGTTCAGTTGTCAATCACTTAAGTTATATAACCTATCAATCATCTGTACCCCACCTTCGTTCTAGAGAGTTCTCCTGTTCTAAGGTTGTAATTGGTTTAAGTTTAATGTATTCATCACCCCATATCCCTTCCATTGGTTGTTGTTGTAAAGACCCCTCCTCCCTGTTCTCCCATTGGTTGTCTGTATACCCACCCATTCTGTGTTTAAAAGTTGCTGCATGCATTGCTCAGGGTCTCTCTTGGGACCTGAGCCGTGGAATAAACTTCACTGGTTCTGAATCCCCGAGAGTCCTCTCTCTATTTTCTCCAACTCCATTGACTACCGGCGAGGATCGTTACCTGGCTAAGTGAACCCCTGGTTGCGGGTAGCGAGGGGCTGCTGTCACCGGCAACCTTGGGAGCTGCTGGACAGGGTGGGTCGGCCCCTCAAGGAGGACGGACCCCCGCAGGAAACTGACTGGGAGGATAATTTAGATGAATCTACCAGCTCAAGAAAATGTTTAATTTGTTTCTGTTTTAGAATTTGACCCTGAATCCTCATATGAAATTGCATCCTTAGGTATAGAAAAGAAAGTACTTAGATATTATCCTAAATACAGATTTATTCCCTAATTTGGAATCAACAATTTACTTTTCAGTTGATAAAGAATTTAGAGAGATGCTTTCTACAATATTTTAAAGATAGTCAATATATTTTAATTTCCCCAGAAGGCTAGAAATATCAACAAGCATTGAAAATAAAATTCCAGACACAAATAGTCAGGAATGTTAGAATTATGTGAAAGTTACATATGGGCTGAGAGCCTTTCCATGTTGCATTTTATCCAATGCAAATTAAAATGAATAAAAAATGCAGTGCCTCTGGAGCACAGTTTTTGTGAAGCAAATGCCAACAGCTTCTTAACTGAAGTGGCACGGCCTTAAGGTGACTGTGGTGTTGCTAAATATGCCACAAATGTGGTAGAGGTTTGGTACATCTTTAAACAAGTCAGGAAAAAGCCTCTCATTTTTCCCCTGTTCTAATTATCTTCGTTCCAGTGGATTAGAAAATGGAAAATGTAGAAGTCAAGCTGAAGATGGTTCAGAGCTCAATCGCCTGCCAAGTTAAGTCTGACAAATGGCAAGAGTGTGTAATTAATAGTGTCATCTTCCTCCGGACCAAAGGATGACTGTGGTAACTATAGATTATAATTGTCATCGTTGTCACATAAAATGTGCTATTATTAAGTTCAGGCTGAATTTTATTGCTGAGAATGCTCATAAATTGAATGGTCAGTCATTTAAATTGCCAAGTACAGAGCTCTGCGGTTTGCTCTAAAGCTACTTTTAAGTCAATGTATTTGACTTTAGACCTCTGGAAACTAGCTACATTCCTTAAAGAGATGTTAGACAGGTTGTTACCTGTAAGAGAGGATGCTCTGACAGATGCACTGCATTTCGTTCATGTTTTAATTATCCCTACACCCTAATTTGTAATTTGTTTTTGAAAGGCAAGTACTGCATATGCCATGTTGGCAACTTAAAAATTAGGACTTATTATCTTGTTAGTGCAGCAGAGAGAATGAGTGATGATAGGCTTGATATATGAATGAATAAAATGTAGTTTAAGATGGAAAGATGAAAGGAGATGAAAAGAAAGCAATACATTCAAGGAGATAATCTTGAGATCAAGGAGTTTCCCAGCAGGAACTAAAGTTCTTTCCTTCTAGGGATAAATTGCAGGTCAGCAGTCATTTCCAGTCTTTCTGTCCTGATGATTGGATAAATCAAAATTTTCAGGAAGGCTGCTCAGAACCATTGTGAAAATAACACCCAATTAAAATATGAAAGCTTGATGACATGAACCAGGATAGGAAGGAAGCTGCAACATTCATCAAGACATTTCTTGCTATTAGAGAAAAGTAATTAATGTAATGTCTTTTGTAAACTGATTGGCTCTACCTTAAAGTTAGTTTAGATATTTGTCCACACTGTATAGCTATTGTTTCAAAAGATGACTGCTCTAATGGTCAGAAAACAATACCTCTTTAACTGGTCATTTTTTCTTGTTCTATTCTTGTCCTTTTTCTTTTAGATGTGTCTTATATCCTTCTCCTATTATCTCAACAAGTACATTTATAAGGCATGATTATATTTTCACCCAGCTAAAGCTAAAGAAGACATACTTTATTTTAGTGTGAATATTTGAACTTGGTTTTTTCATGCTGTAAAATCTGTTGTCAGGTGGTCGGCATAAGCCAGCTCTGAACTGGGAGCCATAACCCCTTTATAGCAATACTATGTTCAAACTGCTAAGTTCTGCAACATTTTCTCTCAAGTAGGTTTTCTTTTAGATTTTTCTGGAGTTTTCTTTTCTGATTTTTTTTGGTGTTTGTTTTTGTTTGTTTGTTTTGTTGTTTTTTTCTTGGCATTACAAATATTTTTTTAGATTGTATACTCCTAACTTACATACTAAGCCTTTGTTTTTTACATCATAGGTGCATAGTGCTGGGAAAGGGAAATATCAGCTGGCCATGTGGGCTATTAAGTCAATTTCCATGTTACTACAGGCAATATACAGTAGAAGCTGCATTCAAGGTGTGCAGAACATACACTCCAACCTCCACCATTCATATAACCACATATACTCAGTAACTTTTTCATATGATAGTAGAAGACCAAAAGCTAAAATCATAATAAGCACCTGGAAGAAACCAGATAAAAAAAAGTGTCACTTTTACAGTGTATCCTTGCAGTGATAAGAAATTAGGTAGATTTTTTCCCCAGATGATCACAAGAAGTGAAACAAGAACTATATTGCAGAAAAAAATACAAAGTAAGCACCCAAGTAGCAAGAGGATAATTTCTTAATTAATGACAGAAGAGATGTTTCTTAAGTCTATGTAAAATACATTCAGCACTTGTGAGAGAGCAACTGCATTGAAAGTTTAGAAGCATCCTCTTCCTGCGGAAAAATTGTCAATATCTTTAGTTCGTGTGTTAATAAAAGTATTTGCTCAGTGTAGCAATAGTATTTGCTCAGTAAAGCCCAAGTGTAGCAAGGTAATATTTTGGTCAGATATCAAATGAACATTGCAAAGTGCCCGGGTAATAGGGAAAATGTTATTCTATAGCTTTGCTGATGTTTTGTCTGCTTTCAGTCAGAAGCAGACTTTCAAATCAAATGGCAACAGCACAATGGTATTTTAACAAGGCTGCTGACTGTGCTTAGCTTACATGTCAGCCATATCTGTGCAAGAGGATTATTCCACTGGCCAGTGTATGCTCTCATGCACTCTGCTGAGTCAAAGTGTAGTGACAGTATAATGCTTTCCAGAACATATCAGGATGAGAAGAGAAAGTATTAAATTGGTTCCCGAGGGCTTCCTCCTCTTTCAGATAGACCTTTCAGTGTGTTAGTGGGGGGCTTTTGTTTTAGTTTTTTTCCCCCCCAAGCACATTCCTTGACTGGTACAAAGATAAGGAAAGCAGTGAAAAATCAGCTTCTTCATCACATTAATAGTAGTTGTTAAACAAAAAGTTGTTGCAGTAAGACCTGTTTAATAGGATTGAATGGAGTCCAACACAAGCACACAACTAAGAACCACTGGATGGAGTAAGGTCATAGGAATAATCCCAACTGCAGTATTTAAAGGGCTGTTTCAACATAAACTGATATGGATCATAAAACTTGTTGTGATTCTAATCCAGTGTTTTAAAGTTATGTAAATAAACCAAACTCTGAAACCTCTTTAATGCCGCCACCAGCGTGACAAGAGTTATTCTCAGACTTCCATAAAAGGTATTATTTGAATAAAACGATATTTTGCAGTCAGTCCCCACAGCTTCATTGTGGCAAGCATAGCTGTAGGAAAAATGATTAAAAGTTCACTGGCACAAATGGAGTTACATCTGCTGGCATTAGGGCTCAATTTGTCACTCTTGTTTTCAATCTCGGGAGACATGCAAGAACTAAATGGTGCTAATCTTTCATATGACATGATGACGAGGATCAGAATATATTCAGACTCAGTACCATGGCCAAGTTAGAGCTCAGCCCTGGCTTCTGAAATGATCTTGAACAAGGTTTTGAATATGAGCCTGTCGTTTCACGTTTTCCTATGCATTCTTAGCCCAGACTTCATTTTCTAGGCCACATCTTGGCATGACAACTATCCAGTTTGTGGTGAAAAAATGAACTGATTGTCAGAAGGGGAAAATAGCTATATAATTTCTGCCTATCTTCAAGGAAATCTGTGTGGTTCCATGTAGGCCTGTGGTATTAGAGTACCAACAGAAAAAGGACCAGCAAAGCCCTGCCATCATCAAAAAGATGTCTTTATCTTGCTGCTTCCATTCCTATGTCAGCATGAGGCTGCTGGTACATCCTGTGAGGTTGTCACACTTGTGCTGCTGCAGTGCTGTGAGAAGGCTGCTACTGTGCCAGGTCACAAGGGATTGCATAGGAACTAGATATGCTTTAGGATTTCCACTTTTTGTAAAGCAGAGAGGCTGTTTCCCTAGAGCATGGGTTTGATCCTGGGAGAGTTGTGCCATAGGGTTGTCTGGCAGTGACTGTGCAGTCAGACACAAATGCAAAATAGTGCTATAGCTACCGTGGACACAGGAACAGGCTCTTCATGTGGCCTGTGAGCACACTGCTCACTGTCAGACCAGGCTGACATTGACTCAGACTACTTGATCCTACTTAATCCTTGTTAATATTTCATTTCCTTCATTTCCTAAACTGAAAAAAATATTATGAATGCCATATGCGCACTATACATACATCTCTCTCTCTCTCTGGCTATATATCTCAACACACATACATGCGTACAGATATATATATACTCTCACACTATATTTGGGCCCTATTCTATTGATAGAATTCTGAGATACTGTTCCTTGTTAACAGAATAGCTGGTGTCACTGTCGCTTTCCTGTCTGTGAACAGTTTGCTCCTATCCTGCCCAAACACCATGACCAATGCCAGATCATTGTGGTACAGTGTTTGGTACTGATGGACACTGTTTTACTCCTGCCCAGATATTGAGGTCCTTAATGCCATTTTTCAAGAGCCATCCATTACAGGCACTACTAATAATGTACTGCAGATAGTAACACCAGTTTGACTTTGTGCTGTAGTTACTTTCCACTTCTGCTGTTACCATCACTAATTCTTGGCTGTTAACAATGTTAATTGGGCTGACTTCATTTGCTATTTTGGGAGGTTAATTCTGTTTTCCTGGATTTTGAGGATTGCTCTTGGATTTTTGGAGAGAAACAGATCCATTTAGGAGTTGGAGACAGCTCAATGACTGCATGTCTAAAGGCCTAAAGGGTAGGGGCTGATAGGTTTTGAAAAGCCTGGGTGTTTCTGTCATTATCTCTGCATGTACAAAATGGCACAACAGTTGTTAGTGTAGAGAGAGATTCTGGATGGGAAGGAATTAAGATATGGAGAGAAACAGGATCACTGAATCCATCTTTTGAAGCGGGAAGGTTGGAGGTGTAAGGCTGTTACTTGTGGATAATGAATAGACTATATCCAGATAAATGTATTCTGGTTTATTTTGCAGAAAATAGCAGAAGGATGTTGTGTATCTATTTAAGGGTTGAATGGTATTTATTGGGCACATTCATCTAAGCTGTATAAAAATGTTTCAGAAATCATAATATATTGCTCCCTGAATAAAATAAAAGTTAAATGAGTATGAGTTTTACTGTGCTATGAAACTAAGCTATAGCTAAATATAAAAGGGCTGAGAAATATCTTTAGGGGATCCCCTTGAAAAGTAGTCTTTCTTCATCACTTGGTGGCTGAATATCATGGAAATCCTGTATCTAGATAAATGGCAATAGCAAACTCAGCAATGATTTGCTAAAAAAAAAAAAAAAAAAAAAAGGTACTCTATATTTTGAGAATATTAAATACAACCTATCTTCTCCTTGCTGGATGAGTGGACTAACAACTAGGACTATCTCCGTTGCTTATGAAAAGCACGGTAATTATTCTGTGTCAGATGAAGCACCATCCAGAGGAAGGAGAATGAAAACACTACAGAATGAAAACACACATCTGGGTGATAAGGGATTTTTTTCCCTGGGCTAAAGGAGAGATTTAAACCCAGATCATCCCCAGTTAGGGAAATAACCAATAATAAAATATCTTGGTCAGGAACAGCAGATTCAAATCAGTCTTTGTTTGAAAATTGCTGTGGAAAAAATTGTGTCAGGTTATCTTTTAATTTTTTTTTCCAAATATGAGGGAGGACAGAAAAAAATAGCAGGAGATTATTTCAATTCATCCTTCTCTTCAGCAGTACCCCAGTTTTGTCTTATGTAGCGTTCCAGTACTTATCTGCTTTCCCTAGGACGTCTTGCATAGAAATGTAAACCATTTCAATCTTCTGGCAAGTCCTGACACGAGCTTCCCATGAAGAAAATGCTGTGCCCCAGAGGAGACAGAGAGGACAGGAACACTTTCTGGAAGCCTGTAAAAAGGGGAAGCAGGAGGCAGTGGGCTGGAGGGGCCCAAACCATGCAGCTGGGCCAGCAACACCACTGCAGCTCTGCTCATTGTGGAGAGAGATCCCAACTGTAGAGCTTAATTGTTTTGTTTTCCCGGGGTTGTCATGCCAGTTGTCAGAATAATTCCTTCATGCATGGCTGAATTGGACATATGTACACAGTGCCAGCTTAGTCTTCTGATATCCTGAGGGGGCCTTTCCTACTGGAAATTATTTTCCATTGAACAGAGGGTGGCTGGAAGATTGGTCCTTATTTGTCCATATGGTTGCTGTTGTTCTCTTCTAGAGCAAAGTCTGATGCGGATATTAGACACAGTTGCTCTGTACATGCCTAAAAGCATTTCATTCCCTGTGGTTTTCCTATCACTGACTGTTGATGTCTTATATTCATTGAGAATAATGAACTCTGGTAGAAGAAAATACTTTAAATACATAAAGCAGGTTGTACACTGCTCACGCATGTCAAGGTCTGTGTGGCATTTCAGACCCTTGATTGGTATATTATTCCTTTATTTAAATAAGAGTGCAATATTGGGGTCCTGAATCACCAGTCATGAGATACCAGAATGTGTTTATATATGTTCTAGAAAAACTGGGCATCAGGATACAAAACTTTTGGGGGATCATTTTTTTCTTGTTTTGTTTTGTTTTTCCTTCTGTTTGGAATCCTCATGGAATATTATTTTTGTGAAGGATTGCTTTTTTTTTTCCCTTCAAGAGCTTGTCTTAAATGAACTGGCAAGAGATTTACATATCTCTGCATAACTGTAGGATACTGGAGTTTAAACAATGAATGAAAAATTGTCACAGATTTATTTAAGAGCAGTGAAGTATTTCTGCCTTCATATACCTTGTCAGCAGATTTTAAAAGGAGAAAGATAGGGAGCTATGTGATCATTGGGTTGTTTGTGTAAACATTCAGTATGAGGGAAATGGTTTAGGGCTTTATACTGGGTAGACAACTGATGCTGGTTCAACAAAAAGGGGCAAAGGAAAATTGCAGGTGTGAAAACACAACTCTTGGAGACGGTGGGGGTTTTTTGCTAAGTCCAGATTTCTTTTCAGTCCTTAAACAGTTGACTATTTTTTGAGCCTTCTGAATCCCACTCAATTCCCATGAGTCAATAAATCGTTTTCTCTGTATCACGTCCTACCACAGGCTTTGTTTCTTCTTCTTTCTACGCTTTGTCTCTATTTTTTTCATGGCTTCACTTCACTTCTTTGCTGCATTCTCTGTGTGATTATTCTTTTTGCCTCTTTTGCATGAAGTTTGTTTTTTAAATCAGTTTATTTGATTCCACAGTGGGCCAGATACTAGATGCCTTTTCAAAGAAATTTCTATTCTGTATTATTTTAGCCAGACGCTAAAGCACCACATTGCTGGAAAGCATTTTGTTCACTGTATGAGACAAAGAAACTATAGGGTTTTGGGTATGTGTGAGAATGCAATTTAAAAAGCCATTTTCTATGTTTTATTTGGGGAGGTTCAATTAAGGAAGCACAAGCAATCAGAATTTTGACATCTCATATTTTTGCTTTATTTTACAGTCCTTGCAACCTTAATGTTTCCTTAAATTGAAGTTTGTTTTTTTGGGAGGATGTTATAATCTTACACAAAATGCATATAGACAGAAAAAATGCAGTGTATAATTATCAGTAAAGAAACTCAAGTGTCAAATCTTCAGGTTCTTTAAGAGAAAAAAGGTTTGCAAAGAAAAACAAGATCATGTAAAGATTTAATACATCCCAAAGCTAACACAATTTGGTTTGATACATGACCCTTTTATTTTGCTGCCTTAAAATGTCTCTCTCCTGCCAAAACTATTTGTTACCTTTTTCCTTGGGGAAATATGCAAAGACATGCAGTTATGCTCAGGCCCCTGCACTGAAAGGTTTTTATTTCAATCCTATCAGCCTCTATTCTCGCCAATCATTTTTCTTTTGTTCTCAGTATCTATTCTTTCCAGTAATTCACTTGAGCTACAATATCTGAGAAAGACTGAGCACCACTGTAATTTAAAGGAAAAGATCTTTTCAGGCTGATTTGGTTTCAAGCAGCTTTTTGTGAGAGAGATTGGTTTGCAGCCTTCAGGCAATTAAATACTCTGACTGAAGATTTTTTATCACCAATTATTCCATACAGAAACTACTTTTATTTTTTGGAAGAAGACATCAAAACCTAACAATGAACATTGAATATAGCTTCTCAGTGAATGACAATATAAAGCCCAACTATGTGAGCATACAGCATTTGCTTGCAGCAGCTGTGATGAGAAGGTGCAGGCTGTAACAGGAATGACAGAAATCCAGAGTGAAACACTCACCGGACTGAGATACTCAAAGTCAGTGCCCTTAGCTTTAGCAGGGCATGCTTTCTGCCCACACATGGATGCACCTAACTATGTGGAAGTAGCACACTGTTAATGATGGCCATAGAGTGGAGGAACCACCATGAGTACAGAAGACGTAAAAAAATCTTGGCAGTTGGGACTGACAGATAAGCAGAATCAACTTCAGCAGGTCCAAGCACCTTCAATTGTAATGATTTCTCTATCAACCTTTTAAATTTTTTTCATTTTGGAAAATCATATGAATGTCTCAATGGAAGAGGATTAGAAAAGAGGAAAGCAATGGGTTTTGTTTTCATGATTAAGTTTCAACTAGTCTTGCTGAAATTTTCTAGTGCAAAAGCCATCTGCATTTTTCCTATGGCTCCTCTGCTCTACCTAAATAGAGAATATTAGTTTCCAACAAGGAAAATCTCTCCTCTACATTCCTAATGTCATTCCATTATACCATGAAATCAAGAGTGATCTGGTTTGATATCAATTTAGTTGATTAGGATTTGGTAGATCTGGATGAAATCTAATGACCTTTTAAGTAGATACTGCACAAGATCTTATGCTACAGATATCAGAGGGCAAAGACTGGGAATTTTTTTGGCCAATGGATTACGGGTAGAGTCAGCATCATGTTTGTTGGGACAGATATTAAACTATAATTAAAATATTTTATGGAATTTATAAGATCTCATCCCACACTGGGATGAGAATGACTTCCAGTTGTCACCACAATGAGTGTGCCCATGTGATGAGTGCTTTCAGCTCTAGATGGAAGCAAGACAGAGTAATGATCCTTAATGTTATTTCAATGTCAAAAGCTTGTTAAAGAGTAATGAAAAAAAGAGTAAAGAAAAAAAGAGTCTGCAGGGTAGCAGGGCAAAACTTTCTCTGAGGAAAGGGTGTGAGCAATAGTTCCTTGATTCCTTTTCTTTCTAAGTCTATCCCATGGAAAGGAGGAGAATAAGGGAAGATGTCTTCTGAAAGAAGAAATCTCTTCTGGGAAGACAACATGAAAAATCTTAAAGGTGACAGAAGACATTTGAATTCTTTCCTAACTAACTCCTCAAGATTTCTGAAATATGATGTTTTGACAGTTTCTCACTTTGTCATTCAAATTAGTACAGAGGTTCTGTAAAACTGTAGCTCTGGCATTGCCTTCTGTGAATAAGGGATAGGATGCATGTGGGAAATGGGTTGGGAGCCAATCTAATTTTGCCACATCTGGCATCTCCCCTCAGACTCAGACTGACTCAAATTGCAGACAAGATCACCAAGTGGTGTCAATGCTCCCTGTATGGGCAGAACCACAGCATGCACTGGGCTGGGTTTCCTGATGAGGGAACTGCTCAGCTGAGTCTGAAGAGAAGCCTGGGTATGAACCATCATGCATCGCCATGTGTGCAGCTGGGTGCCCATGGAGACTCTGACATCTCTGCAACGTGTTTTGAGGTGCCCAGGTAAGAAGCGATGCATGCATCGAATGTATTATAAAACCAAGGCTGCCCAAGGAATGATAATTCATCTCTGTCCAATTGCAATTTGGTTAATTGTAGAAAGTAAATAGAGGTAAAACTAGATGAAAAAATTTCAATGGAAGAAGTTTTCATACAAAAGAGCAGTTTCTTTGAAATATGTAGATTTTTCATTTTAACAGTTCTCAGTGAAAAAGCCTTCAAGTGTTTTGTTTGGATAATCTTTAAATCTCTTTTATATTTCTCTTTCTAACCATAAATCTAGGAATACATATATATCACTTTAGAATGTTCTGACACTTTTGAAAGAATATATTCTGATTCTTTTTTGAAATGATTCTTTGAGGGGACAGAAAAAATTTGCATCTCCCACAAATATCTAAATTTAAATTTTTGCATTTAGATCTGGGACAAAAACAAATAGTGAAATGTCACAATTTTACACATGGTAGGAATTCTTTTTCTTCTCCCAGTACAGTCTGCTTAGATTACACTGCACAGGATGTGCCTCCTTCCCTAGACTGCTTTTGTGTTCAAAAAACCAATTTGAACAGTCTGAAGAGAAATCTGCTGCTGGCCCCAGCCTAAAGGGGTTCAGAGAACCCATCACTCAGCCCATAGGGCTTGAGTTACAAACTGATACCTGAGTTCAGCAATGGGAGAGTTGAAAAATCAGAGCAGAAAAAAATAAAATAAAAAGACATTGATGTCTCCCTCTTTTTTTATTTTTTTATTTTTTAAAGTATTTTAAATTTCATAACTGACTTTCCTTTCTTTATTTCCTTTTGTGCTTGTTACACAAGACAGATGAGATACCACCCTCTCCCAACAGCTGCTGTTTGACAATGTTGGAACTGATCTTTATGTGTTGCAAACCCCCTCAGATACATTGACCAAAAGACTGAGGTCTTATTCTTGATCTTAAAGAGGACTTAAAGACAGGTTCATGCTGCTGGAATTTTAGTCAGCTCCCAAATTAGGGTGGTTTTAGGACTCCTGTGCATACAAAGCAACCTTTCCTCTAAATATGGAGTTTTCGGGCTTGCATTGCACTTCAGATAAATATTCTTCACTATGCCAGGTCTCTTAAACCTTTGAATTTTTAATTTTAATTTTGTTGTCTCATTGCTTATAAGGTAAGAAGAGAATCATATGTTAAGGAGGAGGCCATCTAGCATTTTGCCCTTCTTTGAGATCCAGAAACAAGAAATGTTTACTTTTCACTGTATATCTATCCTTCCTTGTACAGTGTGGGAAAAGTACTCATTGTAAACAGGATTTGGATTAGTGTCTACCAATGCTTCAGCACTGAACTTGGAAGGAATTTTTAGCTATTGTTGGGCTTGGAATTGACTGCTCATATTTGGGTAGAACTTGACCAAATACTGACAAGAAGTTTACTTTAATCCTTTCTATCTCAACAGAGGTCATCTCTTGAACTTACATTTAAAATGCAGCTTTTTGGATCTGGCTTTGTTTTGTCATCTAAAGAGAAATCAAATCTCAATATGTGGCTAAATGTGACTGCAGGTTAATTAGAGGTGACTAATTTGTGTGAACACAACTAGTGTGCACATGGAAAGAAGAAAGGTTAATTTTAGCTGCTGATATATACATTGATTTTGGGAGGTTAGAGCTGGAAAGGCTGGGATTCATGACTTTGAAGAGTAACTATTCTTTTGTTAGTACCATTAGTCCAAAGTTTAGTGAGGAAATAGCTTCCTAGCATTCACAGAGAGAGTTTGAACTGAACTTGACTTCAGTTCTGGTGCAGTTTTGTTTGTTTGTTTATGTGGTTTTTTTTAATTTAAATTTTAATTTTAATTTTGGGATGTTGTTTTTATTATGATGATATACAAGTCAATCCTGAAAGCCATACTTACGTAAACAAACTAAAAGGAAAAAAGGGGCTAACAAGCTAAAGAAATCCCTCTTGCCTTCTTCCCCAGCCTCGTAAATGAGCCAGACTACCAACTCTGCCTCCAGAGGGTTTCTGTAGTTCAACTGGTTCTTTCTGTCTCTGCACGCCTTTTGCCAGCTTGTTCTCATCATTCGCTTGCTTGAAGCAGAACCTAATATTGCTTTGAAGACATTTCTCTCAAGGATGGATCTGGAGCTCTCTGACGCTGAGCAGCAGATTGCTGTTTGTTCTCAGTACATTGGGCTGTAAATTCACTGAGAGTGACGTGGAAAATGTGTTCTTGTACATGTGCTCCCAGAGTGTCTGAGTGAGGTGGTGTGTATTCCCCACTGTCAGCATGTTGTCAATAACTTCTGGGAAGGCAGTATAAAAATAATCAAACATACAGAGTAAGGCAGAGGAGGGAATGCTACAGTTTCTGAACCTGTGAGTTAAAAATGCTCAAAAGTAATTCCTTGAAGTGATTAGGAAGTGCAGAGAATCTCATAGTGATTGAATTTTTCTTTTTTCTCTCTTTGCTGCCGCTCCCTGCCTTCCCCATAACCCAAGGTTCATGGGTTTGGTTAGTATAGCATTGTGCCTATCCACAGCAGAAAACTGTTTTTAGCCCCAAAATTTGCCTGCTGCATGGATGAGCTTAATGTGCAATAAACTCAGTAGTGCAGATGCGAATTTAAGATTCCTGAAAACTGAAATTTAGCTGGAGAACTGTTTGATGGGAGTATCTGTGTAGAGACAGCCAGAACATCTCTCTTGGTTTTACCTGACTTTAACACAGAGTAGAGAGATCCAGCTGCTTGCTGGATCTTTTGCATGCAAAAAAAGAGGAAGTGAGAATAAAACAAACTCTCCTGAGGAACTGGCTTTATTTCACAGCTTTCACAGCATTTAAAATAAGATACCTAGCTGATGAGACAACCACCTTCTCTTAATTTTAACTACATGAATAACTGACTTTTCTCATTGTGAATTGTGTTATAAAACTGAAACAGCTTTCCAAGCCTTTCTCCATCATTACACAACAGAAAAATGCAATACCCCAGGCTGACAGAATCTGAGGGAGAAGGCTGCAGAAAAAAACAGCTTGACCAAAGGGAAGGGAGAAAGAAGGGGAAGGAAAATGCTTCTCAGCCACTCTAGATGGATTTGTAAAGATTTATTTGGCTCAGAGCAATCTGTAGCCTAGTAAATTGGTGTTTGAAGGTGTCACAAACAATAAATGTAGTACATCTTGCACTACAATGTACAGGTATCCAAAAGCTATTACAGTCCAGCCACTGCACAAAAATGGTATGAAAGAGATGGTATGGCCTGTGATTGGTACCAGAAAACTTCTCTTTATTTTTCTGTCCTTTTGGCAGAACTACGGAAGAGGTTCCCACTCTGAAAAATGCTACCAAGAGACCAAAATTAAATTTTTTACACCCCGATTTGATTATTGGTCTTGCCAGTAATAACTCTGAGGGAAAGTAAGGGAAAGTAACTGTATATTGAAAGGAAATCCTGAAACTTTTGATAGTTATGATATTACTGGCTCCTGCAACAGATGGATGGTATTGTAAAATTTTGTATTGCTCTACAGTATCAGAAACTTTTAGTTCTTAAAGAATATAAATGTTCTCTCTATCCTAGTTTTACCAAAATTCACTTTTTCTTTCTCAATTCTCTCTCAGAGCTTCCTTTCCTGCTTCATTCTGGCTACTATTATAATACAGCACTGCTACGGGCTGAATACATTTGCCTTCTAAAGCTGCTTTCATAAAGTATTTATTTTGTTTCCATTGATTATTATAGCACCTGTTAGTATCTTCTCTTTAGGATAGTTTATGTAATGATATCCAGTGATATGATCATGTTAAATTATCCACACCTCTTAAAGCGGATCACTTTCTTACAATAATTTTGCTTTTGGCCTGAGGTAAAACTTCAAAAGAGAAATAGTTATCTGTCAAATTGTTAAGTCCCTAAGAAGAGAACCTACAATTAGGGATGAAGAAATATGTTGCCAAAGTCCAAAAAGGGTAGAAATCTATCATCTGTGTGTGTGTGTATACACACACACACACACACACACACATATATATATATATATATATATATATGTAGTTGCCAGTATGAAATATTTGCAACAAAGCCTCCTTGGTTCCCTCTTCATTTGCTAAAGTATTTAGTGAGTTTTTCATTTTTAGTCAAAAACAGTTCTCTCTGTTGGGCAAAGGATTATTTATGACATTAAATAATTTAAATTCATAGTGATATATGAGAACAGAAAAGATGGCAAAGAGTGTCAGAAGTTCTGCACCTTCTCTGTGTGGAAGGGAAATTGCTCAAGAATTCAACAACAATTAAACCTGAATATTTCAAAGGAGCTAAAAGACCATGGCTCCTTCCAGCAAAATCTTGTTGCAGCTTTTCTCCTTAAGGGGCATTCATAGGCTGATGCTGAAGATTCAACATGGGTAAACAGATAAACAACATTTATAAAATTAGTGTGAGCTTGCTTTTGTGGTCTAGAGACTAGTCACTAGCACAAGAATTGAAAGAAATATCTTTCTTTGGAGATTAGCAGCTGCCTTTATATGACAAAAATGTAGGAACAGATTAGCTACCTTATATAGTGGTTACAACATAATTGCTGCATCTTAGCCAAATTAGGACAAAAATCATCAGTGAAGATTTTCGTCCTTTACCACTGTACAAAGTGACAGCATTCCTGCGGGGTTGGAAAGCTCATCTCTGAAAGCATGAAAGATGAGGAGATCAGTTGGATTCCTCGCACAACAGCACAAAAGCCTTTATTTAGTGGTTGTTTGGGCAAGAAGAAATCATCCACCAAAAATCAAGTGAGTAGGGAAAAAACCAAAAAAGAGCTGATACTTTTGCATTTTTTTGCTCAAATGACAGCACTTGTATTATTACTTGTCAAAAGTAGGGTTTCTACCTCTCCTGCTTCCTATCCCACTGGAGCCAATTTGTTCCTTTATCCCATTAGTCTCTTTGAGAATATATTCATCTACCACACCTTGTCTAGGTTACACCAAAACCAGTGTTGCACAGACACACACCAGCAGACTGTTTGTTAAAAGCTATGTTTTACTGGGATCTTCTCATGAAATACCAGTTGCATGGGAAATCAAAGGTCACTGCTGTCTGGGTGGCAGTTTGAATCTCTTGTAAGAATTGTAGATGACACTACTCAAAGCATTTTTGTGCTCAGTCCAAAGCAGAGCCCCGGTGAGCTGGGGTCCTGCTGACCACCCTGCACATGTATTATCCATTGCCAGAAACTGTCACACAATCACAGAACAGAATTATCTCCAACTCCCATTTACAAAACTGTTCCTGCATTTGCAGAAACCATTTCAACTATTTACCAGTATCTTATCAATGTCAATTCTGCAACAGGAACCACCTGGAAGGGCCAGATTCTGCACCCATGTTATTTTAAATACAAAATTGGTTTTGGGACTGCAGGACCAGTCTGGGGAGAATCTTCAAGACTGTCTGATATCCCCAGCTAAAGACCTCCTGCAAGAGTTAGAGCCTTTGTGGTGAAAGGGATGATGAGCTGGATCTGTCACATTGTCTCAGAGCAGCTTGTTGTCTCAGGCCAGTTGAGTACCTTGTCTGTGAAAGAACATGATGAGGAGTTTCCAGGACTCCAGGAACTTGGTGAATTTAGTACACTGCGTGTGCACCCAGGGGCAGTCTTGGTATCCAGCTGTATCACAATTGCAACTATGGATTCTAACTTGAGTTCTGTTCGTTTACCTCACTTGTAATGTCAGGTCCATTGCTGCTGCCACATAAGTGGCTTTCTGTGTTTTTCCTTTGATTAATTTTGTTCAGACTAACACAGCCTATGTCAATGGTCAGCACAGATGACTTGCTTGACATTTGCAGAGTGATTTACTCTTTGCTCTATGAAACAGAAGAGAACTTGTGATTTGCTTGGCAAGTGACATCAGCTTTTCAGCAGATATTTTAGAAATAATGTTTTCAGTGATTTTTTGATTAATGGTCAGCAGTTCCATCACAGCATTGAGTAGGTGGAATAAAAACTCCATTTTCAGTGGTTACCAATTATGTTGATCTCTATGTTGCACACAGAAACAGTGAAAGTGCCCCCCAGGTTGCCAGCATGTTCAACAAGTTCATGAATCAGAGTCTCAATCCTAGGAAATAATACCTTCAGTTTCAGAAAAAGAAATAAATTTGCAGCTTTCATTTTATTGAAAAAAGAATTTCATCTGACTTATGAGAAGCCGTCTATAATGTTTGTGCTTTAGTACTCTGTGGTAGCTGGTGCACACATTTGTTTTAGAAACAGATCTAGGAAGAAGATCATAAACATCCCGTGTCTGCCTGGCGTTTAGAAAACCCACTATCAAACTGCTCTTAGCATTGGCTACCATTTCAAACACTGGCACACAGCAGCTGCCCTCAAAGAGCTGGTTCACCAAGGCTCCATCCTCAGTGGTGCACAGAGCTGGCCAGACCGTGGCACGAGGATGAAAGTAGTGTTTATCTAAATTATGTTTCAACAGAAGGAAGTGTTCTTTTGGATACTTTATAAGACAGCAGCCACACAAAGCCTAAATGTCCTCTTTTCCTCAGCCAGACCCCACTGCTGATGATTATTTCAGTCCAATTTTCCCTGGAAATTCTGTTCATCTACCAGTGTTCTTTGTTTGGTTATGCATCAGTCTACTTTGTTGTGCCAGACTGACACAAAGTAGAGCTGGCAAGGCAAAGGCTGTCCTTGCTCTGTGTGTATTTGTGCATGTGTGCACACATGTATGTGTATTACTGGAAATAAAATGTTAGTTTATTTCCCTGCCACTGACATTAGGATAATCTATCCTCATGTATTGAATTTATTGTCTCCTAAGCTTTCTGGACAGAACAAACGTTTACATTTGATACCATGAACCAGCAGTAGCGTAAGTCTCAAATTTGGACATAAATCTATTGTTTTTACACTATTTGTGTCAGATTTTATAATAATTCCTCTAATGGGATTTGTCTTTCAAGTAGTAACTGAGGAGAAAGCTTAGGATTTTGATTAGAAAACATCTTAAATATTTTCAAATTGGGAATCGGTGTATATCTTTGGCCACCTGCTCAGTATTTATAGCAATTAGAAATTTCACCATAATTACATCTCATTATTACTTATGCCCAAATTGTCAGGCAAAAGCATCTCTAGGTCTGTGATGGGCTAGTGCTTTAGAAAGATCTAAAACTATTTAATAAATAAGAACTTCCAAAGGATTGCATAGCTTCAACTTACATTGGCTTTTCTTCTTGTTTGGAAGAGAGAGGCCATCAAAGGCAGCATAAATGATCATGTGGCAAACACTGAAATATCTTGTTCACATACCTCTCCTCATTTCTCCAGATGCTTCTCAAGGACCTCATACCCCCTTTCTAATTTATCAGTACATATTTCATGTGAAAAGTGTATCTGAGAGATGAGAGTAAGTGAGAGTTTATAGGCATTGATGGAAACTCAGAAATCTCAGGGGATCAAAAATAGTAAATTTCAATAGGCATTTGGAGTCTGAGTTTTGATACGGCTGTCTTACAGATTTAAAAAGCCCCAAAATAACAACTCAAAAAAGCCACTGCCCCAGATGAGATTACAGTAAACCATGGCAAAATTTGCATAGCGTTTTCTGGGCCTTTCTATTTCCTCAGAGGAAGCTTTGTATTAAATAATCAGCTTGTTAAAAGAATGCCATTTTCACTCTCATTAGCTCTAGTTCCCTATTGTATACTAAAATATTGTATGTTAAAAAGCAGCATGGTCATTTTCTGAATGCAAACTTAAGTCATTCTTCTAATTTAATGAGATTCAAAAAGTCCTTCTGATGGTGGTTTTGAACCCATACTAACCTGTGGAATGAACCCTGGAGTTGTTCCCTTTACTTTTGAAGAAATTACTCTTCTGAGCATAGGAGTTAATGCAAAACCTTGTGGGAAGACAACTCCTAGTCTGATTTTCCTGTTGATTTCTTCAATACACTTACTAAAATCCTATGTGAGAACACAACTACTGAGAAGAGAATTTCATAAACTTCACATTAAAAAAATAAATCTCATTTAAAGGATTTTTTTAACGGCACAATGTCAGCAGTACTAGAGAAAGATTCTTATTTACAGAAAGACTGGAAGCCATAGAATGACTTGGGCTGGAAAAGACCTTTGAGATCATCTAGCTCAAACTCCCTCTATCTGTATGCAGAGACTTGGCTTAGAAAATCTGATGTAGAGAAGTGATGAACTTTCATTAAACCAGGCTAGTGAGAAGAGCCAATATGATGGTAGTAGGGAGCAAGGTCTCATTCCTCATACCCAATTATGAATTTAGGAGCACAGACTTAGTCATCTAAATCTGTAGATCTCAGCCGAGTAGTACTGCTTCAAACACTGCCATAGTGACTGAGCTTACACTATGAAGTTTTAGGAATACAGAGAAAAAATCATGTCCTGTAAATAACCGATCTGGCTTATAAAATAAAATACCCTTTTCTTAAAATATAAAATTGCAATTTATAGACACATGGTAACTATTGTAACAAAAAGCTTTGGTCGCATGTATGACATGATGGCTGGTCCCTGCTGGCATGGCAGGGGTTGCTACAGACAAGATACCATTGTACAGCCAATCAAGAGTCACTTGTGAGTAGTGATTTACTTATAGATCTAAAATACTGTAAGAAACTGGACCAAAGAAATTGAAGAAATTTTTATATTTGATAATAGCATTTCCAAAGGAAAGTATTTTAAATATTACCTCGGACTTTGATGATGCCTGTAAAGATAGTTATAACAAAATTACAGAGTAGATCTTGGAGAACAGCACACAGAAAAGCTCCTCAGAAGTAGTTAGGAATCTATTTGGAATTTGAAGTCAGAATTATTTTAAAGATATTTATTTTCTTTATGTTTCTAGGTGCACCATATATGTGACTGATACTTCTGACAGTGTAAAGGTTTGCTTTATTGACATCCTTGTGAACAATGCACAAAACACTTGTTATGCATGTTGTAATTCCTTTAATATATTCTACTATTTATGTCCAACAGGCCAATGAAACAGGCTCTTACCATTTAACAAAATGTAGTTTGGTGAGATTTGTCCTGTTGAAGAAGTTTCACTGTGAAGTGAATATATAGTTGAAGGTTCAAGTCACAGAGACCCCTTTTAATAATTTCTGCCAGCCACAGCACCAGACCACCTCTGATCAGAGGTCAAAGATTCACACAGGAGACAAACCATGCAAGAAACTAGAACCTGCATTACTGAGATCTGTATGTGATAACTTACTGAGCTTCTATTCCTGTAACACCAATAAATACACATACACAGGAGAATAAACTTGGTTAAAACAGCAAGCACCTGTCACAGTGTCCTGTTTGAGAGTGTTGTTAAGGAACAACTGCAAGTAGTGGCTGCTGGTAAATCAGGGTGAAGGCCACTGAGAAATTTCCTACTTCTCCCAGGGTTAAATGAAAGTGCAGAAAACTACATGCTAGTTTTCCTCAAAGTTATGGGTCCATCCAGTAGAATTTGAATAGTTAAGGAACTGGAGATGTAATATTTACTGTGGACTTCTCTTATGTGAAAGCTGCAATTCCTCTGTGATTATTATATTTTCTATTTCATGCCTTCCTAGTTATGTCTAGATTCATTAAACAGGAAGCCTACACACTTAAGCCTGAAATGATTGTGTGCTGGAAGTGATGTTGCTTATTGTTATTACTGTTGCTAAAGGCTAAAGAAAAACTGGTAGACTCACAGGAGGAAAAAAGGAAATTGGATATTTTAAGCAGACTAATGCAGATTAAAACACTCTTAATAAGCCTCATGTGAAAAGCTTATATTTAAATTATATATGTCATTTTCTTGTGGAATTTAGCGTTCCATTTGAAAGCTTGTTTGCCTGTGTGTTTCTCTAACTAAAGGTGGACTATATTTATGGCATTCATGATAACAGCAGAAGAGAGAAAAAACATCATGAAAGGTTTTCTCTTTGCAAAGAACCTTCACATTTATATCTATTAGATCAATAGAATTTATATCATGAATATGTTTCTACAAAATGAAAAATTAGAAGTTTTGGGTTTTTTTCCTGATTACATCTATTTCCATATATGCTGTAGGAGACTTTGCAGATTTATTTTTCTTTTGCATGTGGAAATCTGAGTATTGATTTGACTTATGACCTTACATACTTTAGGTATTTATTTACTTATTATTTTATTCAGCTTCTGCAGAATTTTGGGTTCTGGAAAACAGAACAATCCCATTTATGACTTTCTGCTTATGTAGGAGCATGGAAATTACTTATATATCTGATAGTTAAAGGATTTCAGAAGCAAATCTACAGGGAAACAAAACACAAGATGAAAGGTATTACACTATAGACCCATAAGAGAGCAGCTGTTTAGAAAATATTTCTGAGAACAACTTTCCTATTGTCCAAAAAGCTGTTTCATACAATAGCAAATACCAGTGCTCACAACAACTAGAGAGAGAACTTGTGCAAGAAATGTAGAAGAGAAATTCCCAAGGACTCTCCCTGGGAACTGGAGACTTTCACAGAGGAAGCTCTCATGGAAATGAATTTTCACAACAGTGCTCTTTTTAAAACTTCAAAATGCATTTTTGAGACTTTCTCTTAATGCACTGTTGGTGGCTTGAGATCTTCCAGAATGGTGTAGTGGAGGGGAAAGGAGAAGAGGCTAAGAGAGTAGAGAAGAGAAAAGGAGAGAAAAGGAGAGACGAGAATAATTTAGAGGATTTGTCAATAGTCTTAATTAGTCCCTTTTCTCTGCCTTACCTTCAGAGTACATGCCAGCATCTCAACAAATTTTTATTTTCTGCCATGCATTCACATGCAAAATGAATATATAGCTTAAGATATTTTCATGCATGTATTTGCATCAGTCAATTGAAAATGAAAGGTGCATTCTGTTATGTTATGTTCTTGAATGGTGCTCTGTATGAACAGTAGCTGGATGCTTCTCCACTGCAGGGCATAATAAGTTGACAGACGTGCCTTATTTCTAAAAACATTCTGTCTATTCTCTGCTGGCAGATGGTGAATTGGCCAGAGAGCAGTTTCAGAGCTGAAGACCTCAGAGTCTGTAGAGCTGCAACAAGTTCCTTTGCCATATCTCCCCTCCTGCCCTCATAGGTGAGATGAATCAGGTTAAGGAGTCCCACAAAGAATTTAGCTAATGTTGCTACAGGAAACTAAAAGAGCACAGAGAATTCAAAAACATACTGTTTATCCAGTTATTGCTTGCAGCAGATTGTAAATGCACATAAATCAATAAAAAGAAATGAAAAATATTTTTCCCTCTGTAAATATATCCTGCTTAGAGAATCCTGAGAGAAATTCCTGAAACAAATCAGTACAGCAGTATGTTTTACAGAAAATTAAAACCAGCTTGTAGTAGGATCACAATATCAATAGCATATGTGATGGTAGAAGGCATCTCTCTGATATTCAGTGCTCTGTGTGACAGTAGTTATCGTCACAACAGAATGCTTTGATAGGTCTGAAGAACCTAATGTAATACACTGAGGAATCTTATCCTGGTTTGGAAGAAATAATTTCCAAGATGGCCAAAGAGAGTACCTCAGAAGGCAGGGAAACTCTTCCTTCATCTATGTTGAATGTGTGATGTAATTTTAAATATTAGATAAAACCTTGTGCAAAAAGTAGAGGGCAGTCTGTTGAAGCAAAAATGAAGATTTCTATGATAGTCTTCCTTTCTGAAAAAGATGAAAGATATAATCAAACAGCAAGTTGTAAAGCAACTGCAATAGTGCAATTGGAATAAACCAAAGGATGCAACGTCTAGAACAGAGAAAAAGGAATTGTAAACTTTTAGCAAACATGGACTCATACCTTTGTGGTCAGAGGTGTTCTGTTCTTAGGTGACCAGTGTGAAATGTAGCAGCATTTTACTTATTTGTATGTTTCCAGAGACACAAACACAAGCTTGCACTGCTGCACATCTGGAAAAGCGAAATTTGCAGAACTCTGTATTCAAACTAAGATAATAAATTCTGCTGAGAGATAAAATAAATTAGTTTTGTCCTGATGATCTGATAACATGGTCGTGGTTTTCAGAATGACATAGGGTTGTGACTCCCCAGGTGAGAGCACAGCTGGTGATAGCGTTGCCTGCAGTATGCATTTGTCTGTCTCTTCAGGGGAGGATTAATGGGGATTCAGTGGAAAAGAACAATCTCTGGGCTCACCAGTTCTTCCTTTAAAATCCAAGGGAGATGCTTGTAAAGCTGGGCTGATCTCACGGAACTCACTACATAGCTGGAAGTGAACATGGCAGTATCCTGTTTAGAAAGCTGTCGTAGAAAATGTCTATTTCTTTTGAAGGAATGATAAAGAAGTGTATCTCACAATTTTTCAGACTCTTGAGATGGTATGTATGTCTCTTCTGTGATTTATACCAGTACATTCATGATTAGTTTTACTGTTGTAATGAGGGCTGCTCCAGGCAATCCACATTTTTAAGCATTGATAACTCACCATGCACAACACACATCAGGTAATAAGACACAATTACCATAATTCTCATTTTAAAAAATCTTTCTATTCTCTGTGGATACATCCTGAACTCTAACATGTCTTCCAAAAGTAATTACTCTATTTTCTTGTTGCTTTTAACATGTTTTTGTTGTTAAAATAAATCTTGAATTTACTGTCATTAGACACAGAAAGAAATAAAAGCTACATCACTGCTACTTGAATCTTCAAGGTAACTAAAAAACTCAGTAAAAGGTTATCATTCAGTCTTCCAAATTGCTGTCATGATATATACCTGATATCAAATTAAGTTAGATTTGTTAGTGGCATTCTTACAGCAGTGTCTTATATGAAAACAATTTCCCTCTTTAATTTATGTATGAACTCAGATTATTTTCCCTGTGAGGTCCTCTTTGAAGAGTTCATCCCCTGCAACATCAGATAACCATGGAAAAATGACATGAACTGGGTTAGTTCTCTTAGCCTATGTCATTGCTGAGAACATCAGGACTTTCTTTCTAAATCTTTTATGATTGTTTTGGTTCAGGAAAAGTAACTTTTTTTGCTTCTGTCCAACAACAGATTCCTCATTCTTGAGAAACTGTTCTTCTCTAGAGAACACACAATGTGATGAAACTGTCAGTGCTCAGTAAGTAAGCACTTAAAATTCTGACATAGTTTGTTTCTACGTGGAAAGCAAGACAAAGTCTGGTTATGTTTCTAGCCACAGGTCTGAATCAGAATTGCAGAAGAGTAAAGTCAAGTAGATGTAAAATCAACGCTGATTTTTCATCATCTTGAAACTACCTACCCCATTTTGACTGAAATTGAATTGCTGGAGATGTAATTTTTTTAAGTGCATAATTAATAAAGATTGTAGCAGAATATCTACAGGACTCATCAGACTTACAGGGATTCATGTCTCACCTCTGTGTAGGGAGAATTTGTTCCAAAGTTAACTTTTTTTGAAGTTCCCATATCATTAGAACATTTTAATTCTGATATGGAATGATCATATGTTATGGATGGTATTAAAGAGGTCACTGGATCCAACATTGAAATCCATGTGTTTTGTTTTGGGGTATATGAACAACATTCCTCTTTTCTCTGGTGAAGAACTGTGCCAGTATTCTCTACATACTCTGTTGACTCTACTAGATATTCCGGTTTTGCAAAAGGTACAAAGGAAGGTAAAAGAAGACCTAGACAAGTAGCATTTTTTATATGTTGCTATAAAGAAACTGACCTTTTATGCAGAATAGGAACAATTACCTGGCTGGTTCTTTAGAAAAGAAAATAGAGACTTGATATTTTATTACGGATAGGTTGTTACTGAGGATTGCTTTAGCTAGTGAGGAAAATGCAAGATGACTCTGAAATAGGAATTGCATTATGAGTACTAGTGTGAACTCCACAAGACAGATTTGTGAAGCTGATAAGAATCTGTCACATTGTTTAATATGCTAAGTTCTAGGAAATGAAGATGAGATATATTTTTAACTGAATTCTGTATTTGATTTCCATTTTTTAATTGGTTCCATTTATAATCAAGTCTATCTCCCATCTTTCCCTTATCCTTCATCTAGATGCAAACCAATCCCTTCCCATGATATCCTTACCCAACAACTCTCAGGACTGACGCTATTAAGCCTCTGTGTATTCCTTGGCCCTACTTAATCTATCCTAAGAGCTGTTCCTTGCCTGAAATCCCTTCCCTACATTGTTCTGTTTCTCTTCCTTTTCACCAAAGGACAAAATAACTGGACAGCACAGCCGCTTTCAATGGTTTAAGCTGATTCTTAAGGAGCTTGGTTTCCAAGTTGCCAGGAGTGTATTCCCCCAAGAGTAAGGCTCCTGTGAAAGCTGATGAGGCAAAATTGAAACTCTGGAAAATTAGGAAATTGCACAGTGAGTTGTTTACACATGAGATGCCTCTGTTATCAGTGACAGCTATGCCACCTATCTCTCAGAAAGTCACTTAGGCGACACAGGGGTCTCAGATGCCTGTAGGTATCTCAGCAAAGCGTGGATGAAGTCGAAGAAATAAACCAGTGCAGGCAGATGAAGGTGTTCTGTCTGCCTGAGAAGCTGGAGAAGGACCTGTTTGCTTACAGATGTGAAGGCTTGTGTCTCTGATTTCATAAAGAGGCCTGCAGGAATAGGGTCCTATGCATGCTCAGCTGTTCCCAAATTTCTGGATATAAACAGCGGTCAAGGATGTCTCCTTTCTTGTTGAAGAGGATTTTTCTCTTTTCCTACTGATGCACTGTAGCATTGTCTTAGGGATCCTGTTCAAAATCAGAGTGGTTTATGATGGATTATTGATATATTTTCTTATTCTGAAAAAATAAAAATGTTTTCTCTAAAAGACATTTCTGCATTTCTGCATGAAACTAGATAGTTATTTTCAAAATAAAATAGAGAAATATTTAAAACGTTATGGTTTTGAATTGGCATAATTATATTTTCACTAATTTTAGGCACAAATGCAGTATCAAATCTATGGACATTTGGACGAATTTTCTGCTGGGATTTTTCCTTAGAAACAGAGAATGGCAGCATTGAAAGATAGAAAGGGAAAGTGGAGAAAGTTCATGATACTTTTAGAGTATATTGATGCATATCACAGTGTCAAATGTTAAACTGTTTTTCTGCAATGCAAAGTGTTGAACTGCATTTGGATTTGTGTTGGAATGCGAAGTGTTCTTCCTGCAAACACTGACATGCAGGAACCTGTTAGAGTCCAGGACATCCCCTTGGGTGACCTGGGACCCGAGGAAGGGAATTTGAGCCCTGGACAGGGGGGTGTGGAGCCGGTCCAGGGGGTTTGGAGACCTTGGCACAGAGCCCAGGAAAACACCGGGTTTGATTTTAGTCCATGGGAGAGGCTTCCGACACAGAGAGAGGAATTACAAACCATCAGGATGTGAAAACAGTAGTTTAGCACAGTAGAAGATGCAAAATTCAGTAGTTTTAGGGTTCTTAGAATAGAGGTAAATGGGGGACAAAATGGAGGAATTTGGGTGATACCTCGTGTTCTTCTCCTTCTTCCTCGTCCTCCATCTTCTGAGGTGGTGATGACACAAGGTAGTTAGAGTGGATTGGGTCAAAGTAGAAATGACCCTTTTAGTGTGAGCACTAGGCATTGGTACAAAACAGTAAATAACCTACACGTAGCTATCTGTATAAATATAAGGTGACGTCCCATCGGTGGGCAGCCGCCTCATGTCTCAGCCACTGTCCAAACCTTGGCTGGGAGCGGAGAAAATTCTGAGATATCAAATAATAAACATCTTGAGAAGCCTGACAACAAGGCCTTGAAGTCTCCACTTTTTTATACCAACACAAACTCGAGGCTTTTGGAGGGCCAAGGACTTTAAACAACCTAAATCTTGGGTGAGGAAACCCTCCCCAAGAGGTACCAAGAGAATAAAGCTGGGAAGATTTGGCCCATTATGAAATGAAGCTCAGTACTGAGGCATGAAAATACTCATCACCAAAAAAAGCTTGATGATGTAATCTTGTAGCAGTGTGCAAGAATGCTTCAGTCTGTAAGCTTGTATTGTTCTGGAACACCAGGACATCAGAAATCTGAATATTCTAATGTATATTGCTGTATATTTAACAGATGTATACAAGTGACTAATGATTAATCCTAGCTCAACAGCTATTAAAGGGAATTAATTGAAATGCACTTCAAAAAAATATCAGTGCCTGGGCTATCTAAATCATAACTCTGAGAGTGTTACCACAAGTTGGAACTTTTCTGTGGGAGACAGGTTCCTTGGTGGGAAGGAGGGAAATGTTGTGATAAGGAAAAAAAGAGAAAGCAACAGCTGACAAAAAGATCTGTTGAAGAATCAGAGAAAATATTGCAGTGGAAAGGAAGAAGAGAGGAACACTTATGCTAACAAACAAATAAATAAATAAATAAATAAATCTCCAACCAAAGACAAGCCCAAGCCCAAAACACAACAAAGAACAGAGAGAGAGAGGAGTCTGAGTGAAAATGAGGCCAGTGTGCAAAATGCTGTGTGAGATGACAGAAGCAGAAGGGAAAAAGATCTGCAGACAGAAGGCAGAGCAGAAGGGAAAAGAATGAAGATACACACCATCAGAAAGAGGAAGATCTGTGTGACTGGGGACTATTTGTTAAGAAAAACTGACAAACCTCTCATCAAAACAGCCAGAAAATGGAGCAGTGTGTCGCCAGAGCCACAACCACAACCAGCTGCATTTGAGATGATCTGGCAAGAGGGATCCATGTGATGCACTGCCACTTTATGGCTGGGATGAGTCCAGGAAAGCATGGCAGAGTGGGAAATGCTTGTTTGAAGAGAGGTTTTATTGGGTATAAACTAGGATCCTGTTTGAAGAGAATTAAACTAGGTTACTTCAATGCCATGTTATTCTTATGTGAAGTTTTCAATACAAATTTCTCCTTGGCCTTCAATAAATCTGCATCTGTGTACAGTGATGTATAAGGCTGTCCAGGATGAGGCGGGTTTATCCATCAAAGTCTCTAATGTTCTCTTTATCCTGTCCCAGGACTGTTTGTGCTTCATAATCTACAGCATTTGCCCTGGATGTGGATGACCTGAATACTAAGCACGCAGAGGATCAGAACTAGATGTTGTGGTGCCTAGTTGAAGGACTTGGTCCTCAATCTGTCTCAGTTACACGTCCAAGCCAGTGGTTAATCTGACAAGTTTCCTTCTTCCTCTCATTTACCACGAAAACAATCTTGCACCTGAGCAGTGTTTCAATTCCCCATGCAAATTTAGAGTCTGACAGGCTAGTTATTTCCCAAGGCAGTTCCCACACATATCTGTTCAGGTATGAGGGACTCAAATACTGCTCACATCTCTAGTGTGTTCAATGCTGAACTAAACCCTGCTAGACCACTATTTGCCAGCTACAGGATAGTATCTTTAAAAAACATATCATACTCTTTATCCAGTGTTTTATGTGTTCTCCACACATTTAGGTGGCTATTAAATGTACATTTGTAGCTTTTTTACTTCCTGTTAATGCAGTGTCAGCAGTACAGCCCTTCCCTGGATTTTGTGCTTGCTTTCTTAATTAACAGAACAATAGAGATAATATCTGTTTTCCTGGTTATTGTCTTTTCTATATTATCCAAACAAGAACACTTCCAGCGGGTTCGAATTTTTTTTTTTTTTTAATTGATGTTTTTGGTTTTAGTTTTTTTGTTTTGCGGATTTATTTTTTTTTTTTTTTTTGGGGGGGGGGTAGGGTGGTTATTTTTTTTTTTTTTTTTCCTATAAGTGCTCCTAAATCCTTATCTTTTGACCAATACACAGGGCCATGATGAATTATTTCTGTTGAAAGGGAAACTGCTGATCTGAGTCAGGTAATTCTCTGCCAGAATCTGTTCCTGTTTAAAAGACTGTGCATGGATTTTTAAATGCAATGGAAGCTGTTCACTCTTGCACAAGCTGTCTTTTGTATGTTCTGCTCTGCTACTTGCAGGGTTGCAGTGATCAGGGAGCTAAGCATTTTCCACACCGCTGTAGCAATAGTGTTCCCATCCTGTGATGCTGTACTGATTGCCCTGTTCCCATATTCCCTGTATGGCTGCATATCCTTGTCTTGTCTTATGACCATTCTTTCACTCTCAAGTGTTGTTTTTTTTTTTCTTTTGTGCCACGAACAGCAGCACAGCACTATAACCAGGAAACCACTTCATCCCACTGTTGCTAGATATTTTCAAGTCAGGGTTTTTGGTATCAAATCAATGGACTGTTGGATCACTTGAGACAGAGAGAAGGAGCAGCTCTCTGTTCTTCTGAAGGAACAGGAACTGGTGCATTGCTGTCTTTCACATGGGCAGTACCAAATTATGAAAACAGAATTCCAGCTAATTTCATTTAGCGTGGCTTAGACTTGGATGGAATTTGTTGACTTGAGACTTCCCACTGCCATCACTTATTTCTGTATCAAGGGATGTCTGGGGATTGTGCAGAGACACTCATTAGGCTGAAGAAAACCTGTGCTCATTCAAGATCAAGGACTCACCTGCTGACAGCCATTAAACCTTTTCAGAAAAATTTCTCCAGCTCAATTTTGCACATCACCTACATGGAATCTAAATTGTAGACGGCCTATACAATCCATCTTAAAACCAAAGTGTTATAATAATAGTAACATTACTTATAAAAAAGCATCTGAAATTGGTATAAAAAACAGTCTACTGACAAGAAATCAATTTAAAAGGCAAGACAGTACTGATGGAATCAAGTGTTACACTTACTGTGTTTGGATGCACCCAGTTTAAGATTACCTGCATCTCAGCTGAGTTGAATGTTACTTATTTCACTCAAAATGCTCCTTGTGAAAGCTTCTCTTGTGCCATATTCCTTATTTATATTGCTTTTTCCTGGACACAATTCTGCTCCCTGGCACTTTTTAGATATTGTATGCACTGGTTTAACACCAGAGGGGAATTAAACCCCAAATAAGTCTCTTGCCTTCATCTGCCTCTCTCCAGTTTGAAAGGGACAAAGGCAGAGGTGATGGGTTGAGATAACAATTTACGGAAGCAAACAGCAATGGAATGAGAAATTAACAGAAATGATGATACTAATAACAGAAATGTACAAAAGCGGAGGTGTTTTACACACAAAGGGTGTTCAACCTTTGACTTAGTTCTGCATGACCACTGGGTCATGCAGTCATGATGGTGGATATTTCTTGTGGCTGGCTCTCCCTGTCGCTGAGCCAAAGACAGCAGTAAAGAATGACTGACAAGCCCCCACTGTCCACAGTGTCCAGACTGCCCACACTGCCCTGCCTGCTCCCAGACAGCTGGTCCCAGCTGTGGTTGGCAGTATTTGGCTTGACTCAGCCCTGCTTCTCTTGGCTTGGGCTCAGCGCTGTCCATCTCGTCTTGGCTTGGGCTTGGCTCCTTTCAACTTGGTTTGCTGCCTCAGAGCAGCATTCCCAACACAGCTGTGCTCTCCCCGAGGACTTGAGGGGATAGGAATGGATGGGCAGTGGTGGGAGAGCAGATTTCACAGTGCTGCTCCCAGCAACCTCCCTGAGGAAGAAACAGCAAAATGGCACCGCCCCCAGAGCACATCACTGCCCCTGAAACCACGCCCCATGGTGACATAACAGCCTGGAACACCGGCATGGCCATGCCCACACAGCTGTAGCCCCACCCACAGGGCCCAGGCCCGCGCCTCTGGGCACCATGTTTGTTGCTCTGGCACCAGGAGATGCCGTGTTGGTTGCCATGGCCTCAGGGGCAGGCTCAGCGTGCCCGCTCTGCTGTGACAGTCTGCACAGGACACACCTGAGAGCAGTGGCATCTCGCTGCCCTGTGCATCTGTACAGCATGGTTGCAGGCAAAACCAGAATCCTCAAGTTTTCCCAAAAAGATTTCTGTGTAGAAAAAGACACATCCTGGGACACACAAACTCAGGAATCCTATACTCTGTGTGGCATTTCTTCCCAATCCATGAGGTGTGAATTTTCTATTTGGAAAAATGCTATCTGGTATGGGAATTATGACTGTTCCTGTTTTTGAAATGATGTTCCATGAAGACTTCTGCATGTAATTTCAAACACGTCACGCTAACTTAAAACTTGGTGTCCTGGAACCAAAGACATATCTCTTTCATGATCTGTATACGTCTGTGCTCTGCTCAAAGTAGGCAAAAAACTGACGAAAATCAATCTTCAGAACAGACAGATGAGTCTTTATGACCTTACATTTTGATGTGGCACTTTGGCTTCCTGTATTTGCATTTGGGGATTGTCATCTCTGTCGGGTGGCCAGCTTATTACACAACAGAACCAAAAAAATCGTGTGTTAGTCAGAAAGATGACAAGGACTCATACAGGTATGAGCTAAAGTTTTTTTAAACAGGATTCTGAATTCAAACAAACTTGCGATTCAATGTCTTTGAGCATGGAATAGATTCCAGTTACTGTGAAATGAATTTGAAGAGCTACACCTGTACTATAATATTTATCTATTATGTAAAATTTGGCCATAATTTGGTGCTAAAAAGACCTTCCAGAGCTAAGTAGTGTTGTCTCAGGATGACAGTAAAAGGTGCATTCTTTTGATGAAGCATTTTCTTATTTGTTAGTGCCTCTCATCATACTATTCATAAATATAATGTTATACAAATTTGAGCCTATTTTTATAATAGTTTAGAGGTATTCAGTTCCAGCTAGAGGCAAGAGAGATGCAACCATTTTGTGTGTGACATTAGAAGTAAGTTTTTTGGTGTATAAGCCTGCAGGTTTCCACAGGAGCTATGTGAATGCAACAGCAGGTTCTAATCCCTTAAACCTTTTCTGAGATCCACATCAACCTATAAAATATAGGGTAAAGTTGAAAATAAAGTTTTAATTAACAGCTATCATTTTTGGGACTGCTGCTGACAACTCCTGACTTGTTAAAATGGGCCACTGTTTGTGAAACTGCAATTAAACTCATTCTGTGTCAGAAAGATTGCTTGTGAGCCTTCTTGCCCATTTCTCAACATAATCCACTGCTGTCTTCCCAGTCCATGCTGTTTCCTCTTCACACACTCACACATGGTCATCACTGCTTTTTGTTATATTCTACCTGACAGCTACATGCTCATGGTCACTTCATTCCCAACCTTTTCAGTAGAATAAGTCTGAGTTGTTATTTTTGGGGGATTTTATTTTTTCGTTTTTGTTAACGAATGGCAAGAGATAGGCAGGTATGTCTCACAGAAGCAGGAGAGTGTGCTAACCAAATATTAAATAGGTTGCATATGCTAAGCACAGGAAACTACTGTAGTACTCTAGTACTGTACAGCTGCTACTGTAGAATAGAGGATTTGGGAGTGGAGTCAGAGTGCATAGGTTCCACTTACCTCTTAAGTGTCATGCCAAAGTCTGGATTGTGTTATGCTACACTGCTGCAGGCCTGCACAGTCCACAAGTGAATACAGATGGCATTTATCTGAGCAGGGAAAAGGGTTTGGTCAGTTTAAATAGTGACCCAACTAAACTAATTTTGAGCACCCTTAGGCAACTGATTAAGAACGTTCTGATGAACATTTTGGTGTCAGGAGACTGGCTATTGTGAGCAGTGTCTCTTTTGGTCCATTAGTCTATAGCTCCTTGTCAAACACCAGTTGGACTGACGCTGAATGGCACCACTCAGATGAGCTGGACTAGGAGGTGAGCACCAGCACCTTCTAAAATTGGACAATGGCTCATTTCGCATATTGAGGTTCCTTCTGGCCATTTCTGTGTCTTACTAAGAGGTCATCTATGTAAAAGGCCTTTCTTCAGCAGTTAACACTTTAGTATCTTGTATTAATTGTGTCTCTAAGTTGGACACAACTAACCTGTCTTCCTTTCATTTTCTTAATGTAAACTACCCTATACATGAAAAATTACTTGGCTCTGATTATAAAACTGCATAGGGCCAATGCCCTCTGAAATTAATAGAACTACTCTGGCCTCAATGGGTCCTTATCCAGTTTCATCTGGCAGATAGCCAAATAGTAAAAATAGTTTGGGTTATTCCTCATGATTTACTCTCCTGAAATAAATTAATACTACTTTATTTTGGGGAAAATAGAAGGCAAGAAAGGAGAAGGGAGAATATAATCTGAATTTACTGCAGGAGAAAGAAAAGTGAGGAAGAAGATTATAAAAATACGTGCTGGCAGAAATAAAGCTTCTCCTTATACAAATCCCATTGTTTGAACAGCTACCACACATTTCAGAGAATGAAGCTACTTTTAATTAGTTACAGAATACTTATACAGTATTTTGCTGGTCAGTAATAAAGATTGCTGAAAAAAAATTGCTAAATTGTTATATCCTGACACTTGCATGCTGTTTTAAAAAATCATCCTGTCACAGAAGGATGCTAATGGCTTAACAACCTAAAGCTGGCCAGCTCCTAAAACCTTGATGTTTAATCTAGATAAATGTGCTTGTTTATATAGCTGTGTAATCAATGTGTGTACTAGAATTATGGTACCGTGCAACCATTAGCTCTATTTACATAAATACTATGTTTTATCAATGGACAAATGCATCGCTTTATGCTAGAATGTATCACAGAAAGAAATTTAGAATTTTAATGAGAACTTTTTATGGTAGATTGGATGTTAATAACATATAGTGTATTTTTTTGTAAAGCTTCAGGAGTTGTAGCAAATTGTTGATTTCATATAATTCAAAAATTACCTGGCTTGGGAAATTTGACCTTTCTTACTTATTACTAGTTTGTGTACTTTGAGGAAAACTGTTTCTGGCTGGATATTTCTCAGAACAGTAGAACTTCTGTTCTATATTTGTCACTTGTTAACATATTCAATAAGCATGTTTTTAGAAGAGCTGTTGATATGGGAATTGGAAGTATATGTTTCTATGAACCTGATCATAGGAATAGAAAATCATAATCAAGAGCTAAGGTGAAAGCTTTGACAGGTGAGGGATTGTTAATTAGAGCATAAAACATTATTTGCCATTGAGATCTGCACCAGAGCTTTTTCAGTTTTTGTTTAGAAGATACAAAAATGGATTGATCAATTGCTGCATAGTAGACATATTTATACACTCGAAGACATAGAAGACAATATTTTTATTTGTGAGGCAATAGTCTGAGAAAAGAGAAAAACTGATAGAAGTGGATGAATTGCAGATAGTAAATTTATTAGTAATGAAGCTTAGTTAAAGTACACATGCATTAGAGCAAACTTGGTAAACAGAAAGACTTAAAATGAGTGAAGTAGATAAGATTAAAAAAGGAGTGAAAAATATTTTCCTTTTTTTTTCTAAATTAAAAAGATTAACTTTTCATTTTGAAACAGTTTGTGCCTTTATCTTTTATGATTTTTTTTTCTATGGAATGAAACAAGACTATAAAACATAAATTCCTTGAGGATGATGCAAAGTAGAAACATTTTTTATTTGTGAAGGAGAAGGTATTGGGAGGATTGATAGGGCGCAGATAGGGCAAATTCATGACTCTCACAATTTTACTTATTTTTGTTCTCTGTTTTGTATGCAGCCGTAGTAAAATATCCTGTTGTTGTGCTTTATCTGTGGGAGTTCTATTGTAAATGTGAAAGGATCCATGATTTCACTCTCAATCTTTACGTCTTCCAAGGGATTTCTGCACTTATTTAAAGCAGAGAGAAAAAGAGAGTCAGGAAGGCAAAGATGTTAGAAACTTTTTGAGATGGGTGGATTAGGTGAATATGGGTGGATTAGGAGGATGTTCTTCCAAAATATTTAGACCTGGATATAAACCTTTTCCATTTCTCTTGTGTCCCTCCTGAGTAATGATCCATCTTGATTCATTCCTTAGTATTTCACTGGAACTGAGAACATTCAGTAAATGCTGTAGTGAAAAGGGCCAGAATTACGCACAAAATCCTGTATTTCTTGCTGCACTGAACAAAATGTGCGGAAGTGGCCCACAAAGTGTCCCCTCATTTTAATTACTCCATGCACTTCCAAGGTCAATCAGCTAATGAAAAGTAGTAATGTCCAACGGACTAGGCAAAGTTTCCTAATAAATTTTCAAAATAGGATGTTACTTGAACATGACAAATTAAACTGTAGTCTTAAGCATGTCTTCAAACCTCTGCTTGAGATTGGTTTACTATTTTGTTCTCAGAGAAATGCAAGTGTTGAATGGGTCTGATATAAACATTCAGTGATGAAGCCAACAAAACATCTGAGAACATCTGTATCTGCTAGTTATTATTACAAATACTGTAAAAGTCAATCTTTAAATGTTAAATGACTTTGTGCCATTTAGTTTACATTTCTTCATGGGAGGATATTTGCACACTTATTTCTTGATGCTGTGTGCGCAAATGGGATGGATACCAGGCCATCTGCAGAGATTTCACACAGAAATCCATGTACAAATGATTAGCCAAAAATTTAACAACAGGTCTGAAATCCTCTAAAAAGTTTTCTCATTTAGTATCAAATTTGTCAGGTCTTCATTTCTACAAACCTTTTTTTTTGCAGTTTTCTCCACTGTGAGTAGAATGCAGATTCAACACTGATGGTTTCTAAATGGTTTAAGGTATTTTAAAATAAATTATTTGCATTCAGAACCTTGAGCTTTGTTCTCAAGACCTTAAAATTGTCAGGAAAATCAGAACTTCTTGTCATTTTTTTTTCACCCACATGCATTAGGAAAATTCTATCTCCAGACTGTAATTCTGATTCAAGGTCTTTTAATTGAAGATAGAGGCAGTTTCTGCTGTAATTTTCATCACTTGCTATTTAGGAATTAAGAGACCTGACAACCCACTGTAATGGTTGGACAATTCTTGACATTTTTAAAAATGACCTGCCCTTGAAATACATTTTTATAATTTCAAGGGTGATGATGAGGGTGGTAGGAAGGGAGTTAATAGCATGCCATACATATTAGGAAGCTTTAAAATGAAACACAGCATGGCTTACTCCATGAAACATAGGTAGGCTGAGACTTTTCAGTTATTTAAGAAAAACTTGCATCAGGAAAGAACATCTATCCAAAGCAAACAAACAAACAAAACCCAAGCAAAACTCTCCCCAAAACTCCACCCTACCACAAAAGAAAACCTCAGACCCACAAATCTCCTTTCCCCCTTTGCAAAAAAAAACCCTGAAAAAGAAGAAAAACCCAAACCACAACCCCCCCAAAAAACCCAAACCAAAAAACCCCAACAAAAACCCCACAAAAAACAAACCTGGAGAAAATATCTCTTTGTTCATATGGTCCACTGAGAAGCAACCAGCTTCCTCTAGATACTGTTGAGGGCACTGTAGCCCACGGAGGACCAGCAATGGAGATAATCTGCTATAACCTGACCATAGCCCCCAGCACCCATTGTTTCTTTACTGAGGTGGCTGAGTATTACCTGCAACCACAAGTGGAAGGAGAGGAGTCACCTTGAGCCTGGGAAAGGAGGAGAGGTGTGTTTTCCTTAGGTGTTCTAATTTTTAAAAAACTTTTTTAATGTTTTCCCCCCTTTTCTGATATCTGAATGAATAATACAATATTTACATAACTCAGCAGTAAAATAAGCTAAATTTCCAAGCTAAATACATTTTTCCCATGACAATAACTAGGAAGTGATCTCCTTGTTTTTATTTCATGCCACACATCACCATGGCCACTTGTTTATGAATAATTTAGGGATCTCTCATACCTTCATGTCAATATCCCTGGGACAAGTGGAACTGTAGATCTTTCAATGGCCAAGCTTCTGCAGAGACTTGTTTGCTTACCTCATTACACTTGCCAACCCCATCTGAAAATTGGCCTAAAGCAAATCAACCTGTCAGTCTCCTGGTCCTCCTGTTCCCTGCACATATTCTCTGCTTCTCAGAATGTTTAATTTAGTTTCTCTTGCAGTAGTGATCAATGGCTGTCAGCTGTTTTTCTTTTCTCTTGAAACTGTTGCTAAATTAGCCTGTCATGTCTTCCTTGAAGGGCACGTGTAACAATTGTTCTTCTTTCTTCCACCATCAATGAGAAGTCACGACTGCTGCAAAAAACTCTTATCGGAGCTGACCCCAGCAAAACCATTCTGATTAAGATTCCTCCTTGTCTTAGCATCTGTTTTAGATGTGAAAACTTGACTCCTTTTTTCAAGTAATCTCATTCATTTAAGATTCGTATGGTATTTATTGTGACATTTTGGATTTCTTTAACAGATAAAACAGAAGAAAAACAGATGAAGTAGAAGAAAAACACCATGTTCAGGTTTTTTCTGCAAATAGTGGAATGTCAATTATTGCATTATGCACCTTTGTTTTCATGCCCATATGAGGCCCTACAGAATGTGTTTTAAAATTTCCAGTGTCTCCTACTGGAGGATGTTCACTCTTCAATATTTTTCCAAAAGCCTGTTGTTAAAAATTATTAGTTGCTAGCAAAGTCATGTCAAAACACAATTGTAATCATTCAGCCGAGGAAGGGCTAATTTCTCATTCTCTCATTCTTATTATCTCATTTTCCCGTTCTAGCCTTTAAAATTGCAGATCTTAATTTCTAAAATAAACCAGGGAGAAATTACTTAAGAAACTCATACTAACTTTGTAAATAAGTCAAAAAAAAGAAAAGCCTGACTAAAACAGAACAAATCTCTTTTATTCTTCTTTATTCATTCATTCTTTGCATCTGCTTTTGTGATTGACACTTCAAGTGTGTGAAAGGAATGAGAAGGAAACCAAATTATTTCCACTCTCTCACATGATTTCAGGACAACCTTCATCCCAGCATAGAGTACACTGCAACAAACCAGTGTTCTGGTTAGATCTGGTTTAGGTGGCAAGCCAACTCTGAAGTATACACCTTATCTAGTTTACTTTTGGATGTCATGGGAGAACATTATCTTAAAAATGTAAAATAAGAGCTAATTGGAGTTATGTGCAGGTCTCTATCCAGTAACAAAAGGAAAACAAAAAGGGAGTTATGCCTGATTTTTTGCAATATATAGCGATCAGATATTTTGAAATAATCATTCAATGACTGTCACAGTCCTTCTTCGCTGTTATGATGGATGGCCTTTCTCTTCTTCCCTTTATAGTGTTCACAGTGACACTGCAGTTCCAACTAATAAGGAACCATGCTGGGATGGGATGATCTAATTGCTATTTTCATTGAATCAGATTCTGGAAATTGAACAAAATTATTTTTCAACTCTTTACCCAGTCTTTTCTCACTCCTTTTCCTCGTTCTTTTTTTTCTTTCTTTCTCTTTTTTTTNNTTTTTTTTTTTTTTTTTTAATAGGTAGCATCACACCAAATAGAACATGGCTTTGAAAAGATTATTCTAGAAGTACTGAAATTGCTCTATCTTGCCATTTTGATTAAATTTCAAACTTTTGGTTAAAAAGTCTTCGTAGTACCTGATAGAATTATGTCTAAAGATGCCTCCTCTCCTAAAGAACATCCAGTTGCTGAACAACAATCAGTTGCTATTCCCAACCGATCTCTTTCAATTGTAATGAAAAGCTCTTCTGTTCATCTATTATCACTCAATACTGAATTAATAAAGTTTGAAACTTTTAAGGAAGTATATTTTGAATATTTTCCTGAAATAACAGATCCATGTATCTTAGTCTGGACTTTGATTAGGCATCCTTGAAGGAGAATCCTTAACTTTTAAAGTTTCTTCTCTGCTTCTTATCTTTCACTGTAGATGAAATATCTAAGATATTTAATTATTTTAAATATGGTGAGAACAGATAACAGAGACAGATCTTGTGTATTTCCTATATATTGCCAGTAGTTTCCATTGTCTAAGGCCCAGGAATTTCAGCGAGAATGGAGATGTCATTTTACATACAAACATATCCTAAAATGATTGTATTTTTTTTGCCTGTGGAGTTACCTTTAAGAGCTTATGATGCTTTTAAATCTTGATAATGATGACCTGAGAGACATTATTAGTACATCCCAGATCATGAATTTTACAATGCTACCAATCAAGTAACTGCTTTACTGTATAGTTTCAGGATTTGAGAAAAGAGGAATGAACTGCATGATATGGCTAAAGACAGCTAATTAAAAGACTAAAACATGTAAAAAAATCATTGAAAGAAATGAGGTTGAAGGCAGTTTTAGTTGCTCATAAATTTTCCTGAAATAATATAGGAGGCAACAGTCATCTGGTCCAGGGCAAAATAGATATTTCAGAAAATTAGATTGTAATGTTATTTTAAGGCTATGATGAATTTAAATCTTCTGGGAATCCTCTTTACTGGATCTGTAGATTCCTACATTTAGCTTATCTTGGGATTGACAGTCATATTGAAAAGATTTCATGACTTGTGTGATTCATAGCTGTCAGGAGAAAATTAAACATTACTTTTTTAAGTCACATAACAAAGAAAAAAAATGGTTTTGTCTTCTTGTCATTCGTTTCAGTCAGTGATACTGTTTATTTCCCACTTAAAAGGACAGAAACAAACTTGTGAAATTTGAAAGTGCAACCTAAATAGTACCCAAGCAAAGCCCCTAATTTCCTAGATAGGCTTTCCTATAAGATTTATAATTCATCGCTAACTAGAGTAAGAATTAGAGGAATGAGTAAGCAAGAAAAACCTCAAACTGCTGAGCAGCAAAATTGTGTGGGTAACGGAGTCCACTGTTTGCCCTTAATAGGCTACAGACTGTCACTGAAAACTGATACTTGCCTGGCTCTATTGTCAAGTCTTAGCTATGCTTGTACTCTATGGCCAGGGAAGAGAAAAGGTAAGTAATCAGTTGTCCTTCAGTGCCTATCTGCACTGGGGTGCCTTTGCACGTGTGTTTGATGCAGAGCCCATCAAAGAGTATCTAGTGACTCTTCAATTAAAAATGTTCTTGGACCTTGCTCTTCTCTTTTTCAACTCTACCAGCTCCATGGGTAGACAACTGTCAGCACATTTTTCAGATTTAATGATCATTAAAGGTAAAAAAAGACAGACTGGGGGGATGGTGGTTTGGTAGGAAAAAGTCTGAAACCTTGAAGTTTGATACATTTCTTATTTTACCTGAATAATTTTGTGCCAATGTGTATGAGATTTTTAGTGAAAATTAGCAGGATGTTTTTAACTTTACTGGGCTTGTTTTCTGTTGCTGGATAATTTGGAATGCCTGTTTTGAATTTCATGTGAAAGTCTCAGAACTACACATTAATCAGGCATCTAGATTAAATAGGACTTGAGTACATTAATCTTTTCTGGATAAATCTTGAATGGTGATTGGGAAATTCATTAAAAAAAAAAAAAAAAAGATTTATCCAGTTTAGGTAATACATCTTGATGACTGTGAGCCCATGGTAGTCAAGAAAATTGAAGGAATCTGTACCAGGAATCTGCTCTGTAAAACAGGTACATAGAGATGGTTAAATGGACAGATGCTCTTCTGCATTAGTGGAGCGTCACAGGATTTAGGTGTCTCACTTTTAGTTGAAAATAAGAGTAGCTATTGGCATGCATTTTTGGATTACACCTGAGACATTAATTTCAGACATTAGTTATAATCTTTATGTTCCTCTGTTGCAGTTTTAAACAGTATCGTACATAAGCACAGCATGTAGTTAACCCCTCTTGTATTTGTGTGTATGAACTCATAAATGTACTGAAAAACTCTGTCTCTGGTTCCTGTTTGCTGTCCTCTCTGCATGCTTATTTATCTCAGGGCAAAACTGAGCACCACGTGCAGGATAGACCTTTGCACCAAGGTGATGAAAATGAAAACGTGTCTGAACTTAATGGTCCTTAACTTTAATCTTCTTTTTTCAAAGTGCGAGTTTGTTGTTTTATTTTTGAGGGGGATAGTGGAGGATGCAATTAGAGTCAGAATTTAACTTTTTCTCTGTGGTATTTACTTTATTCACTTTCAGAGTCACTGACTAGTTTCCTCCTTTCAGCTGGGAACATCCAACTTGTATTTCAAGTAAACCTTTCATCTCTTTTACTCCAGTCCATTCTGTCTGGATAATCTTACATCCTTTATTTATAGGTATAGTGAGCAGTAAATAAAGACAACATACTGTGATTTTGTACTATAAACAAGAAACAAAAAATGAAGGAGAAAACCACAGGGTGGATAGGTCCATGACTTTTTTTAAAACTTATTTTAGATTTGTAAGGGGAAAAGTATCCAGACAAAAACAAATTTTATGGAAGCAGTGTGTTCACAGATAGCAGAATTTATACAATGAAAGTTCAGAAATTTATAATAAATAGTTTGTTCTGAGTTTTCAGCCCTCTTTCTTCCCATGGAAGAGACCTGGATACTTCTTATTTATAGACTTTAAAGAAAAATATAAATCTCTGAAGAATGGAATTGTGAAAGAAGGGGTGGAAAACCAGTCCCAAAAATGTATTCATGAACACAAAAAAAGTTAAAAATGAGTTTGTAATTTACTGCAGCTCAGAGGCAGCAATAACTAATACACTGGAAATTTACCCATTTTATGCATCTATTTTGCCTGCTTTACTGCTCTGCTGTTCATAAAAAGAGCATTTATTTCAGCAACTGTCATGTCACTTGGCATTTATGTGATCTCTGAGCTATGTGTGAAAATGCACTTTTTTTCCAGTTTCAATTTTTATTGAAAAAGTTATTTATTTTACAAATTGCTATCAAGGTGATTTGTTCTCCTGTCTAACTAGTTTTATTGTTGTGCTTTTATTATGTTCATTCTTATCACTTGGGAATCAGAACTATAAATCATTTGGTTTTGTTTTTCATGTCCTGGGTCCTACTATTGGAATTGCATTCTGTCCTCTGCATGCTGCTGTCTTAATTCCTCCTCCTCCTCTCTCATTAAGAAGATTAGAAGCTATATTTTTTAATTCCTATATATTTTCTTACTCTTATGCTGCCCTTATGAGGTGCTTTGGATTGTCCAGTGCATTTTGCTCTCAGCTGTGCATTTTGACAGTTCACACTGATGTTTCTCTTTTTTGTTGTGATCTCTCTCCCCTGTGTGCTGCAGAGCTCCACTCCAGTGTCAGAGCTGCCCCGAGGCTGGTGCTGCTCATGTCTGCCTTGAGGTCCTCACCTGCCCTGTACAACTTCCAGCATCAACTGAGCTATGAGAGGCATCAGATGCTTAAAATAACTGGACAGGGGAAATTCAAGATAATCATCTTCCTGATGAAATGTTCCCTGAGCTAAGGCTCCTGATGGCTGTTCTGGCTGTTGCAGAGGTGTGCTATGGTACCATATCACTCCTTTGAAACAGCAGGTTCAGAGGTTCCTCAGTAATCATCTAGAAGGGGTGAAGATCATTAAAAATCTCCTGAGGGCCTCACTGTAGTTTCCAGGAGATGTTTTGTTCCTAGTTCCACCTCCAAAGATGCCACTAGAAAGGGAGTTAGAAGATTAATTAACTACACCAAACATTTAGAATTTAAAAGGAGAATCAATTTAAAAGCAGCTGAAGAGATAGTTGGAACATACTCAGTTGCAGTTTTCTTTTTGCACACCTGGCTTTCTACCAAAAAGCTGCCCCTGTATTTACTCAACTGTTACATGAACCTGCAGGTCAACTCATTTCTCTGCTCTTTTGTTATTGCTGTCAGCTTAAGTGGCCATGCTTCTTTAAGAAGATCGGCATAAAATGGAGGCTGTTTATTTCTAATCGCAAGCTTTACATGTGACAAGGCCATATTACTTCTTCTTGGTCTAAAACTGATCACAGAATAAGTGTCTGCTCAATGGCTATTGATGGGGAAATCTCATCTGTTGCCTTGGCAGTTTCAGTATATTTAGAAGCTGAGAACCCAGATGTGAGTTTGTGTTGTGCTTGTTTATGACTAACACAATCTGCAGGGCCACTCAGTCCTGTAAAATATTCAAGGCTTTTCCCTTGCTTGAGATAATTTAGCTGCAGTGTCTTTTCTGGGCTCCACGCTCTGTCCTGACACAGTGCAGAATTTATAGAGAAGGAGTAAAGGTGGAATGAAACCTAATTTTGAGGAAATGAGTCAGAATTGCTATCTTCTGAGCATCAATTGTGAGACAAAGAGGGTAGGCTGCCTCACTCAGGAGAGCCCACCTGTACACCAGCTATTTTTACAACTGCATTTCTATTCTCATGGAAAAGCCTTTTGTATTCACTTGTACTGTGTCAGAGTCTGCAAGCCAAACAGCAACTGCACTACTCCTGTGCTATAAGGACAAGCTGGTTGCTGGCCCATAAAATAATAATGGGAGAGCTATAAAATGCTCTGACAGATCTGCTCATTTGAGATCTGCTTATTTCATAAAAGCTGTGCTTCTATTTACCTGCAACACACCCTCTGATCCTGAAGGAGATCCCAAGCAGAGGTGTGATCCACAGATAATCAGTTCATGTTTGCTTTACAGGGGGTGTCATTTTTGGGGCATCTGCTCTCAGATATACCACTGCAAACAGTGCTGCCAATTATTAGTTTTTCCTTGCCTCAAAATTCCGAGGGAAAAACCAGAGTGCTGCTGACAGAACCATAAAATGCAGACTCTGCTAGCTAGCTCTGAACATTGCTTTATTAAGCCTGGTATTCTGCATCCAGCAGTAGCTAATGCGTCATGCTTCAGAGGAAAGGCAAACCCCACAATTTGTGCAAAGCCATAAAATAGAAGTATTCCTTGCCGAGCCTGCAGCCATCAGCTTATTCCCTGAAGCATAAGATTTGATTTTATGTTTGTTTCTTGGGGAGAAGAGCTGTGAGTATTTAAGCTTTTCAGACTGGAGATCATGCATTAGATTAACCTGGAGGACTCTGAGGCCTATGTAGAACAGATTGTGGAATTCCCTTAGCACAAATGAGCCAAGCAGCCATTACTAACATGCTGTCATACTGTTAACTGGAGCCGAATGACAAATCCAAAGGAAATTTTGCTTCTATTTCTGCTCTTGAGCTATCAGTGAGAAGCTTATGATTTCTTTTGGGTGTAAGTACCAACCTTATTTCCCACATAGCTTCTAAGTTTGTGTTGTGTTTGCAAACATTATAATCTTATATGAGTAGTAGCTGGGAATGAAGAGATGGATCATAGCTTTTTGCATCTCTAACTGTGGACTGCCTGCAAGACCTGGCAAGCAACAGTTTTGGCTCTGTTCACTCTTTTCTACATATCTCCAAATAATCTTGTTTTCCATTCTAGGTAGAATGACAGTATCTTAATTTTGATTAGGCTTTATTTTTTTTTAATAGGTTTTGTCTGTTGGTTTGTTCTGAAACTATTTCATATTTGCCAAGGAAACCACTGCAGACAGTACCTATGGCTCCAGTTACACACAGTTTGGGGCTAGCCTGAGTTTTGTGAGGAAGATTCATCTAGAGAAGGCACATGGAAAAAAATAGAAAAAGGTTTTGATTTGAACTGTTTTCCTGTGGCTTGTAAGCAACCTCAAAAAGGTGAAAGAATCTGAAAATAGATTTGAGTTTGCAACAAAGATGAATTCAGATCCTACCAGGCTCAGGAGCAGGAAAAACACAGATGCCTTTAAAAATGCTTCCTACCCTTCCCTTATGGCCTGCAGTACTAACAGGCTACTATATGGTGCATTTTCTTTAATCATCCTGCACTATCCAACTGGGCTTATGGAATATCCATGAGTTACACTTATATTCAGCCCAGACTCACAATGTGTTACTCTGTTGCCTGTGAAACCCCTGGCAGTGCAGCAGAGAAAGATAAGTGGCATTAACCTGGTTAACTAATGCAAAGCTTTGCCATAATCAAAATCTTCTATCCTACCTGCTGCAGTTTTGGACAGAAAAATGCCTTTTTATCTTCATATAGTTCTTTGTCTTGTGAAAGGCAGGAGGTTGTGCAGTATTTTCTTCAAAAGTGGTAACGTTGTTTTAGCTTTGAGTGTGAGCTAAGTGCAGTGAAGAGTTCCTGACGCCTCCCAGCATAACATTTCATAACTCCTATAGTGCTCCCTCTGTTTTGGCAATAGCAGCTTTGTGATTAAAGACCAAACAAGTGGCAGCACCAGTGGATACTTGCACGTGAGTTAAATCTCAGCCCTGCCAATACAGAGTAGCTGTGTTTTGTGGAATTTAGGCTTCATTTTGTCCTACATCAAGAATCTTGAGACTATGAGTACCATCCATTCTTCGGCTTGGAAGCAGACCCAGCATTGTCCCCAAACCACCTGGACCCTGTGCTGCACAGGACATCCTAGCTGCACAGGATGAGTTGCTGGCTGCATGGGACTGAGGGGTTGGGGTGGGATTGAGGAACACCTAGTTCTAGAGGTGTGGTCTTAGGGATCTTATAGCAATGGTACGTGGATTTGCCTTGTTGCCTGAGATCGATGACCCTTTACCTGCCATTTCACATTTCTCTGATGGTTACTGGATTGTTGGTAGAGTCTGTCACAGTCATCTGATCCACTCTGCTCACCTCACTCAGGTACACTGCTCTGATCAGAGAACTCATATCCGATTAGGATGTCAATCTGTAGGATGTCAATTATGGATGGCTCCTCTACTCTGGACCTGTAATAGCCCTGAAAAATTTAGAAAGAAACCCATTTTTCGGTTTCGCTTGCAAAATGCAATCAATATTTCTGATTTCAAGGGTATTGCACACTGAGAGAAAATAGTAAGTGAAAAGTATTATTTCCAAGTTATAAATCATGGTATTTCCTATCTTCCATTTACTTCAGTTTTTTGGCATCACATGACTGGCTTGTTCATCAATCAGTTTATATTCTTGCAAACAATAAAAGACCTTATAAATGTATTGATCTGGATCAGAGATCACATACAAAAATTTAGCTTAAAAAAACCAATTCCATAAAAAGTAATTTTTTGCTCTTTGGAGCATGAAATTTACTATCAAAAGTATTCATGAAAAGTCAAATTGTGGCAAAATACCAAATTGTTTACAGGTCATTCCTGCTATGCAGAAGCATGTAATTTTCCATTTCATAAGAGCTAAACTCTATGTTCTGGTGCTAAGTGTGAACCTAAGTTATAAAATGCAGAGTAGTTCCTTCATGTCTCTTTCAGGCATCTGAATTTAGTTGCTTGGTTTTAGATATCTTACTCTCCAAATTTATGTCTTTTAGGAGTAAAGATTAAAATTGATTTATGTAGAAAGATTTCAATGTTAACATAAAACATGATTCAGACCAAAAACCAGCCTGCCATTGCATTGCAGCACTAGCTGCCCAAATACCTTGGGAGATGAAAAGGGCTGAGTAACCTTACTAAGAGGTGATGCTGTCCTTACTACTCTTCTGAAGTTATTAAAAATTGCCTAATTTCCAAGATTTTATGGGGGTTCTAGCAATAATAATAACAGCACTCTCACAAAACATTTTCAGTCCACCAACACAATTGAATTCAATTTCTGAGTGTGGAAGATTTTCATTTCCTTGGAGCCAGGATGGGAGCCAGGTGGTGGTCTCGTCCTGGCTGACATTTTCCTATCATTGTTCTGCAATAAGATTGCCTACCATCTTGCAATATAAAATTGTGAAAACTGGTTAATATCTCCCAGTGCTGCTGAATCTCCTAAACTTTATATAAGGTTATAAGTAAAACAGAGTATCGGATCACAAATGCCATCTTCTAGATCACTATTTTGGTCTCCTCATATTTTACCTCTCCTTCCACTCAGCAAAATGCACCTTAGACACTCAACTGAGACTGCATTTTCAAGGTGTCTTTTAAAACTTTTTTTTTTTT
>VWZU01012531.1:3296840-3338235 GCA_013397095.1 Sterrhoptilus dennistouni
TTTTTTTGACTTGAAGGTTTTAAGCCTTAATTCCTCTTCTGCTTGTTCATTGATGGAGCTGCTCTCTCTTTACTCATACTGTGATCTGTCCCAAATTCAAGCTAACAAATCAAGTCAGGAATGTGGCAGAAATGACATGGATGGATTTTTCACAAGCAGTATTTTTGGAATTCAGATGTCCTTCATGTAACATTATTTGGTACTGCATTTCTTGAAATTATTGTATTGTTTCAACCTGAAATGAAAAAGAATCAGTGATGGTATTGCAAAACTTGTTCTTTCCATGGTTTATGTTTTATAAAGCATTTAAGATTAAATGCATATTGAATATATAAAACATTAAATATACGAGAATATAACTTTAACAGGTTTACTTTACTGCTAGTAAACAATTTCTGTTTACTCAATGCAAACTCCTATTTTCACAATTTTTTTCCTAGTGGGATATTAGTCAACTATAGACTAACATTGAGCCTTACAGTCAGTATACTTATTAACCATTTAGTTAACACATTGGGGTCTTTCATACATAAATTTCTTCATTGATAAAAATAGTATTTGAGGTAAAAGATCTCTGCTCACAGGAAGCCAGATGGGTTTGCATGAATTTGGAGGGATCTGATGGAGAATCAAACTCAGCCATTCTGGGTGCAGCTACACTGGCAGTTTAAGGTATAGTGCAGGTGATTTTTTTCAGTGTTAATCATTTTGTATTTTACCTTTGCTGTACTATAGATGAAAATTTTTCTGCCCCCCTGGTATGCAGGAACTGGATTATTTTTTCTGACCTGGACTAAGGAACAAAAAATTTCTGGCATGAAATTTTTCAGACAAAAATATTACTTTTCCTATTTAGTTATAGCCATGTCACTTCTCAAATCAAGTTCATAGTGGCAGTATATCTGAAACGGAGATACTGATGGCAGGAACATTTAAATTCAGTATTACCACCAAAGAACTTATTATTGGAAAACTATATCCTCTCAAGCAGTCATTCACCTAATTTCTTTTTGTGTTTTCCATCATAACTGCTAAATATTAAATCGAGAATGCACTTCTTATTGTCAAAGCCTGTTTCTCTCTCCAAGGACCCAGCTCCTCTTAGTGCATTACTTTAGCACATAAATATGAACCATCAAAATCTCACTTTAATTTGTTGACTTGTAAGTATTTTCAAAAGCTACAGTATTTGTGTACTGGTGTCTCTGACCTGAATCACTAGCTGGGATCTTGCCAGCTTGTTGTCCTTGAGAAGGTGGTAACACAAGCTGGGTGTTTTCCTTGGTGCTGATGATTTTACAGTGAACAAAGAGTAAGCCTAGTTGCTCCTAACAGTACCTAAAGGTGCTAAACACTCCACAGCTTTATCAAGATCTGAGATTGCCTGCAGATGGGAGCCAAGGTTGTAGGCAGCCTTCAGAGCCTTCCCATGAAGAAATCCACTGGGGTCTGGACAGGAAGAGGGTCTGCTCAGACATGCAAACAGCAGAGAGCAGTCTTCTCACCCTGAGGCTTGGAAAATAGCCTCACCTGGTCCCTGGGTGTCTCTAGCAAAAAAACTCTGTCCAGAAAAGGACTGATAACTAAAATTACATTAGGTGTTAAATTTCTTAGTTTCAGATGAGTAAAAGTTAAGATTAATTGGATTAATGTGCCTTAAGAGAAAATTAAATATCACAGGATTTGGAACACTTCATAACAGGCAACTAATAAAATCAAGTCTGTTTTTCCCCCTAACAATACATACTTGCAGGAGAACCTTTCTTCTCCACTTATTACTTGTTGACACTGACATCTATGAACCAGATACTTATTTGAGTAATATGTTACAAGGTCAAATTTGAAAATTCAATCCTTTAGGAACACGTATGGCATATATTGACTTCCTACTGCTATAAAGGATTGTACTGCATATTTATGGCTGAGCATATGCTCAAGAATTTTCCTGAATGGACATGTGCACAGAACCACACTTACAAAATTTGCTGATTTAGAGTTCACATACAAAAAGAATTGTGCCATGTTAATGTCATATTATTATGGTACCTTATAAACTTATTTTGATTTATTACAGTGAAAAAGATTCTGGGCAGAGCTAACAAGAACAACCACATTACAATTGATTCCAAGAAAGTATATAAAAAGAAAACTTGATCCTCCTCTGTGCCTATGTTAAATATTGCATTTTAAATAGCATCAAATTGTCAGGATCATGCACAGTGGATTTAGTGATCAGAGCACATGCTTCATGTTGAGCACCAATCCTTCTTTCAAAAACCTGACTTTTTTTTTTGTTTCAAGGCAATCCTGACCTTTCCGGGTTCTCTTCATGGAGTACCTGTATCATTCAACAACGCTGACTCATGAATTCCTTTTAGATCTGCCATCATTTATTCTATTTTCCTCTCTGAGTTTATAGTCAAGAAACAAAATTCAGGATCTCCTTAGTACCAAATGAATACGAGGTAGAGTTAATTCTCACTTAGGAACATTTTACACTTTACAGTTTTTCAAAATGTCTGGAGAAAATCTAGGACAATGACTAAGCAGGATTGTGTTTTTCCTGGTAGGAATAAATTACAGAAACATTTTCTGTAATGCATATTGATGTACTAAATGTTTTGTAAAATAGATTACCTGAAAAAATGAGGAGATTAATTATATTAATACCTAAATGAGTCATATACAAGAAATAGAACAGAACTTAATTTTGCCCAAGGAGATATTGCCACGACTTTGTCTTATAACAGTAAGTAGTTAAGCTTATTAGGCCAACCTCCAAAACCCTTTCCACAAATGCAGTGTTGACAGTTCTTGTGACTCATGCTATTTATTATTATCTCTAGGCAGCTTCCAGCTCTCTCTACCTCATGTATATAGAGTCTGATTCAAAGGCCTGAAAGACAAAAGCGAGGGGAGAAGGCCCTGGGAGTCAGCAGAGTGTCTGGGAATCAACTCTAGAAAGACCAAAGTAAGAACCAATTTTCAAGTACTGCCATCTTCTTACATTTAAGTTTTTTTCATGTTTTATAGTGAGGTGCAATAGAACAGCTGAAAGGTGAAATAAAGACATATGTGAGCTACAGAACACCAGTGTGTATGCCTTGGGTCTGAAGTAGGTATGGTGAGATTTACTAGATCCAGCAAGGCTTAGGGTAGCCAGTTTGGCATGCTTGTCTTGATTCTTGTGAGTTAGCATTTTACCTTTTTTCACCAGACTCTAGTCAGCTTAGAATTTGAGAACTTTCTTTCAATAAACAGTTAATTTAACATTCTAATAAGTGAAATAAATGACAAAAATTTCAAGTTTCTATTAGAAATTATACCATAAAATTTCAGATGACCTTTAATCCTTGGCTCGATCCTTATTATATTTCCTTATTATATCTGACTGGTTGTTCTAAACATTTTGATCAAGTGATAAAATAAATATTATTGATGTCAAAGAGATATCACACTTTAGAGAAAACAAATCTGAGTAACATCATGACTACAGATTCTTTACCAACTGAACTGCCAGGACTGAATTCTCAGACAGAGGGAGAAAGAATTTGAATTTATTAGTCTACAGTTTTAGCCAGGATAACCCAATCATAATAGGGGCAATACTTTTGTTACAGTAAAGGAAATCTGTGTGCTTGAAGAGGAGAAACCTGACTAATAGGAGGAAGCTTCATTTGTGCCATGTTTCATTCGTAGTATACTCATCACAAGGCAGTGTGACCAGAGAACAATGTTAGATACCATAAACAACTGTATCTTAGAACAGTTATATCAAAAAGCTACAACAGCAAAGCTACTTATCTTTGATAAAGTCCTGAACAACGGATAGAACAAAATTCAAGGCATAATCACAATGAAAGTTTCTTCAACATTAGTATAAAAATACACTAAAATTCAACAGCACTATTGGAGGAGAAAAAAAGTATATAGTTTGGTTAAAAGGGCCTGAATAAGAGTGTGGAAAAGCATAAAATTCTTGTAGGTAGAATGGAGATTTCAGATATAGCAGTGGAAGTGTTGTTTACTTATAAAATATGTATTACTTATCAAAAGGATAGGTTTTGAAAGAGCCATAAAAATCAAAATGATAAATAAAATTCTAACACCATTAACCACAGAGGCTGTTATAATTAAAAGTTACACTTCAGAAATAAATGGAAGACTTGTTCAAATGAGAAAATTTGAAAGGAGTATGAATACTCTCTAGTTGAACATAAGGCCATAATAGGGGAGGACAAAAAATTACTTTGATGTAGAACTTGCTTAAAACTTTAACGAATACTGAAAGTTCCTCAGAAACAACAAATGCAGGAATTGTCCCAGTTTTTGCACAGGCCTTTTATATGAAGTAGATTTATTTTCACAAGTACTTTGTAGGAAACACAATTTAATTTTCATGCTAAACTTCCTGTTATGCAGGACTTAAGCAATAGGATCATTTGCCACTAGCTTGACTATAAAATTATAACAATTACAAAGTAGCAGATAGCTAACTACACAATAAAATATTGTAAAATCCAACTTGAAACATAACATGCATTTGAATAATTTATGGCAATGAGCATTGAATTGCATCATTTGATCTTCATACCACACCACTTGTGATTTTCATTTCTTGCATGAAAAGTTGGTCTTGCAAACTCTGAAATACATCAGACTCAAACAAGGGCTAGAAAGAGCTCTTGCTTCCAAAGGGGGAGCAAGGAATGATTTTTGTGAGATGAATTGCTACTCATATTTGATATTTGAATATCAAATATTTGAATCTGGATTTTACAAATGTTTTTCCCTGCTGTTCTGTCCAAAGAAAGAATCAAACAGATCTGTCACCTTGGCCACAGGTCTCTTTAATAATTAACTTATGTGTCTCATACTTCATGAATGTGCTTTTATGCATCCTGTTTTAAGTACTATAGGAATTTAGTGGCCTGGTTTGGAGTTATGGATTTTATGAGGTAGTGACAATGAAAGCTCAATTTGATAAATAAATGTCTTTCTGTAGTTCTCAGGTTTCATCTAAGAATGACCTAATGGAGGAAATGCGGCAAAGCATGTATGCAGCAGATGTACATAGGATCTTGCCTAGGAGAAAAAGCTGCCTTTTCTACCCAGAGATGTGTCTGCTGACATTCCCCCTGGGACGTGACAAACATCCGCTCTGTAACTCCAAGTCTCTTAAATCAGAGTGACACCTTCAGAAAAGTGTTGTAGGCAGTGACTGCATTTGATGAACCAGACCATTGTTCCCCTTCTGTTTAATGCTGTAAACACAGGAGCTCCTTCTGCATCTAAACATAGCTTATTTCTCTCTATATGTGTTGACTTCATCTTTCCAGTTGAAGTGCCTAGTCTATGGTGGTGTATTTAAGATTTTCTAGAAAAAAAATACAGTTTTTAAAGTTTTCCATTTTTTAATGAGAAAAAGTCAGTCAAAATGGACTTCAGTGTTTAAGAAAAGTTGCCGAATGGCAAGACATGGCCCAAAGGGAGCAGAAGCAAAAAGATTCAAAAAAGGAGCAGTAATCTGCTTCCTGAAAAAAGGTGAATTACAAATACAATGTTCTTGCAGCATGGGAAAAGTTAAAGCCTGCAATTCAGCATTGTAACTTGATCATTTGAGTTCATACATTTATAAAATGCATGAATTAATCCATTTTGCAGAAAAAAAATTCTGGAGTGTTGACATGGATGGAACTTAGATAGACACAAGAAAGAGGAAATTTTTGAGACCTGCCTCTAGGCTTCAAGAAAATACTTCTGCTACATTTTCTGGGATGCAAATATATGTCTCAGAACAACACAGCTAAATTTCAGTGTTGTATTTCTGAACATTTCTTAAATTTTTGACAGTAATACTTCACACGGAAGTGTGCAGTACCTAAACTGACTGATTATTTTCTCAATGAAATGAGTGCACCATGTATTTAAAAGGAAGCTGGATCTGAGGCTGCCTTCAGACTTCAATTTAGAAACAGAGGTGTGGATGGAAAGTTTGTAAATATATAATAGTCTGAGAGAGAAGAAACTGTGGAAGATGGATATCAAACCATAAACCACCAGGTTTCCTAGGTCAAGGTGTTAGAATGAATATTTGCATATTAAATTCTCAATTTTCAGCTCTACTGTAGTGTGCTTTTCAACAGCAACCAGTACTTGTGTAATAGTAATTACAGTTATATAGAATTAGCAGAAAAAGGAATAAGTTAAAATGCTATGATAAACCCCCATGATCATATAAAATATTGTCAATTGAGAAAAAAAAAAAGAAAGACATTGTAAGGGTAAAGATATGAGATAGGATTAGAGAATGTGCTTTATAAATTCCCAAAATATTTTTTCATTTATCTTAGCTTGCAGCTGAGAAGCCACTTCGTATACTGTGCACTGTTTGCACAGATTTACTGTGCCTTCTGTACAATGTGACACATTTACTCAGTGCCCGCTACTAAAGGTTAATGGCTTGGTCACAATCTTCATATTAAATATGGTACAAACACTAACTTGTTATTCATGGGTCATGAGAGCATCTCAGGGTCACCTTTTTACAGGCTTCTAAATATGGCCTTTAAATTTATGCTTGTTATGTTGCAGGTACCCAGCTTCAGCTTTGCCAAAGAGTAGAGACCATGAATAAAAAGGAAATTCCACACTTTGTAAAAAATTTGCCCTCTAAACAAAGACCAACAGCCATAAATAAATTGTCCTGTTGAAAATAATCTGGAGGTATCAGAGTGTGGGAAAAGTCTCTTGACCTTCCTGCCATTTTTCTTCTTTAGTATCACAAGGCAGCTGCCTGAAACATGGTCGTAGCTATTGACTGTGATTCTTCTTCCTGTATACTTATTAATACTGCCTAATACAAGCTGTTCTCCAAGGTAACACTGTGGTCTGACAATCAAAATACTAACTGAAATTCAGAAGCATCTACTTTGCATGTCTGGCCACAAATGATTTATAAGACTGTAAAATACTGACTTCACAATATTTTTTGCCCTGAGCAGAGCCAAAACCTCTCTGGGCTATATGCACTGTTTGGGACAGGGACTTGCCAGTGTGGCTGCCCAGAGCAGTCATTACCAGTCAGGACAAGAGATCATGTGATGAAAATCCAAAGCTTCTCTCCACATAGTCATCAAATTCTCCTGAGTTTTTAATGCAAGACCTCTGAATCATTTCCACTGCCTTTCTTCCTAGACCCTTCCATTTGCTCTACGTGTTTAATCCTGCAAAAAGGAGCCTGTGACAGATGGCTGCTGCATCTTGAAAGTGATTCACAACTGCCTGTCCTTCAGTGTGATGCTCACAAAGGCCTTCAGCTTTCACAAAATGTGCAAAGTTCAGGACATTTGCAATCTCCTCCTTATTTTAATTTTAACCAAAAAATGGTTGGGAGTTTCAGAACGTATGAGGAGCACTTGGAAAAGAAGATGATGTGTCTTGCCTTATGGAGATCCTGATTTCCAAGTCCAGGCTTTCAGGCAGAGCTCTTTTTACAGCTCCACTCTCCAATGAGTAGATTAGTGAAAGAATTAATACAAGAGGGTAAGGAGAGTTTGATTTGAGATGTAAAGAGGATTCAGAATAGCATGAAAAATGCAGATAATTTGATAAAACCAAGATGTCTATCTAAACATGACTCCCTAAGAATGTGTAAGTGACTTCACGTTTTTAGGAAGAAATTTAATCTTTTATTAGATCAATACCTGCAACAAGCAAAATCCAAACTATTTGGGGCATACTTTTATATGTCTGAAATATAAGCAGTAGTCTTCATAACTGAGTAACTGCTGGGAATGGTTACATCTGGTTTAATTGACACTACCCAATTTTAATCAAGGAGAATTTTCCTTACTGAAGTAGGGAAGAAGGAACTGTTTGATTTTCCTTGCTTTTTAAGTTATTCCAAACAGTAGCAGAATTTACTGGAGCAGAAGACAACAGTTCTGTCTGCTGCAAAGCTTCTAATTTTTCCAACTATATCTACTAGTCTAAAAAACTCTACAAATCCTAGTCCAGTGTAGGATTGCAATAGAGTGAAGGATATAATCAAAACAAGATCACAATTTAACAGGGACATTTCTCCAGTCTGTCACACCCCTTGAAATTAATGTAAACGATACTCAGCACTTGCATCTTACTGCTTATCTTTGAAGTAATTAAATTAGATAATGTTTAGAGTAATAGTTGATGAGGTATTTGAACTGAAGATGGAAAGATTGTAGGTTTAGGTAGAATTTGAAATTAAAAAGCCACTGTAGCTTTGAAGAGGAACAACAAGTGAAATAATACACTGTGGATACGGTTTGGTTATTCCAGCCACAGAGTTTGAGTGTCATTAGGTATCTGAGACAACACAGGTCACCTATGGTGGCCAAAGCAGTAGTTTCAGAATCCTGTTTCAAGGCTACAATAGGCTGCAGAAAAATAGTGAGGATATAGACCTATATTATATTAATTATAATGCACACTTCAGTTCAGGCAGAAGAAGCAAACTCCTTACTAAGTCCTGGCTGGCAGCAATTACAGTTCCTGCCCACTCAGACAATATCTTTATATTCCTTTTGGGTGATCTGACCCTGTGTCTTGTATGCTTGCTTTTAATATTGCACTATAGTCAGAAGCTCCTTGTTCATCCACCCAGGCCTCCTGACTTCACTGCTTGATTTCCTGCTCATTGGGATAGAGAGTTCCTGAGCTGTAAGGAGGCATCTGAAAATCAACCAGCTGTTCTGAACCCCTCATTTTTTTGAGCCTGTATGTCATGGTGTTCTATGAAGATTCATGAAATCTGTTCTCCTGAAGTGGTGATGCTTTTTTTCCCCTCTTTGTTCTCTGCTCTGAGGATCCTGAACTCCATCATTTCATGGCCACTGCAGCTAAGGCCAGCCCCAGCCTCCACGTCTCTAACTTGTTATTCCTTATTTATGAGGTCTAGCAGAGCATCTCCACTGAGCAGCTTCTTAATCACCTATGTCAGGGAGTTCTCATCAACACTATCCAGAGACCTCCTGGACTGCCTGTGCCCTGCTGCGTTGACCTTTCAGCTGACATTGGAGTGGTTAAACTTCCCACAAGAACCAGGGCCTAAGAGCAAAAGGTTTTCTCCAGCTGTCTGAAAAAGTCCTTACCTACTTATTCCTGATTGGGAGGTCTGTGACAGATGCCACAACAATGGCTTCACACTAATTTGGCTCATCACCAGTCCCAAGGCAGATGCCCTGTGTCTTCTCTGCTCTGTCATGTAAAGTGCACCTTGCTCTGTTCATCATACTGTCCTGTCCTTTCTAAAGGAGCTGTATCCATTCTTGTTAGCACTCTGGTTGTGTGACCTACCTCACAACAACTCTGTGATCTCAGTGAGATCACTGCCCTGCAACTCCATGCAGAAACCCTGCTATTTGTTGTTGCACATGCATCCTTTGGTACCAAAAGTCACAAGTTCTCAGCCTTTGCCATCAGATAAGTCTCGATTTTCCAACATGATAAGCACAGGCTTTGCCTGCCCCTCTTTCAGTACAATTTGGGGCTGGAGCTGGTGAACCTGCAGGGTGTCAGAGAAGAACTGACCTTCTAATTGGCATCTCTGATGCTGCATAACCTGCTGAGCTCTTGCAGCTCCTTTGTGCAGCTCCTACACAGACCCTTGCCCAGCTCACTCCTCCTGCAGGAAGGAGCTCATTTCCCCAGCCCCAGTCCTGGTGGGAGGCTACAGACAGGCATGTGCAGGAGAAGAGTGCAAATCTGTGCTCCAGCCCTCTGCAGCTTGAAAAGAGCAGAGCCTGCATCCCAAGAGCAGGCAGACGGTCAGCATCAAGCTGGAAGAGATAAAAAGAAAACTGCTGCCACTCATAAAAGGATTGTGATTTGATCCTAATCACTACGAGTTTTGGTTTTTAATTCTAGTTTTTATATGTGATGGAAAATCTGTAACTAACTAAAACTCAGGGTTCAGTCTGACCCTGGGAAGGGAGTCAAGTTTAAGATAGATCTAATGTACCATACATACTGATTCCCCCTCTCTCTCTGAGAATTTGTTGTTGAAACCATAAAACTGGAGACTGCAAGTATATTTTTTGACCCAGAACTAAAATACTACCAAAGAAAAATAATTAGTCCAGCCTAGTGAACTGACCCAACTACACTCTGACAGAGCTTACAAGAAGGCCAGTGAGAGCGACTTTGAATCTGTTTAGAATGCTGCCTTGGGTACCTAGTGTAAGATGCAATCTATTTCAGCTGCAGAAGGAAAAATGTTTCTAAGAGCAGACAAAATAGATGCTAGTCTAGTGACTTTTACCATAATAAAATTAAACAACAACAACAAAAATTCTCCAGGGACAGCTGGTAATTAGAAAGTCTCCCAAACTGGTTCATTAAGCCATTTGCTAGCCCAGTACAAATTGTGAACAGAGAAAAAGAAATTACAGTCTGTGTTTTAAATGTTATTACATGTTTTAACTGTCATTATGACCAGCTGAAGGAGATAATGGTCTTAGAATTAGTGCCTGCATCTCTGTGGGAAAAGCAGGCTGAGACAGGGCTCATTATACTGTAAGTGGAATGGCCATTCATTAGCTATCGATTGCAATTCCAGCTATCTGAAGACTGCTGTGCTGTCAAAAGCAGCATGGATTTCATATCCTCCCCAACAGCTCTTGACAGTTACTGGATATGGAATTCCCACCACAAAAGCCATGTGGGATGTGGGGGGACTGTTGCACGATAAGAGATATATGCACATCTCAGGGAATGAAGGCCACAGCTCTATGGCTTTTTCTGAGGGACTTGGCCAGGCAGAAATAGATCAATCTTTAATGAGCTCACTATAGGCACACATAACTGTATGTGTGTGTATATACATAAATATAAAATGCGTAGTTATAAACATATTTATAATAATATGTGTGAATATGGACACACATAAGTAAATTGATATGTAAACTTTTGTGCACATATGTACATGTATTCATGCTTCTCTATGTCGGCATTTTGTGTTCCAAATAGAAGCTGGGAATTTTTTTTCCTAATTTTATTTGAGAAAGACATTTAACAAAATTGTTCCTCTGTTGCCCCACAGTGCTGACGAAGCTTCCACTTATGGATGTTTTTTCCAGAGTCATAATTAAAATGTTACAGTCTTGAAGAACATGCTCAGAAGTGCCTGGCAAATTATCTGGCTTCCTCTGAAGTAATCAGCATTCTAAAGTAAGTGGACAGAAAATTTCAGTCCTATGCAGCGAAGCTGATTTATAAGAAAATGTTAAAAGGAAGAAATTTAAATTCTGTCAGTAGAAGTCAGGGGTGTGAATAAAAAGAAAGGACTGAACTAGAGTTAAATGTCCTGGTTGCCAGCTCAAGACAATTGTAAGGGCAGAAGTACAGAGCAGCCACAGCTGTTTCAGAGGGGTGTGTACATGTCATGTTGGCTCACTGTGGTAGGGCCTTTATACAAATCTGCACGTGTTTGTTTTAGCTTTGAAAAGCTGCATAAACTGTGCTGAGTGGAGGATTTGGCTGTGGGATTGGATGGGCTGGTGAGAGCTGCAGTGTTATGCACCATCCCAACCTACCATTTTCCACAAAATGTAGAGCTTTCATCATCAGTGTCTGTTCCAGTGTGGAATAAAATCACAACATTTTCTTTAATCTATAAATCATGTAAGCTTTCTAGATAATATAATGAGCGGACAGTAACAGCTGGGTTATAAGCATTCCTAGGAATGGTTAATGCTATGATGCTTAAGGGATGCTGAGATGTAGATGAAGTATTTCAGCCTTTGCCTAGACTGCTGTAGATGAGTGTGAGGCTTCCGTGTCCTAAATGAGTGTCCTTGCTTCTAGATAATCAACTGTTCTGGGAGGGAAAAATCTATTCTGCAATTTGCCCAGGGAAAAACACAAAAAGCCTTGGGAAAAAAAATTTCCATAAAAGGTGCAAGTTAAGTGACATTGATGTGTTTTTCAACCATCCAATGTCCTGAAGAGCTTTTCTGAATAGTTTCTGAGGAAGCAGGACATGATGATGCTCTGACTTCTACCAGGACATATATGCCTGCATGGCATGGCCTAGCTAAAAATTCAAAAGTTTAAGCCTTTCACAAGCCAGGTGCATCAACTGTGGTGAAAATTGCTGTGTGTGTGTGAAATAAGACCTAAACATCTTCTCAAAGCTCAGTAGGGGGTATCAGGAAACCCAAGTGAAATGAGGGAAGAAAAGTGTTCTCAGTGATGTGTCAGTGTAGAGACTGATTTGTCAAATAGTTTCCACTAAAATTATTTCTTCTTGGAACTGGTGGGAAGAGGAAACAAAGGCCAATCCCAATAAACCAATGTTTGCTATTGAATTAGAAAACACTTTGATTCTGAAATGAAATTTTAATGCTTCATGGTAGCATTTGCTGATTGCCACAGATCCTCTCACTTTTTTTTTTTTTTTTTTTTTTTTTTTTTTTTTTTTTTTTTTTTTTTTTAACCTGACACAGATACCTCAGACAACACAGAATAGCACAGCTCTGTATTCAGGCCCTGTATAAATGCCATGGCATTTATCCACTTTGTTTATCACCAGGTTAGATTAAGTGGTGCTAGAGGGCTTTATCACAATAGTTCAAAGCTTTGAAATCATGGGATTTGAACAGTTTCTTCACAACCTGTTCTGCAGATTGTGAACAATTTTAAAAATCATCTCAGTCTGCACTGGGAGAAAAATCTCTTCTTGACCATAAATCTGAGTGATTAGTTAACCTGCCTTGATTTAAAGTAATTTTTATTAATTTGCATCTGTTATTAACTTTGTCAATTGTTAACTATTGGAGGTGAAGATTTTCTAGGCAAGCAAAGAGTCAAGTAAACATTGCTCAGATAACTCTAATGTGAGTGTGGTGTTAGTAAATAGTAGTTATGTTTTACATTATCTGCTTTTGAAGTATAAACAAGAATTCATATTTTGAGGGTTGCAAATAAATGTGTATGGCGAATTACATTTTCTCTGGGTAGTTCTCAATAAATTTGAAAAAAGAGGGGTAGTATAATTGTCACTGCTCTGACAAGACCCATTAGCTCTTATAGAGGTTTTTTCCTTTATTTCTATTATTAATCTTCTCATAATTCTATTTATTCCCTAATTCTATTTATTTTAAAATATCTATTATATCTATTTATTTTTAGTATCTATTATTATCCCTAAAATTCCGTTAATTCCATTTATTAATCTTTACTTTCAAGACAACAGGACTGATGGCAGTGTGATGCTGGCCCCACTTTCATTCTCCACCCCTTCCCTTAGTCCCAAGTGTTATCTGTTTCATTTGAGTGCTCCTTGGCTGCATCTGTTTTTCAGGTGAGAATACCTGTAAGTCCTGTGTTCTCTACTGTTCCTTTTGGGCATGGGAAATAGACCATTCTCGTGGCGTGGATTTAAAGGGATACAGTTTTATGTAGTTAGGAAAACAATTATGAAATACTGGGTGGCCAGGGGACTGGCTACTGCACTTTTACTGGTATCAACCATCAGTGAACTGCTGCTGAAATCTGTTCCTGGTTACTCATGGGCAGCATAGCTGCTCATTAAGGAGATGAGCAAGCAGGCAAGGATGAGCAGTGGCAGAGGGAATATGGTGAATGCGTATGAAGTTGTTTAACATTGTATTCCCTGCAACTGCCCACTCTATCCCTCCACCCAAAGTAGTGCTACTCCAGCATACTTAGCAAGAAAAAAAATATCTCTCTTTGAAGCTTCCATAGTCCATTCAGTTATCCTTTGTAGACTTTTTAGTTCATCATTTCCCATACTGGGAAAAACCCCCGGGAAAGGAAATGTAAGTGAACATGGATATATGTAAATCCTGTCTGCAACCTGCCCCAGGGGTCAGCAACCAGCTTTTGGCAGAGGTGAGGCAGGAGGCTAGGAATGGGAGCATCTAAAAGTATATCAGCCTATATGTAAAAGGATGCCTGTATCCCTCCAGTGTGGGTTTCTTTGAGGTCAATTTCTTTTTTTAAAAATAAATTTAAACAGGCTTTTCCTAGTCTCATTTGCATTGTGTTACCAGAATTTCAAGAGCAGTAACATGTGTTTATTATTAAAATCACCTAATTCATATCAGAATCATTATTACTTGGGCTAAGTAGTGATTTATCTACCAGTTACCTAAGAAAATGTTTTTCAGTATTGCATGCTGTTCAGAAAAACATGCTCCATTCTCCCTGGAATTAATGGAAAATCTTCTGGTACCTAGAAAGACCTCATATTTTTTTCTGTTCTTTCCTTTTTTCCTTCAGAACTTCCAGTGTTGTGTGTGTTACAATGCCACAAGGTTTAACAAAATCTCTTCAGTGATACCTCCTATTAGAGACTGTTCAGTATAAAAATATCTGCTCATTTAGAATAAATGGCAGAGACAAAGATGAAGTCTCTATCAAATCAATCAAAAAAAATATTTAGCATGCAGTGGTTTTGACTTGGCAACCTGATAGTAGAATAATTATTTATTAATCTACCATCGCTCTCATATTTTTTCCCCGTTTTCCCCTTCATGTACTTTGCAACTAAACATAACATGTCTCTACTTACATAATCTTCTCCTGCTCTCCTCCCCTGAGAAAGCAACAAGATTATATTTTTTTACAAAGGCTAAGGATATTAAATGGCTGCTGGCAGAAATTGAGGATCTCTGCCTCTGAACTGAAACCTAATGAGATGTCTGTAGACTGGAAATTTCTCAGGCTTCAACCTCTTTAGTTATTCCCAAGGAAGTGGTTCTAGAGAGGACAAGATGCAAAGTAAATTGTCTTCAGGCCATATTGCCATTGAGGAATAAAAAACAGATGTGCTCAGCTCTGGATCTTTGGTGGCAAATCTTCAATCCATGGAGGGGAAAACATTCTCAGAGAGAAAACCGTGTCTTCCAAAACAAGCCAAAGCTGGGATTTTTTCCTGAGAAATGGCTGATTTCTGGGAGAAAAAAAATTCCAGTTCAGTGGGTAAAATTTGTACCAAAGGGCTTATATGATTCTTTCAAGCTGGTTTCCCAGCCAGCCTGCTCTTCAGATAACCATATAAACAAGTTATTCTTTTGGGTCCAGATTTCAGACCAAGGTGTGATCTTTGCTGGAAGAAGGAGAGGCTCACACTTGGATGTAAGGAAGGTGTTTATTCAGCCCAAAGGCCCCGGTGTCAGTGTGCGAGTGAGGATTTGGGCTCTTACCTGCCCCTAAGTACAGGGGCATTCCTTTCGGTAATGAGGGGGAGTGACTTTAGTTTGGGGGGCATTGACATGGCCATTTTGGGGCAAGAGGGGTGTGGGGATAACTGAAGCCTTGGCTGAGTCACCAGCTTCTGCCAGAGCAATAAAGTACTGGGGTGTGTCAAGAGGTAAGATACAATGGCCTGGGATAGGGCTATTGAGAGGATAACGACAGGTATTTGGGAAAGGGGAGTGGGGGTAGGGATGAACTATTACAGAAACTTAATAACAAAAAACATACAGAACTTTAGAAAACTCAAAATGCACTGCAACAGGCTTATGGTTTGGTTAAAATATAGGATCTAGCAGTGGGACAACGAACATGTTGTATCATGAGACTCTGAAAATTTTTTCTGCATGATTTAATGTCTTGCAAAAATATTCAATTAACAGTAGAAAGGGCATAGATTATTGCTCTGAATTAAATGTTTGCTTTATGCTGGCATTATAATAATTCAGGAATAGGTACAAAAGATCCATAGACTCTTACCTAAATATATGCATTTCTGTAGTCCTTCTCTGCATGAAAATATTGATAAAGAGAATCAAGCCTGGGGATGGCTATCTGTTACATAAAAGCTGAATGAGTAATTTATAAGGCCTTGGCTTTGGTTTTATGAAATCCATGTTAGAATTAATTGCATTAATTGCTAAACCTGACTAATAGCCTAAATAGACTGATAACCTAAATAGACTGATTAACCTAAATAGACTGATAGCTCCTCTGATGACCATAAAGGCAGTTTTCTAGTCCAACACCTGATCGCTTCACAACTGATCCACTAAGATAAGTGAAGAAGAAATCCTTCTCAAATTCCAGCAGTAAACCATTCTAAGAGTAATTTCTTTATGCCACTGCTTTCCTACATGTGTCAAGTAAATATTAAATGCCCTTGCTGCTGCTGCTAATGAATAAAATGGAGTTTTCATGGCATCCCTGGGGAACAGAGCCCATGAGTTCTTTTCTCCCTTTGGCTAATAAATCTACAGATGCTGACTTTAATAAATAGATTAATAAATAAATAAGTAAAGAGTAGCAGCAGCAGCAGGATCCTAGATGGTTCTGCACAAGTAATCTGACCTGACATTTGGTAACTCGTGTAGTCTCTTTTAGCTCAGTGACCTTTGCTGGAAAAATGAAGTACTGTAGGTGGGATCTGATCCAATACCCACTGAGGGCAAATTAGAGCTTTCCTTTTACTTCACCTACATTTTGACTGGGACCACATCAAGAGATGTAAATGGGAATACAGGACTTCATGTCAGTTTGACTTTACAAAGTGCATGATAGCCTAAAAAATAAGCAGAAGAGAGACTGGTCTAAGTTAGCAAACTTAAGTTTAATTTCTCCTGCCTAGAAAGGAAGAGCTTTACAATTCTCAAGATCCAGACCCATAAATCACTGCATTGTGAGGGTTGATTTCTTCTTAATGACTAAATACTCATGCTAGTGTACTATGTAGTATGTCGGCCTTCATGCCTAGTTTCCCCCACTCTATATACTGGTCCATTAGAGTAAAGATAAGGTGCAAATGGAAGTCATTGTTCTCTGTTTAAAATGTGTAATTCAGCAAAGTGAGAGACAGCTGATCTGGCTTCTGTTTCTTGAAAATAATTGTTCCCATGAGACAAGTGAACTGAGCATACAGTACTTCTCATAATTAAACAGCCTGTATCTGGCATGATGGACAGCTGGAAATGATGCTTTGTTTTCTACATCTTGGGTATACAGTTCTGCGTACTGCTATTACTTGCTGTTTTATGGAGAGGATCCCTGGGGATTCTCTTCTGTCCCTTACAACTCAGCAACCCAGTGCTTTATGTACATCTCTGACTGTATATGAGTCCTTCAAATGCATCTAAAAAAATGCAGGGTCTGTAATCTGGTTCAAAAGATTTTAAATCACTTTTACATCTCTAGCATCTTTAACTACCAAAAGATGCAGATGCTTTTACCATTCCACCAAAGACCAAGTGACAATAATGCCATTGATGACTGGGTGCTGGTGACCCAGTCCTGCCTGGTATTGATGAGTTGTGTGCTCTTCTAAATACTCTAAATTTCCATGGAAATGAAAGAGAATCAAGGGATTAAGGCTCATGAAATTTACATTTTCTTGCATTCATTAAGGCAAAAGCATTATTTTAAAAGAAACTGAAAACACTTGTTGATTGCAATAAGTTTTTAGCCTTATGTATCACAGACATCAATATACATCCTCATGCAAATCCTGAACAAAAACCTTGTAATAACATTGTATGTCTTGTTTAAATATTCTGGAAAAAAATGTTTGTCTAAGTCACAGTTGCAGCTGCTTTTCCAGAAAGGTACTACTCTGAGGTAGCTAATGAAGTGTTTGACCTGACTAAAAAAAATCTTTCTCTGTCCACATGATATCATTCAAACCCTACTTTAAATGATCCTGCTTGTCCTGTTATTTTAAGCTGTGTTCCAGCAGAGCACTTAATGAGAAGTAAAAAACCAGATGTGCAATTAAAAAATAAAAAACCCCTGCCTTATCACCGTAAACACATTGGAGGGAGATATGAACCTTGACTGGCATCCTCAAATGCCTGGCACATTTCTGCATTTTGCATATTCAGTGCAATAAGCTTCATAGAATTGAAGAACTGACTACATTGGAAGGGTCCTCAAACAATCATCTGGTCCAGTCTTTCTTGGGAAAGGGAGACTACCTGAGGTTTTCTGCCATCCTGTATAACTGCATCTTGAAAACCCACAGGGGTGGGAACTCTACCCCATCCCTTGGGAGGTTGCACCAGTGATCAAGTGTTCATGGCAAAAAAATATTCATACATTTAGATGAAACCTCTTCTGGAGCAACTTGTACTTACTCCGTCTTCTCCTCATAAAGATAAAGCATCTGTCTTCTCTGGAGATGCCATTTAAGCACTAGAAAACTGATAGAGTCCTCCCCAAAGCTTCACTTCCTCAGGGAGAAGAGACTGAATGCCTCCAGTGTTTCCTTAGGTTCCCCATTCCTTTGATCTCCCATCCCTTAGATCACCTTTGGGGCCTTCATTTAGACCTTCTCTAGTCAGTCTACATCTTCCTTAAATTCTGAGGACCAAAAATGGACACAGTACTCCAGGCACACCTAACAAATGCTGGGTAAATAGGGGTTTCACATTTCTATCCTTGCTGGTAGTCCTCCTCAGGTGCTGCCCAGGAGCCAATCTGCCTTTGTTGCTGCAGTGGTGCGCTACTTGCTCACATTCAGCTTGTTGTCCACCAGCACTCACAGCTCTCTTTCAGCAAGGCTGAACCACACATATTCCTAACCTGTACTGAAATCTTTGGTTATTTTGTCCCAAGTTGAGGACTTAGCACTTGGGGTGTGGTTTTTTTTTTAAACTTCGTACTGTTCTTGCTAGCCCACTCTTCTACCTGCCCAGGTCATTTTATTCAGCAATAAACTCCCTTTTCACCAGGCTGCTGGTGAGTTGCTTTTATAAAAGCATTCTCATATTTTGTGAGAGCAGAAAAATGCACCCTATTATCTACTGCATGAATCCTTCCATTTGTCTTTGCAATGCACTCAGAGCTCCAGGGCATGGTTTTGATAAATAATTTAGGGCTAATCCTGGAAATGCTTTCTGTGTGGAGCTGCCATTGAAATGGATGGGTGTTCTGAGCATGGAGAACTTGCCCTAGTGGGCCCTTAATCTTGCAGTAAACCAGAGAGGCATTTGTTTTGCAACTGAGTGTTTGGTGGAATAATGAGAGCATGTGTATTGAGATTTTATTTTTCATCATTCTTTGCAATGAGGTAGGACACTGTAATGTTTATATTCATCATCTATGCAATATAAGAAAACAGTAGTGGATTTCTGGAGTATTATTTTCTTTAGTTTATAAACAAGTCACTGTTGACTGTCAGTGGTTATCAATTTTTCATCAATCAGAACATGAAAGACACACCTCTGCAGTCATTAAAATGCTTATAATCATCATTACACTACCCTGTTTCTACGAGTCTGTTTACATGAATATCAGTAATCAGCGTAACTCTGATTTTCTCTCTCAGTAAAAATGTCAGAGATAAAACTGCAAGCAATCCCAGGCTAGCTCATAAGTATAAATGACTAAGGTAAGTAATAAAAAACAACCATGAAGGATATCATAATAACATATAAGATAAAGCTTATTGAGAAAAAATGGTATTCTGAAAATTCTGTATGAAAACACCTTCTTTGCATTGCCAATGTCTCGATAATTTCTTTGAAATTGCTACCTATTTTATCATCATTATTATAAGATTTTTTTTAAAAACAAAATGGTAATTCAGCTTAAAGGTCAGGAACCATAAATAGATAAAACCTTCCTTTAGATGTATTGTCTGCATATAAAATAAAGTTTTTAGTTCTCTTTGGAATGAAAGTTTGAGTTAATCTCTCATTTTTTAATTCTGTTATTTACAAAGCAAAAGGTTCTATGTGTCTCAGTGGGCTAAAGTAGGTTATTAAAAAGCCAGATATATCCTATCCTAAATTGAAGTGCTGATTTACTTGCTATTTTTTAAAATGTGCTGTGGAGAGTTCTCCATATTTTATTTTTCTCATCAGAGAAAAGCTGCACTGATAATGTGGGCCCAGCCCCAGTGTTGAGGACCCATGGAGCTGTGCCAAGCCAGCCTTCCCCAGAGCAGACTTGCACACCTGTGTCACTTAAGGGAGATCTATGTCCAATGGAGACTCCAAAATGAAACGATATCTGCATCCAAGCAGTGTGAAGTGATGGGCCAGAGGCTGAAGTTTGGCGTTTGTTTGTTTGTTTGTTTGTTTGTTTGTTTGTTTGTTTGTGACCCACATTGGGGCCCACTTAGAACATCCTTATTCCCTGCTCTGGGTCTGCCTGACATGAACCAGAGATCTGACCCCAGAGATGTGTCCTGACCTCCTGCCCCACACCTGGACAGTACAGCAGCAAAGTCACCCCAGATTCTCTCTTTACTAAGGGAAAAAATGGTATAGGTACATAAGCATTTGAACTGTGGGGTGTAAGCTGTCTGGTTAATAGCCGTTTTAAAACTCATTTTACCTGTTTTATCTTCCTTTCCCCTTCTCAGAGAGTGGTGGAAAAACTCAGCAGGGTATGAAATACTCTGTAGAATTAAATACTATGATATGTACATGAACTTGTGTATGCATTCCCTCTTAAAATCTCTGAAACTTTAAAATGTTTCTGGTTAGTAAATATTGATAAAACTGTATTTCTAGTGGATAGAATTTTGGTTGGACAAATTAAATAAAATACTCCTGTGTGAATAAAATTTCTCTTCACAGAACACAGTATGTTGAAGTTAACTACATTTGCTAATTTTTTTTCTTAGCTTTTATTTAAAGTTTCAATGTTTGCATGATTTTCATGGGCTTGTAATTTTCTCATACCTTTTTGTTCTCCAACTGCAAGCTTTGCCCAGTTGTGTTTTGCTTGGCCTTATTTTTAGCACATCTCTCATCCTGGATCACATATACTCAGGCTAAAATCCTTGAGGCAGTGTGGGAGAGGAGAGAAAGCTGGCTGGGGAAAAGGAGTTCCATAGTCTTCTGAGTACCAACCTTTCCAAACTTTTTAATGATATTTTCAATGGAAAGCATCACATCTTTTTGTTGTATAAAAAACCCAAGCCCACAGGAATAAGAACCAAAGATAAATTAAGACCAGTTGCCTTGTCCTAAGAACATACTGGAACTATGTTCCATGGTACTGGCTCTATAATTGCATTCTGTGTTGGACCAACCTACCCAGATACCGTAATTTTACACCTGGCAGATCTGGCCAATGATGGGTGTCTTCAGGTGAGACTCCTCAGAGATAGAACAGAAATTCAATCTCTCATTGGTATTGAGGCTGTCCTGTGCCAGTTGTCCACAGGAATGCTGCTTCATCCCAGAGGGTGAAGGCCATGTAAAGGGCATGGCATGTAATTCACTGTAGCTGTCACTTTAAACTATATTTGGTTGGAACAAACCATAAACAGAAATCAGCCCTTTCACTCAGAAGTAAATATCTGGTATTTATCTTGTTTTGATAAGAGAGGAGAAAAAACCCAAACAACCACAAAAGTTTTAGAATTTGATTTAAAAATCTAAAATATTTAATAGTACGTTGTGCTTACAATGTTGCCTTTAAAATTCTGCATGTCAAAATCCCAGGACATGTGCCATCGATCACAGGAGATATGGACCATTTGCTCCAGACCAGTGAGCAGCTCCAGTTCACCCTAGATAGCTACCCAGGCCTGGTGGGAAAAGGTGAGAAAAAGTTGGGAAAAAGGAAGTTCAAGCTTAGTTACATAAAGTACTTACATTCTTTAAACAGAAGTACCCTTCCCAACCACACAACCATCAGCAAGTACAGCCATGACAGCCGAGAGAGTGCCTGAGGTGATGTTGCTGGCAGTGGCCAGCATTCCCTGGGAGAATTAGGTAGGTCTGCTAAAAAGCATGTGCCAGGCAGTGAACAACCCCAAAAGCACTCAGCTGTCAAAAAGGACAAGGAAGATACAAACAATGGAAAGGATGCTGAGCAAGCTGAAGGCACAGTTGGACCTGTGGGACATACGGGATGGGTTGAATTCTTTTTCTATGGATTCTTTTAATCCTTTTTGTTGTTTTACGTATGTTCAGTTGTTTAAAACGTCGTTTGTTCAAGTCTTTGGGGAAAGCCTTCATAATTAATAAAGAAGGGGGAGTTGTGGAGGCTAGTGCACCTACTAAATCAGAGCACCTGAGGCTCCCTTGGAGGAATGTCCCTTAATCGGGACAAATCCCTTCATGTTAGGAGGAAAAGAAGCTGCCTCCTCCCAGAGTTCTTTGGTTGTTATTCAAATATACTCCAGTTCTGCTCTCCCAGTTGGCCTGTTGACCTCCCTGCCCTTTTTTCCCTTATATGTCCTTTGCCTGGAATGTTCTCCCTTCCCCAAGGCCCCATTGGCTCTGATTTGGTGCAATCCTCCGCCCACATTCTGCCCCTGTTTCCCCATTGGTTCTCCTTGTACATTGCCCCGCCTCTGCACCACTTTCTCCCTCACCCATTGGCTCCTGTTCCCAACTCCACCCCATATATAAAAACTGGTCCCTCATTTCTGACTCTGTCTTTATCCCTGGCTTTCTTCACGTGAAGATGGAATAAAACCTCTCTGTGGAACTCTATATGAAGACTCTTTCTTACTGCCGAGGGACTGATTACAGCTCTCTGGTGTGAGTGCTGAGTGATTGTGTCAGTGTCCCTGTGACTCCTGAGGCTCTCCATGTGGGGACGCTTCCAGAAGGTTGTGGCACCTTTCTACCCCCACCCTCTGCAACATGGACATAAATTTTATATTTGGCTGAAGATTATCAAACCGCCTTTATTCATCCAGCTGAACATCAAAATTGAACACTATCATGCCTGAATTTGATCTCTGGCATTCAAAGCTGGATATCTGGATGCTTTTGCTTTCTCTAAAGTAATGGAGGTGAACAACAATGTGAATACTAGCCTGTGTCACGCTCTTGGATCAAAAGGGGGAAAAATATTGCATCATGAAATGTAGCGCTCAAGCAGAAAAATAGGCTTGCTTTATCAGCCCTGTAACCTCCACAAAGCAGTATGGCATTTGATTCTGAAAAGATTCATACCTATTGTATCCAACCTTCATAAGACCAAGTGTTTTTATCAGCCCCTAGAAAAGGCAGAGAAATACTGGAGAACACTCAGTAAACAGCCAGGTAAAGAAAGGATTCAGGAGCAGGGAAACAAGCCTTGTGATGGCTTGTGAAGTTTACAGAGTTGAGCCTAACCAGTTTGCCAGAAAGGTACTGGAAGCTGCAGGAGACTGGTGCTTACATATAGTTGCTGCACAGGGAAAAGAAATTTGAAGTGAAAAATAGATTTCTCAGCTGTCTGCAGGAGAATATGACTGATTTCAGTGGCTGAAAATTTAAATTTCAGTAATCATATTTTGAAATATGATATAATACACAGTTAAAAATTAATGCATTAAAATATGTTTTCTTCCACTGCTTTCTAATGAATATACTCTAATTCAGATTATTTAAAAAAATTCTACAGCCTGTGAACACAGAAAGTGATGGTCTTCTGTATTCTTATCTGGGTCCACAAGTACAGCTGGTAGCAGTACTCTGGTTTATTAAAATCCATCAGCTTGTAGTTTGTTTCAGAAAAACGAACAATGGATTTTCTATAGCTAAATTCCATTTCTTCATTAATAGAGGTTAACTGGATCAAGACTGCAAAGTGGGAAGCTTCCAATTTGCTTGACCTTGTCTTCTAAAGATGCCCTAATCTGTGGGTTTCTATACTGAGATTTATTTCCAGCAGGCCAATTCATCATTCATTTTGTTTAATCATACTTTAAAAAGTGAGTGCAATAGAACTACCTGATAGCAAAGAGTGAAATGAATAAAGATATTTTGCATCTGGTCTGTGGGAAATAATTAAACTAGTTTAAGAAAAGAAACTAAATTGAATAAAAGATGCTACCTAAACTGTGGGAAAGCAATAAGTATCAGCTAGAAACTACAGATAATGGTATCATACTTGCATCTATTGCCTTCAGTTATAAAGTATATCTAGAATTTTATAAATTGGGGTTTTTTTGCAGAACATAATTTATTAGCTGTCCTCAGTGTTTATTTCTGCCTGAAATATGAATATATTGCATTAGAAATGGTATTACTAGCTAAAGAAAGAAATTTGCAAAAGCTTAAAGGATATTATTAATGATATGCTGGCTTATGACCATATTTTTTTATTATTATTTTCTTCAAAGTGAATTTTTTTGTAAATAACATTAGTTTTTATCCAGGGGGCTGAGTGGGAGGTAGAAGAATCTCTTCCATTAAAGAAAAAAAAAAAAAAAGAAAAAAAAAAAAAAAAAAAGAAAAAAAAGTTGTGTTTTAAGTCTTGCTTTGAAATCCGAAACTACTAAATAACTTTACATGACAATTGAAATCCATTAATGAAGAAATTTCCTAAGATAGCTTCTCTTTGCTAGCTCAAGCGGAGGGACACGAACCCCTGGAATAATTTGGGGTCTGGATTTAATGGCTGTATTGGTTTTGCATGGCCTGGTTTATCATAGTGGGGGACCACAGAGGTGGCTTCTGTGAGAAGCTGCCAGAATCTTTCACTATGTCCAGCAGTGCCAGTTCCTGGTGGCTCCAAAGACGGATGTGCCACTGGCCAAGGCCAGGCCAATTAGAAATGGTGGTAACACCTCTGTGGTAGTAGATTTAGGAAGGAAACTGAACAAAAAGTTGTTCTGCAGTTGTAACAATGGCCAGAGAAGAGCAGAGTGAGAACATGAGAGGAACAGCCCTGCAAACACCAAGGTTGGTGCAGAAGGAGGAGGAGGAGGTGCTCCAGGTGCTGTAGCTGAGATTCCCCTGCAGGCTGTGGGGCAGACCATGGTGAGGCAGCTGTGCCCCGGCAGACCATGGAGGGCCGTGGGGATGCAGGATCCTCCCAGAGCCTATGGAGGAGCCCTATGCCAGAGCAGGTGGGTGCCTGGAGGAGGCTGTGATCCTGTGGGAGGCCCATGGAGAGAGGGTCCTGCTCTCAGGCTGGAGCAGCCTGTCCCTGCAGGACTGCAGCCCATGGAGCAGTGACCCACCACACCAGTCTGGGGAGGACTGTTCCCCACGGGATGGGCTCACGTTGCAGCAGGTCACAGGGAGCTGGTGAGATGAGCTCACGCTGGAGAGATTCACAGAGAACTGTCTCTGTGCCACCCCACGGTGCAGCAGGGGAACAACTCCTCTCCCTGAGCAGCAGGAGAAGCCACGGATGATGAACTGACCATAACCCTCATTCCCTGTCCCCTTGCACTGGTGTAGGGGGTGGAGCTGGAAGGAGGGAGGGATGGGGGAAAGGTGGTTATAAGGGATTATTCTACTTCTCATTATCCTGCTCTGATTTTGTTAGCAATAAATTCACTTTATGTCTCTAAGTTGAGCCTGTTTTTCCTGCAATGTATCTGATGAGTGATCTCTCCTGGTTCTTACCTCAACTCATGAATCCTTTGTTAATTTTTTTCCAGCTGCAGAGGGGAGTGAGTGAGCAGCTTTGGTGAGTGCCTGGCATCTGAACAGTGTCAACCCATGACAATGGCCTGAGCTCATATCATGAGCTCTGGTTTTAACATTCACCTGTTCTGTTTTCTCCTGGTAAGGTCTTTGGGGGCCATGAAGTGCCAATTCCTAGGAGCAAGCTCAGGAAATTAATTAGAGGACAGGAAAGTCCAAGGCATTATTTATAGTTTGTTTAATCTTATTCTGCTTTATTGATAAGAGGCTTTATCCAAGCTTCAGATTAAAACCCAGATTCCCTAGACATAAATAAATTTTGTTTTGTTTTGGGGTTTTTTTTTGTGCCTAAGAGCAGCATAAGGCAGTCAAATACTGTGTTCTGGTTTGACCTGCTGCCTGATCCTTGGCTTGCTTTAAGAGTGATGCAACTGCAATTGCTCCTACACTGGCCCTGCTTCCCCACCTTTTTGATGAGATCTATCACCTGCTTATGAATCTCTACCTGTTAATTTTAGTCCATCACTAAACAGCTATTTGGGCTGTGGTTGTGCTCCTTTGAAGGCTCGTTTCAGTCCCCTTCAAACATTCTGCCTCTAGGGCAAGCTACCAACGAGACTTAAGAACCTGCTGATCACCTAGTAGCTACAACCAACCTCAGAAACACTCATACCCCACATCTTGGGTTTTGCTTTCAAAACTAGAACTTGTGCTGCAGCTCCCTCCATCTATTTGTGTCTCCTGTGTCACAGGTTGGCCTCCACCAAAACCCTGTAGTGCAGTTTGACCTGGATTTTAGCATCTTCCTCCAGAAGACAAGTGCCAAGTCTTTCCTGTACTGTCCAAGAGTTCTCTGCACCTTCCAATCTCAAGCTTTACCGAGCCTTTCATTCCTTAGGTACTTCTGAGACAATGGCAGAGGCTTCCTTTCTGCTTATATCTATACAATGTGTCTTCTAGAATAATTTCTGACTCCCTTACAGTTTTTCTTATAGCAATCTGGCATGTTCTCAGCTGACACTGTCCTTCTCACACTGCCCTGCAAGTGGGAGGGGCTATAGGTGCTAATTACACAGCAAGGACAGCACACACATTAACAGCACATTAAATAATCGAAACCAACAAACCCTCTCCAATAAAACTGTTGTCTAGTGCTCCTGAAAACAGACCATTTGTATCTTTGCTCTTTGCTGGTTATCAGCTTACAAATGTGTACCAGGTCAGCTCAGGCTGTTGTGCTGCAGGAGCACTGTGTTTATCCTAGTCACTGACCAGCAGCGTTATATTAATCTCCTTTTACCAGTGTGCTCTGCCCAGCAGGGGAGTCAGAAAATGGGAAGCAAAACAGACACCAGCTGGCACAGAGGGAGGAGGGAAAACCTGTGGAATGCCATTTTAGCCTGTGGGATGACAGTAAGAAAGGAAGGAATTTAAGTGAAATGCTGGAATGACAATGGGGAAGGCTGGGGGAAGGCAGTAGACTAGCAAGATTTGGAAAAAGGAGGAATGGGAAAGATGTTTGGGGAAGACAGGAAGGCAAGAGAAATATATAGTATATATTAGGATTTAGTGCATGTTAGAATATAGAGAAATGGCGAATAGGACAAAATTACAGATTAAAGAAAAACATTAGAATGCGAAAAAAAGAGAAAAAATGGAGAAACTGGGAAAATTACTGAGAGAGACTAGAATTGCTCAGTTCATTTTAGTCACGGGTCAGTCTATTGTTTTTCTGTTGTCCTGCTGATGTTGTAATTTCTTCTTAGACTTAGTGTCTCTTACAGCAGTAACAATGGTTAGCTTTGGTAAGTATTAATTTGGCAAGAATTTAATAAGCTGTTAACTAACTGCATCAGACAGGATTGATGAAGAACAGCTTTATCCAGAACAATAGTTCTTTTGAAATCTAATGTTTCATTGAACTTTCTGTGATGGGAGCATGGGAATGTCTAATGTTTCTCTTTTACAGTGTTGAAATATTTATATCGATTTGATTTGACTTACTTAGTTAAGATAATATAGTCTCTTTAACATTTTAATGCAAAAGTTTAAGTGAATTGAGCCAGAATGTTGAAATCTGAGATACTTTGACAATATTGAAATGAAAGGTTTTATTAATTATTTGAATTATTCTGAGATACTTATTTGTCTTCAGGTTGTTTTACTGAACAAAATTGATGCTAAAGAGAACTCTAGAATTTCAGATTTCCTTGTGGAATGAAAGAACTGATACCAAGTCATGTACAGAAATAACTTCTAGTACTTTCTTAGCTAGTTGATTTAAAAATTAATAACTCAATTTCTTAAACATTGAAGTAATAGATTACAAATTAGAAGGAGCTGGCTACAATCCTCTAGCTCAGTTCTTTACATAATAGAATGTCACTTGAGCAATTTCTGTTTTAACAAAAGCCTAGTGCTTAGAATGTGATTTAATATAGCAAACCCACTGTAAATCATGGTATATTGCCCCTTATAATTACTTTCAATGTTGCAAATTTATGCCTGATTGCCAATGCAAATCTAGTTTCCCTTAGTCTCCAGCCACTCTGCTTTTTTCTGGTTTTTTTTATGTTAGATGAAAAAAAATATTGTTCTTCTTTTCAGTGTTAGGGACTGGGATTATGTTATTATTTAACATTCTCTGACACCATAAGTCAGCAGAGCACTTGATATCTTGGTAACAAGTGTAGAGTTTGTAATAATCAACATTCTGATGTCTACCCTTGTGAGGTGATGGTCAGCCTTTCTGGTTAATTTTATACTTTGAACACTTACAGCTCAGGTTTGGCTGTTTCCTCCACATCAAGTTCAGGTATTGCCTAGATTCCTACCTTTTGTTAATTAATCAAATTCTTCACAGACATTTATCTGTTTTCAATTTTTCCTGCGTGTTACGAAATTTCAGAATTCCTTTGAGAGTAAAAGACCTAATTCCAAGTCATCTGCAGAAACAGTTTTTAATACCTGTTCAGCAAATAGATTTAAACATTTAAATGAAAGCCTGGTTTCTTGACCACTGGAGTACTGGATGATAAGTCTGGAAGGCCTGGCTACAGTCCTCTGCTGAATCTTTTATATAGTGAAACATTTTCTTATATATGAACATGTATTTTTATTTATCAGGAAAAAAAATATCACAAAATCACAGAATTGTTAGGGTTGTAAGAGACCTCTGAAGATTGTCCAGTCCAACTTCCCTGCCAAGGCAGGGTCTGCTGGGGCAGGTGACACAGGAATGTGTCCAAATGGATTCGAATGTCTCCAGAGGAACACTTCATGACCTCCCCGGGCAGCCTGTGCTAGTGCTCTGCCATCCCCAAAGTAAAGAAGTTCTTCCTCACCTTGAGGTGGAAATTATTGTGTTCTGATTCGTGGTAATTGTATCTTGTCTTGTTGCTGGGCACCACTGTAAAGGGCACCAATGTCTTGATACCTTCCTTTGAGATATTTCTATGCATTGATGAGACTCCCTCTCAGTCTTCTCTTCTCCAATGGCCTAGCTAAATGGGCCTAACTCCTCGTAAAGAGTTTCTCCTCATAAGAGAGAAGTTCCACATTCCTCATGATCTTTGTCGCCATTGCTGGACCTTCTCCAACAGTTCCTTGTCTTCCTTTCACTGCAGATCCAGAAGTGGACAAAGCACTGCAGGTGTGGCCTTACCTCCCTCGACCTGCTGGCCACTCTTCTCGGTGCCCCCCTGGATACCCCTGCCCCTCCTGATCACCAGAACACACTGGTGGCTCATGACCAACTTGTCACCCACCAACACTGTCAGGTCCTTCTCAACAAAGCTGTTCTCCAGCAGGTCAGCCCCCAGCCTGTTCTGGTACTCGTGGTTATTCCTCCCCAGGTGCAGGATCCTGCACTTCCCAGCTCTCCAGCCTGTCTCACTGCATGTCCTAGAGAAAGTTTCAATACTGCTACTGTTCATTCTACTAGCCAAATTTATATCCTCAGCTAAATCTCTCAAAATGCACCAGCCTTTTTAACATGGAGTTTTTAAGCAAAGAGCCACAGATGACTAAAATTATTGTTTTAGCAGAGCCAGTAGAAAACTCAAGAGACTTGTCTTTGATTTACTGAGCAAGTAATAGTTCTTTCTCATTCTGCAACATTCTCGAGTTATGGTTTAAGTCTTTGTTATGAGAACAGCAATTTGAAGGATGATGCCAAAATGATCAAACTTATTTTTCAAAGCTCTCTTTCTCTCTCTTGCTGCCATCTAGTTTTTAGGTTCATTAGCAGCAGAAAAACTGTTGTTCCTTACATTAATTTTTTTTTAAAAAAATCTTTGTTTTTCATTCTTTGTCCTCTACTGAAATAATAAACTCTCTCTGCTTGAAATAAGACTTCCTTTTACCTCCTCAAAAGGGCAGGGTCTGAGAATATTTTTTTCTATTTTATTTCTGTAGTTTAATTTCTTTATGAAATACACATGCATGTTATATAAGCGTTTAAGGCTGATTTTGCATATTACAGTGCTACTTTCATTAATATGAAAACTATAATTTTATCTTAAATAAATCAGTTATTTATATTATTAGGTAAACTCACCAACTGGGATTTGTGCAGAATATTCAGTCTGCTGAATTTCAGAGACATGATGGGCAGTTACAGTTCTGTTAGAACATCGCAAAAAGATCTCAAGTAAAACAAAAGAGAAATGTGGAAATAGGATTGAAAAAGGATGGCACAGTTTGTGTCAGGGTAAAGAGAAAATGATTATAAAATTATGGCTAGCTCTTACTCAAATACTCAGATGAGTTTTGAAGGCTTTTGTTGCTTGCAGAGGCAGCAGTCCAGGGGAGTGCTGCATATCACCTGCCAGTAATACATCAGGATTCTAAAAGCTGTGGGATTTGCATGTAGAAGCAGAAAGAAAGATGTCACAAATAAATTACTGATCCTCATCTTCCATATTCCTGAGAAATGCTTGTCTGTTTATGTCTCCATGCTTGAAGTACATCATCCTGCCATCAGTTGCCCTGAAGACTACTGTCTGCTAATGTGTTCCCTCTGCACTCAAAAGGTAGTTGCAAAGGCACGTGGGCAACTTAATTTTCACTCGCTTTAGATAGTACTGGATGTGCCACAGTCCCTTTGCTGTCAAGGGATTCTAGACTTAGAGAAGATGCTTGGCACTTCTGACTTCAAGTAACCTACGTGGGTGTATGAATGGTGGAATTGGCTCTGCTGGCCAGTGAGAGCTAGACCCAAGCAGGAAATCCTAATTAACAGGCTGTGACAATTATATCTATGTTTTCCTAACACTAGATGATACTTTAGCCATGACACGTTAAGCAGTGCAGAAGAAATGGCATACTTGTGCACAAGGATGCATAAAAGTAAAGTAACTCTGTATGATTTCTTTTTTTTTTTAACATGGTTTCCTCAAAGTTTCTGGTTGTTTCACCAGAAATTATCAAACACACCCTTTTTCTTGTGTGAAATGCAAATGAAAGAGAAGGCTGAATGGGTCTGATGCAAAATAACAAAGTGGTGCACATTAGGTAATTATGGTAAGTTTGTCTTCCTTACTGCCTGAGGAAAATTGCTCAGCATGGGTCAGATCCTCAGCTGACACAGTTGGTGAAGATTCACTGAAACAGAAAGAAGGCTGTATCCATAAATATTTTGACAGTTCAGAGTAACTCTGAGATGAAAAATAATATAGCAGAGGCTATCCTTTACTAAGTTGTTCTTCTTACTCCACATACCACCTCTGGTGAACTCCAGGCATATTTAATTATCTTACCATATGTTGCCCTCCTCAATAGACATGTTTTAATAAGTTAACTCAGGACTGTTCATGAATAATTGAAGACTGGAAGGGGTAGAAGCAGAGAAGGTTGGGTTTTTCTTTTTTCTTCAAGCTGGTCCCCCAGCAGACTCAAGATTTTGTCTTCAGCAGCAATGACTTTTGTTTCCTTTCTAGCTCCGTTCCTACCCCTTCCCTCAACAATCCTCTCAGTTTTAAAGTCTACTGAGAGCAGATTGAAGCAGGTTGCAAACAGCAGGTAGAGTGTATCATGCCTCTTTTAACAAACTAAAATGTGTATTGCAATCTAAGCTAGTTCTATGCTTTTTCTTCGATCAACCATAGAAGAGTTTAGGCCAAGAGCAGAAGGGCTTAGGAAGCCACCCTCCCTTGGGTGTCTAGGACCAGTGTGATGGGCTAGGGTGAGTCTATGTCCAGTCGTTAAGAGTCAAGGTGATCAACTTGGACTAGACAAGCTTTTTACTGAGCCATAGTGTCAGCTAGACTCCATTAATAGCAATGAAAAGGAAGAAAACCAGAAAAGTTTAGTTTAATAAAAAAAATAAAAATCTTGAAGCCTTGATCTTTTGTAATCCTGGCCCAATATAGCTGCTGTAATGGCACATAGACTAGAACCTTAATCTGCAGGTGGGTGTGGATGAGGAGCTGACATAAGACAAGCAGTGCAACTAGAACTGCCTGCTCTGGACTACCACTGCAGAGTCATAGATGTTTTGACAGGCTGTGTTTCGGAAACAAAATTTCTTGGTTAGCTGACTCTTCAGCTCAAGTTTCACTGGTTGAAGAGGCCAAGAGCAGAAAACTTTCATTTGTGATGTAATAAATATTATGTGGAGGTACATACATCAGGCTCCCCAGGGAAGAAGTCACAGCAGCAAGCCTGACAGAGTTCAAGAAGGATTTGAACAATACTCTTGGGCACATGGTGTTTTTCTTGGGGATGATGCTTTCCAGGGCTGGGAGTTGGACTTGATGATCCATGTGGGTCCCTTTCAACACAGATTATTCTGTGATTTTGTCATCTATAGACAAAAGTGCTACTATTTCTATTTAATTGCCATTTTTTTTTTTGTTAATCTAGAGGATGTGTAATTGGCACATATAGCAGAAAATAACTGTCTTTTCCAAAGTGAAGAGAACTGCTGTGTCCATTGCCTGATGATTCTTGCTGCAGTAAAGATGAGAGATTTTTGATATAAAATTTCTTTTGGAGACTGGAGAAACATTCTATTGCTTTGAACCAAATGGAAAATAAAGATGTACCTCTAACTAGAAAAAGAATACAGTTCTTTTATCAATAAGGAATCAGATTTTTTTTGGAAGGGATGGCAAATGAGATTTTTCCTCTCAGTTCTTTGAGGTCTGAGATATTTTTTTTTTCATTTTTAAATGCTTCCCCATATTGCAGTGTCAGTGGGGAGTGTGATTTGCTCTTTCCCTTTTGCTGAGTTCACATGATGCCACTCCTGTTGCTAATGCCACAGTGTCAGCTCGACTGCATTAATGGCCATTGGCATCTTTCTTTCACCACATCTATTGTTTGCAACAGAACAGTCAGATAATTTTTCTCTGCGGCTGGCACAGCAGAAGATGTGGAAGGAACTGGTCTGACAGAGCAGTGATGGATGACCATAATCATTCCTGTCTGGATAGAAAGTGTATCACCTACTAATTTGTTCTGTTCTGCCAGCTAGAAAAGCAAACTAACAAAATACCCAGATGGCTCCAGCATGTCAACAAACTTCTGCACCAGCTACTAGAATTGTTTGACACCTATTTGCCTATTTGTGTGAATAAAAAAAACTAAGCTTCCTTATCTAGCTGAACTAACCAGATTGTCTGTTAATTCTGTAGAGCCACTAAGCAGGCAGAAAAAGAAACAAAAGGAGTTAATTCTGCAGTACTGGATGTGCCTCACATCTCCCAGTCTTGTGTCATGACCAAAACCACAGCTTTAAAACAGGAAGAACACTCTTCGAAGTCTTTTCTGTTCCTCAAGCTCATCTCATATTCTCAGCACGTATAGTTTGCCTTTAGACAAATGGTTATAAGGTGACTAAGTGTTTGAACCTGGAAGCAAGAATTTCTCTGAGTAGTCCTCCTAAAGTTGGCTGAGGTTTGAGGGAAGATGATAAGGGAGGATAGGACAAACAAATTCAGTTGCTGGTTGCTTGTTGCCTAACAAAGCATTTAGGAAAATTACTTCAGTCTTGCTCAACCTAAAACATATTGGACTCACTGCAAAGCTCCTCAGTAACCAGTGTGTCTACTCTGAAAAGCCCAAGGTTGACAATTTCTTTCCTACAGAGAGAGGCTTGAGATGTCTCTCTTTCCCAGTTATCAAAGAGGAGCCCCACATTCAAGGGTCTGCAGATTCACTGTCAGTATTGCAAACTCTCATGATTTTATCAAGAGTTTTCTCATATTTAGCTATTCTAAAAGGTTCCGGAGCCAAATGATAACATGGCAGTCTTGGGTTTAATTTTCAGCAGCACAACATTTTTATTTCTTCTGACTGGAAAAGAGCTTAAAATTGGACATTCAGAAGGACTGATGGAAAAATCCCCTATTAGCTGTCTTAATTATTGGTGTTCAAAGAACATCTCATAGTACCTTCCAAGCTGACTTGTAGCTTTGTTCAGTTCCTAGCTAAATGCTTCTTTATGACAGTTCCACGTAAGGTGCAGAACAGTGCCTGGGTAAAGGCACTTTGCCCAGGCAAGAAGTATTTTTGTCGAAAGAGTAAGTGCACAGGATGGATAAAAATCAGTGGTCTTTTTGAAATATAAACATGGAAACATTTAGTTTGGGATGGCTTTTAAAAGTCAAATCTTCTCAGGAATACTTAGAAAAACTAAAACATAAAAAAAAATCACATGTTTTTTATACAAAATAACTTCCAGTGACTGTTTCATCCAATGAAGAAGTAGATAGAGATCCAGAGGTGTACTGTGATCATTGCTGTGTTCAGTTAGAATTTAGTTGCATAGGCCCTTGCTTTTTTTTATATTTGGGGTGACCTATTTAAAATTAAAATCTTCCTTAGATGCTGCATAATAAATGGCAAGTCTCCCATACTGTGACAGTCTTGACCACTGTGCAGGTTTTCTTGTCAAAGCAGCAAGCTTTTATGGTCTTTCCTAGTGCAGGTTCTTGAAGCCATTTAATACATCCTTTATCCAGGAAATGTGCTACAGAATAACCTATTTTCTTTGAAGCATATGGGTATTTTCAAAATCCGTATTTGCTAATCCAACTGATCTATTTTAGTTTTACCCTTTTGCAGAAATCTCTTCTGGTTTGATTTGGGTTATCCAGGTTGTTAATTACATGGGACTGTACTACAGTTTAAACTTCATGGTTATGTTTTTATTGTTGATTTTGTGAAGGTGGAAGAAGTACTTAGAGATATTTCTCACATCTCCTGTTGATTCTTGTTCAAGACCAGGACTAACTATTTATTGTCCTGCTGCTTTTTATCTGGTGGAAAACAAATTATCTTAATGCACAGATTGTAGCCAGATGTGTCTGTCCAGCAGAAGATTCTTCCAGGACACAGTGTAAGGTGGAAGGAAATTGTTTTTTCATCCTTATTCGCTGTACTTTCTTGCCTGTTTTTTTTTTTTTTTTTTTTTTTTTTTTTTTTTTTTTTTTTTTTTTTTTTTTCCCCACAGTGTGGCTTTTGACCATGGTCTTAAGGCCCTCTTTTTTTTTTTCTTATTTTTGTTAGAGAATGCTGTTTCACCTTTGATTTTTGTTCCAGAGTCTTCTCTTGACTTTTTTCCCCTCTAAAACTCTTTTAATTCAAGGAGTATCACTACAAAATCATTGTTGAATGCCCTTCTGTTTCAGATGGTGATTACATTGCTTCAGAAACTAATACAACGTGAAAAGTAAAGTTCAGTTACCTAGAAATTTCCCTCTAAAATCTGATTATTCAAGGAATTCACAAGATGAAAACAACCCTGAGCCCAAGCTGCAATGGAAATTAAACAAACAAGAAAGCTTGCCTTCAGCCTGCTCCTACATGGTTGTTAGCAACCAGTGCTCAGGACTGTGAAGCCTCTTCTTGGGCTACCAGCCCTATCTGAGGATTTCTGTGGGAGCCCAGCTCACTGGGCTGTTTGGAGGGGCGGCCTTGTGGGTTCTGACTGGCTGAACCTTTTGGAAGGAGGGCAGCAAGAAAGAGTACACTAACTAGTCCTGAGTAACATATAGTGTTGCAATGTGCATTTTGGGTTTTCTAAAATTCTGTATGATTTTTGTTATTAAGTTCATGTAATGGTTCATTCCTACCCCCACCCCTTTCCCTAATCCCTGTCCCCATAGGCCTAGCTCTCCCTGTTGTGTGTCTCTTCAATAGGCTTTGCCCTCTCCATTGTACTGCCTCAATAGCCTCTCCCAGTGTATTGTACCTTCTATTGCATCTTACCTATAGATTCACCCAGGGTACTTGAGTGCCCTGGCTAAGCCGGATGCTCAGTCAAGGCGTCAGGTATCCCCCCACCCCTTTTGCCCCAAAATGGCAATGGCAGTGCCCCCTGCACCTAAATCACTCCCCCTCATTTCCGTCAGTAATGCCCATGTTCATAAGGGCAAGTAAGAGAAAAAATACTCTCTCACACTCTCAAGCTCTCGGACACCAGGGCCTTTGCCCTAAATAAACACCTTCCTAATTACCACCCAGTGTGAGTCTGCTCCTTGTTCCAAGCAAGATCACATCTCTGTGTGAAATCTGGACCCAAAGGAATAACTTTTTTATATGGTATCTGAAGGGTAAGCTAGCAGGAGAGACAAGCTCGAAAGGACCTTAATATAGGTTTTAAAATCAGTAAACAAATGGCTTGATACCTGCCCAAAGCCATGTGGAAGTACCTTTCTATCCCAATTGCATGCGGATTTTTTTTTCTCACTTTTGGAAATAGGCAGTGGAGTTCTCTACTGCTTTCAAAACCAACTTGCCTAGGCAGCCTGAGGCAGCCTAGCATCGGGCACTGCAGATGCTTCACACTTCATGACCACCCAGTCAGCTCACCACGTGGGAGGGAAGCTGGTGGCCTTCTCATCTGATAGAACTGCCTAAATAAAATGTAGGTGTCTGTCCTAAGTTACACAGGCTTCCTCTACAGTCACCACTGAGAAGGAGACACACCATTCCAGGTTAAGCACTGGAGAGACAGATGAATGGCACTCAGATATGTACCTGTCCTTCACTGATAACTCTGTGGGGAGCAGAGATAACTAGACTGACTGCCCAGCTTAGACTAGGCAATTAGCTTTTAGCCAGCTATATATAATGCTGTGCAATTAATCCCGCATGATATTTAGAGTCTGCCAGTCTGCAGCTTTGCAGCAAAGAGACATGAGAAAGAGCACCAATATATTAAAAATGGAGTTTACTTTCCTTACAGTTTTGTTCTGCTTATGTTATGTAAAGAAAAATGTAAAAGAGTTACAGTTTGGGTTTTTTTAATGTAACAAATAATTTCAATTCTGATCATAGTCAAAGAACAGAAAAGACTGCAATGTTGTTTTTTTTTTGCTGATTATATGTTTTTCTCTTTGCCAACTCATACTAGTAAAGTCAAATCAGCTGCACACTTTGTCTTCATGAAACTAAATATTCACTTTGATGTTAGAAAAATAAACAAATAAATTAGACCTGAAGTGTTATTTGCAAATATTACTTGCATCATTTATTGGTTGTTTCCAAAATAATGTTAAAGAACAATAGTTTGCATTATTTACCTCATAGTCAAGACTGCTGTATATTTTACACTTTGAAAAAAGTGCCCACACTGGACATTAATTTGATGCTTTAGCCTCATCAAAAACAACAATCATTGTCCTAGGGATTGGTGTATAGGGAAATAACCTGCCCTGAGCTCTGTGCTGCTGCACAGAGGCAGCTTCAAGGTTGCCAGCCAAACTGTTCAACAAGTCTGTCAGTGAGTCAGATCCTGCTGCTAAGGAGATATCTTTCAAAGCGCAGCATCTGAGTCCTTTACTGCAATCCAAGAAGGTTGGGAGTGATGTTTTAGTTTGACTGTAGCTGGCACAGAGCTGTCAGAGTTTTCCTTGGCATTATCTCCTTTCAGTTAATTTGTTTCCTTCCAGTTGCTTATTTAATAGATCTGGGACACTTATTTGATGGTTTTGCTTTATCCCCCTTCCCCAGTATTGCTTTCTATTTTATTCTAAATAAATCTTGGTTGAAAGAGGCAGGTTTAGTTTTACAATGAGTTAGAAGCAGAAGCTCCCTTTTCTCCCATGTGTGTATATGTAGGAGAGCCACTGAGAAGAAACCCATGTTTTGCATCTGAAGGCTCAAGACAGTAGTCATATCACTATATATACTGGATGTAGCTTTTCAACTGAAAGGGAAAATAAATCCCACTCAGGCTGTGTTAAATGGATAGGAGTAGATTTGGTTTTTCCAGTTGAATTCCAGTCAGAAATAGGGTTATATTCTGGTTTACTGATGCTGAATGCTTAATTGAATAACATAATTAAGGGGATCTACTCCACAGAATGTAAAGTTTATCTCCATGTTCCAAGGTTATTGCTTCCTAGATTTCTTCCCAGAAATGAGCTCAGCTGGCTCTCCCAGGGGCTGGAGGCTTTGCCACCCACTCAAGCTCTTGGTACCTTCACAGGTGACACCTCTCTTGAGCAGCACCATAGCACCACCTATGCCTGCAAGGCCTGCAGGTGACTGCTGCTGTCTTGACAACACTACCACCACATTATGTTGTAGCTGGGGACAGGATGCAATAAACTGTAAAAATTTGCAATCCTGTGCAGATTCCTTCATGCAAGTGAGATTATAAAACCAAAGAAGTTAAATGACTGTATTTATGAGACCAAGGTAATATAAATTTATGTTTGGGTATTTAAATCATCCAAATTGATCATTAGAAAACAGAAATTTTGAAAAATGCCTTTCTTAGTAATATTTTTTATCCAGGAAATAATTCCAAACCCAGATTTAATCTTCCAGAGAAAAGAGATTTTTTCTCTGAAATTTTGAGGACTTACACACATATATGTATGTATGTTTTTGCATTTCCTTTATAAGCTCTGTTGTGCTCTTTAATCATTCATAGGAACAGATTTATTAACTGGGATAAGTGGGAATTCATCATCCGAAAGCTGGCCTAGAACCTACTCTTCCTTAAAGGTCTGATTTCAGCCAAGTGACTGTAGGTCTTCTGCATTTAGGTAATCCTGGTGTCTGTCCCTGGGTTCAGGTGATGGCACTGCAGTTCACCAGGCAATTTACTTTAGTAGGGACAGGTTCTTTTGCCAATTTTTTTTAAATTTTTTTTTTTAATAGAACTGGACAAGTTGGGCAATACACTTTTTCCTCCCAGTTTTTAAAAATCCCATTCTAGGAGAATCTGTGGAGTTGCCAGAAGGCTGTCTGTGTTCATATAAGACAAAAACCTGCCACTTTAAAAGAAGCATTTAATGACTGCTTTATATTAATTTCATATATTTCTCTGTTTGTCCCTATTTTGCCTTTTCCTTATTTTTAATTTCCTTTGTATATGCAGATGAACAAAATATAAATACATCTCTTCCCTGAGACCCTGAGGTCTGAAAAGGAGCTCTGCTTATTGCCCATTACACCTGCAGAACTGGCTTCTTCATTTGGGGTAAGCACCTGGCTTCTTCTTATCACCCTTTTTGAAAAGCTAATGAAATTTAGTAGAGCCTAGCTGTAGATCTAGATGTCCAGTCTTCCCACCTGTAGATGCACTTTTTCTTCTCCTACATGCTCAGATCATTTTTTTTCCTCAGACTGTGGAAAGTAAAGGACAGTATGGAGTTGTGATATCCCGAGGCAGGGACAACTTTCTGCAGCAGGAATCAAAATTGAAGGCCATAGAGTTGAGATTAGAAGCCATTATACAGGTGAGGAAATTTCCATCTCTTAACAATTGGGATAAATTTATTTAAGATAAATTTCTCGTAGTGTTTTAGTACTGTTAATTTTTGGGGCAATTTCATTATGCTAGAGAAGAATCCATTTTGTTTTCAACATGCACAGTTACAGACGATTGCTGCAGTAGTAAAACACCCATCCTTGCCTAATAACAGATATATCTGATCCTTCCTGACTGGATAGAGCCCATCTCTTAAAGACTGAATGGCTCAAGATATAGCAGCAGTTTGCAAGGCTTCTGCTATTTTTTACTGTTTAAACTCTGTTACCAAAAGGATAAGCAATGTCTGAGCAAATAGTCATTTCTTAAAATATTCTAGCTACTGACTGTCTTGATTAAGAGAAGGATTACTCTTTGGCTTTTCACATTATTGCACTCTTGATGTGACTAGTAGTGGGTGGATGTTTCAAACAGAACATGTTTGATATGAGAGTGTAGGTGATATACTATTTTCTCATTTCCAAATAATCTCCTCGTTAGAGAAGGTGTGAGTGGTAAATGAGGAGTTTCTTCTCCAGGTGTCCACTGTGTATATACAACATGTTTCCCAGGCAATGCTTGTTGGCATTTGTAAATGATCTGCTCTCCATCTGAGAGCTTTAAAGTACTGGATGCAGCTGCTCATGCTTTGCCCCATTTGTAAATAGTTGTAAATATGCATGATCATCTTTGGCAGATTGCTTTACTTGCAGGATTTATGAGGTTTTTAAACTTCTTTCTTATAAAATAATTCACTGTAGCGTCTCCTGTACCCTCCTTTTGGAATAAACAGAGAAACTGCACATTCTGAAGTCCAGGATTTTAGAAGGAACTGTCAGAAAATCATGGAATGTCAGTAATGCTCATGTTTAGACTGCTAATCACTTGCCCCCCCAGGAGTGCTTTTCCCTTCCCTCCTTATTCAATGTACCATATGTCAGCAATTAACAGTGAGTCAAATTACAGCTCAACACAGTTTTGCTCATGCAGTTAGTGGAGTAGGCAAGAATCAAACTTAATCCAACAACTATTCATAAATGTAATGCAAAGGGCAAATGGAAATTGGCTGGAAAATTATGGATGGTGAAATGTCAGTGTTATAAATTATTTTAACTTCAGAGTTCTGAGAGGCAAAAAGGAGCTCAGTAAATAATAAAATTTTCTAAAATTCATTGGTCTTTGACAAAAAAAATAGTATTTTAGAGTCAAACCCTGTTGACTGTAATTGGCACCCCCATGGTGCTGATGGCATTGGTATGAATGACCAGGACAACGTGGTCCATTCTGATGAGCATAGAGCCGTGCTCAAGGCATGGTGCACTGAGTGTGGTGTACAGAAGAGAGGGCTAAGGGGGCATAAATGGGTTATATTTCTGTGCTTCTCAAGTAAAGGTCACGTGCAGATTGCTGTAGCCACAGGAGAGCAGCTCAGACCACATGAGAACTCTGCTGGATTCCATCCAAGGAGCAGGTCTCAGCTCACTCCAGTTCAGGATTTCCTGGTGATTTCTCAGAGTTGTCTGCAGATTTTTCAAATGTGCGTGTGTGTGCGTGCCTGTTTGCATTAAATCGTTTCTCGTGGACTGTTCAAAAGCTGAGATGAAGTGCCATAGTACGAATAGTACTGTGAGGATTAGAAAGGTAGTGATAACAATAATCACATGCCTAGTGATAGGCATAGCAGCTACTGGCAGAGGATTAGTATTTTATGATTTCTAAATTTTACACAGATTTCAGAATTAAAATGTAAAGCATAATTAATATTCTCCCTTTCCTATTTCTCAAAGCCTAATTTTTACATAATCAGTACTGATTATCAAAAATCATCAAAGCAAAATGTGATTAATAACCCTTACAGACTATGGAGGTTTTTTTTCAGACTAAGATTTTCTACAATTGTTTGAGATGTTGTATAATTTGTATTTGTAAGAGAAAATCTGATAAGCCAAGAAATACTGTAAATGTATTTCAAACTTAGCTGTGCCTGGCCCATCTACAATCTTTTGCAGGAGATTATATTTCAACCTTTCTGGTTATTTTGCCTTCAAGAACCAGAACCTATATAATATTTTCTATTATGAACTTATTTCCAGTTCATCAGCTTGATTTGTTAGATAGCAATCTAAAAACCATCATATGGATAGCACAATGTTCATCAAATGTTATCTCAACTTTTTTTCAATTTTGCTATAAGCCACTGTAATCCTAAGTGAGAGATTTCAAACTTTTCATCCATTTTATTCTGAATTATATCTAACCATGTAATTCTATCTCCCAAATTTTCAATAAGTGCATTTCCTATGTCTGACTCCATTACAAAAAAACCCAAAAAAACAAAAAAAACCCCCAAAAAAACCCAACCCCCCCCCAAAAAAAAAAA